>JANAVB010033729.1:0-51844 GCA_029216955.1 Iris pallida | reverse complement strand
GTGTTTGTTAATTTTATTCTTTAGTAAAATAGAAAATTATATACTCCTACTATCAATAAAATCTATTTTTTACAATAAATTAATACCAGACGACGAAAATGCTCCGTCATAGGAATCGATCCACCACACCACTTTTTGGCCATCGTCCTAGCGCCTTCGCCTTCTTCGACCGCTCTCTGTACCCGGGCTCCTCAAATCGAGCCCTCATCGTGGTCCAATGGTCAGGGTGATCCAACCAGCAATCGGCTTTCCGGACGGTGACGAGCTTTCTGATCGTCAATTGCATCACGGATAAACTTGGCGACGACGGCAGGAAACTGCCTCTCAATCTGCTCGGCCCGGTATGGTGGAAAAATAAGTCCTCTACAAAAATTATAAATTAAAATAATAAGTTCTAAAAAATGCTTAAAATTATATTAATCATACTAAATTAACTATCTTTAGTTACCTTGAAGTGGACAAACCAGAATGCCTTCCTCTCTTCCGAGGCATCCGAGTAGTTGATCCACGGAGTTGGACCTTAGAAAGGAGCCCAACGCTCTCTGTACCGACGAGGGACGATATCTGTATACAACGATAACCGACGTAATGAATATTATAGATATACAGACATGTATAAAAATAATATATATATTTATTATTTAACTTACTTCGTAGGACCGTCGGCCGAAATCTCCATCTCGTCTCGTCCTGAGGTGCGCATGGAGGGTCGCTCTGGTATGGATCCGCCCGAGCGGGAGTAGGGACTATCTCCTCCACCTGCTCCCACCCGCCATGCTGCTGTCAGCGGTAGGAAGGCTAGGGGAAGTAGTATGATCAGCAAGCCTGGAACTGCTCGTCGCAGGTGCACTGCCACCCGAACCTGAGACCGTATGGTACAATGGAGTGCTCGGGTCAGACGATGGTCCAGAGCCATCCTCTGGTAACGGAGCTCTCTGCCCACCTAAGGACACGGATCGTCCTGGCCTATCTCCGTGTCGTCCTGAGGTGCCTCCGCGTCGCCTGCCATGCTGATAATAACATTGGAGTTCATAATTTAAGACTACAGAAATATGAATACATCAAAATCACAGTTTATGATTGAAAATATAAATAAATACAATGACAGTTTAGAAATATCTGCATACATTGGAATTCATAATTTAAGTTTTCAAAAATGATCATAGTTCATAATTTAAGATTACAGAAATATGAATACATCAAAATCATAGTTTCTCAATCATCCTCTGAAAATTCATCTTCTTCGTTTGCCTCCTCCTCTCCTCATCCTCTTCTCTCTCCTCATCGTCACTAGCGTCTCCTTCGTCTTCCCCTTCGGATACTTGTACCTCTTCTACAAGTAGATATTGAATGGGGAACTTCTGTTGAGTCGACATCAACTGTATTTGGTACAATAGGCAGCTCATCCTCCTGATAAGCCACTTCGTCGACGTCGTAGGTATTTCTGACTTTAGTCTTGCATACTGCCCACCTGTAAACCCCTAAATTTTTACTATTTTTTATTTAAATTTGGTACTGATTTAAAATTTTGTATTGTACGTCGCGTAGTCGTATTTTACGTCACGCACGAAATTTTATTTCTCTTGCTCGTCGAGTACGAATATTTGCGAGCGTACATATTTTAGAAAAATATTTTTATTTTATTATACACTTTCAAAATATTACGTATAATTATTATTCTTGCTATAAAAAGCCTTTTGTTTTAAGAGTTATTAATCAAATAATATTTTATTGTGTACTAGGAAAAGTATGCATTATTTGTGCTTTCATATATAATTCATAAATATTTATTTAAGTTATTTCTAAATAATAATATAATTTTCAAAATTATTATTATTAGTATTTTTGAAAAATTATTTCAAAATTATTATGGCGATTTAAACCTTGATTTAAAATTTTGGATTTATTTAAATCGTTAAACATTTAAAAATTTGATTTATCTCATTGATTTTATACTAGAAATTTAATTTGATTTAAATTGGATATTTAATTTAAAATTTGGATTTGATTTTAAATAAATAGATGAATTATATACTTGGGTTTTAAAATTTTTAGTCCTTATCCAATTGGGAATTCTCACATCCTATAAATAGGCAGGTACTCCTCCATAATTTTTATCATTCACCAATAATTTTCTCCACAAATCTACGTGCATCGTGTCCGTGTTTCCTGTCCATAATTATTCCAATTTTACATTTACATTTTTCCCATGCCGGACAATCCCGACACCATCTCCAATCCTAGCCTAGCCTAGCCTAGCCCCCGCTCCTATCACAGCACCCCACTGTCGCCACGAACCCCTCCAATACCGAGCTCCACCACCGAACCCCAGCCATAAACAACCACTGTCACCACCCTCACCATCAGCGTCCCAGTAAACCCAGCCACCACGAGCGCCATCACCAACTTCCCCACACAACCCCGTCGACCACCTTGGCCGACCGCCACCATCCCAGTACCATACATCACCACTACCACCCACCGTTCGACCTCACCATCCCCGGCCATCCACCGACTAAACCCAAACCATCAACACCACGACCCAAACTTCCCTCGACACCGCCAGCACCCTCGCCACGCCAACACAACCACCGACTTCACCACAGACTTGCGACAGCCAATTCATCACCGCCCCAGCCACCATCAACAGAAGAAAATGAGGAGGAATAAAGAAACCTCACCTCCATCGCGCGTGTCGAACCCCATCCCCTTCCCGTTGAGCCGCGGGTGAGCTCCGATAGCCGCCACGTCTCCCAGCGAGCTCCGCCCGGAGCCGCGCCCATCGCCCCCTCCTTGGCGAGCCACGCCCAGCCGCCGTCCCCATGGAGCGCCTTTAGCCGACGCCTCTTCGTCGAAATTCCCGCGCCGACGCTGCGCTGCCGGCGACGACCTCGTCCCAGCGCCGGCGCAACCGCCGGAGCAGCGGCTCCGATCGCCCCTCTGTGCGCGTCACAGCCCGACTCCCCTCTCCAGTCAGCCGCTCTCCCTCCGTCGGACTTCGATCCCCTCTTCTCTTTTTTTCCTCCGCCGGCGACCCTCCGTGGCCGCGCACCAGCGCCGCTGGGCGCCCCAACTCAGCCATGGCCGCGCCGGCCAACGCCAGTGGCCGAGACCGTCGCACTCGCGCGTCGCCGGAGCCGACCGACCCCCGACCTCCGCCCTTTGTGCCCTAGCCGCTCTTCCCTTCTCCTCCGTGAGACCACCGCCTCGACGCCGGCAGATCCGCCCAGGCGCGCGCGCGACCTCCCGCGAAACCCCTCACGTCCCGACTCCCGCGTCGCGGTCACCGTCCCTCCGCCCGAAACCCTCCGCTCCGCCTTCCTCGCCTCAGTTCCTCTCCGCGACCGCCCTTCCTCTGACTGGTCGCCCGCCTCCGCCAACATCGCCTGAGCCCCCTCTGCTCATCCCCTCTCTCGATCTCTCTATTCCCTCATCCTCTCCTTTTTCTCTCTCCAATTACTTTCTGTTATTTTTTTTTTATACTTACTGTTAATAGGAACGGCTAGCAGTGCTGTCCCTTACATAATCTGTATTATTAACTTTATTATTATATAAAATTATTATTATTATTATTATTATTATATTGTTATTATTATTATTATTATCATTTATCATAATTATTATTATTATTATTATTATTTATTATTATTTTCATTGATTGTTTATTTAAGAGGAAGAGAGCACAGCAGCCAAATATTCTTTGGTTTAGATACTTTTGTGTTTTTTTTTTTTTTTCCTCTTCTTCTTAGTATAAGTTATTTACTATCATAAATTTATTATATTATATTATTATTATTATTATTGTTATTATTATTATATTTTATTATTATTATTATTTTTATTGCTGTTGATGTTGTTATTTTAATTATGTGAGTTTTATTAAGTTTTTGTTATACAGTATGTAAATGGTGGTTGAAAAATACTTTGATGATATTTATTATATTATTATTATTATTATTATTATTTATCATCTTTATTAGTGTTGTACTAATAGCACTAAGTATTATACTATTTTTATTATCTATACGTATGGTAGATAATTTCTATAACAAAATTTTGGACTAGGATAGATGGTTGTAATATTTTTGTCTAGTAAATAAATTATTTGACTAAACTATAGTTTTACAAAATATAGGTTTTTAATTTTCTAGAAGTATTTGTTTCACTTAAATTATTTTGATAAGTTTCAGCCTAAAATATTATTTCTTGACAAAACTTGGAGTTTTTGCCGCATTTATGGATTTTCCAGTAATTAATTAAATTATTTTAACTAAATAAAAAATTATTTTTCAAGTATATAAAAATAATAGTTTTATAAAATTGTATATATTTCTTCGATTTCCTTCGCCCGTGACTAAAATCCCTTTATCCTATTTCTCTCGCCAATTCCATACTATCCCTGTCCACCATAACTAATTTAACCGTCCTGGACCTGATGAAACTATCTGTGCCACCAACAGAGGTCACCATGTACAGTTGTTGCACCGAAGTCACAGTTCATGCCAGCTTGATCATTGCAATACACCAGGCGTCCTACCAGGCAAGACACCTTGCCTTTACTGTTTAATTCCTTGCTCAATATCATGCTATTTTTTACTTATTCTAGAAAATATAAATTGTACTTGCAAATTATTATATTTTAGTTGCATATGGCTTAGAGTTAAGGGACCACCTTTGTTTGTGTCACATTCATTGGCCCGACACTTGTGTATCACGAGTCACGAGTCTCATATAGATCTCGGACGTACGTATCGACTGGCCATCGGTGCGCACATGCCGTACGATAGACAATAACTGCTAAATAGTTATGGTTGTCTAGAAGACTTAGCGACTTAGCAGTTATTAGGAATGTCGTGATGTAGATTCAGCACGAGTAGTGCAGGGGAGGGTGAAGACAGTTATTAGGCGCAGGGGCTTTCACACCTTACTTTTCTCTAGCTGCCATTTGTGACTCAGTCGAGAGCTAGTGGCCATGCATTTATTTAATTTTCTCTAGATGCCACTAGTGCCTCGGTTGAAACACAATGTGTCGTGCATTTACTTTCCTCTAGCTGCCGTTAGTGACTCACCCAAGAGCTAGTGGCCGTGCATTTATTTTCTCTAGACGCCCCTTAGTTCTCGCTCGAGTGCTAATGGGCGTGCATTTACTTTTCTCTAGACGCCACTAGTGCCTTGGTTGAAACGCTAACGCGCCGTGTTTCTAGCTTCGGGAGCCCTTGTGTAGAACGTTGTCTTCAAATGCATATTCACATAGAATGGTTAAGAACCTTTTTTGTATAGTTTTCTGTTGAGCTTTATTTATTCAGTATTGGCATGATTATGTGTCTTGTTACGTCCCTCTGAGGACCTGGTTATCTCGCCAGGTGTGTGCTCTTGTTTTCGCAGGTGTTCTAGCTCCAGCCGTGATCATCGCTATTTCTTGGAGGATGATTGCATTTGGATCGTCTTCGCTTCGCTCGCCAAAATCTTTCTTTTGTTATGTATTTCTTTATAGTTGGTAGTGGATTTGTCTCCGCCCAACTACATGTACCAAATGACATTTTATAGTTGATTATATGAGATCTTCTATTCATTATTTTGTGTGGATGAGATTAGTCATGGTTTTACTGCATTTACAGCTTATGTATCCATACGAGTCCTATGTACTTCGTATGAATACAGCTGGCATGTCTACGTTTATAGTCCTACGTATTTTGGGACAGGGGCGTTACATGTTTTTGTGGTGGCCCATGCAGGTCCAGATAAATTGTTTGGTACTTACCGTAACAAGCAAGCCTGCGAATAGGATTAGAAGTCTAGGATCTCATCCACATACTTGACCTCTTTCCTAGATTTATCTACCGTTTGACTCATCAATTGCATCTTGCTTGATTCCCTCCATCCCTATTCTTATCCTCCCTTCGTGCTTGCTAGAGGTTAGACAGGTGACCCCTACTAGTTAGTTGTCCCAAAACACCATTAGTTTAATTCTTTAAGTTGGGTAGAATACCTTATGACCTAGCAACCCCATTGACCTAGTGACCTATATTAGCAAGGTTATTTAGATCCTAGAATCTAGAGGACCTAACCCGTCTAGCCAAACCAAGGACTTGGACAAGACTATAGGACAACTGTATGACTTAGAATCATTCTACCTTCTTTTAATCTAAATCTCTCGTGCCTATGTTTTTACCACTTTGACTAATGTTGCAACTATAATCTAGTTTTGCAAACTCATCCTTTTATCGAGTTTGTTCATGACTTATGCTATTGAGCGCGCTCACTAACATATTGTTTAATCAGAACCGGTGCATGATGGTCTGATCAACCGAGTGCACTTTGGTTCGCTTTTGTCTATCGTTCTACGTGGATGGGAACATAGCTAAACTTGTCCTCTAGAATCCCATCCACGACTGTCTTGACAATTTTTTGAATTCGGTCGCCTTTGAACCACGTATTCGTATTCGATAATGCCTCATTCGAACTCCTTATTGCTTTCGCCTTTACCTATTTTAGAAGGACGAAGACATTATACTAGAACTTCCTCTAGCCTTCCTATCGAGTATGATCATACCATATTATTTTATCTATGATCTAGATCGCGATTTCTTACGGCATGTTTTGTTATCGATTGTTTCCATCGATACCCCCTTGTGTCTTCCCCCTACTAATTCTTAATTTCGAGGACGAAATTCTTTTAAGTTGGGTAGGATGTAAAACCCCTAAATTTCTACTATTTTTAATTTAAATTTGGTAC
The DNA here is from genome assembly GCA_029216955.1 of Iris pallida. Lineage (NCBI taxonomy): Eukaryota > Viridiplantae > Streptophyta > Magnoliopsida > Asparagales > Iridaceae > Iris > Iris pallida. The sequence goes on along the minus strand of JANAVB010033729.1, from coordinate 45,108 downwards.
TGATTTAAAATTTTGTATTGTACGTCGCGTAGTCGTATTTTACGTCACGCACGGAATTTTATTTCTCTTGCTCGTCGAGTGCGAATATTTGCGAGCGTATATATTTTAGAAAAATATTTTATTTTATTATACACTTTCAAATATTACATATAATTATATTCTTGCTATAAAAAGCCTTTTGTTTTTAATAGTTATTAATCATAAATAATATTTATTGTGTACTAGGAAAAGTATGCATTATTTGTGCTTTCATATATAATTCATAAATATTTATTTAAGTTATTTCTAAATAATAATGTAATTTTCGAAATTATTATTATAGTATTTTTGAAAAAATATATTTGGAAATTATTATGGCGATTTAAACCTTGATTTAAATTTTGGATTATTTAAATCGTTTAAACATTTAAAAATTGATTTATCTCATTGATTTTATACTAGAAATTTAATTTGATTTAAATTAGATATTTAATATAAAATTTGGATTTGATTTTAAATAAATAGATGAATTATCTTCTTGGGTTTTAAATATTTCTAGTCCTTATCCAATTGGGAATTCCCACATCCTAAAATAGGCAGGTACTCCTCCATAATTTTTATCATTCACCAATAATTTCTCCACAAATCTACGTGGCGTGTCCGTGTTCCCCGTCCATTATCTTATTCCAATTTTACATTTACATTTTTTCCATGCCGAACAATTCCGACACCATCTCCAATCCTAGCCTAGCCTAGCCTAGCCTCCGCTAATATCACAGCACCCCACCGTCGCCACGAACCCCTCCAACACCGAGCTCCACCACCGAGCCCCAGCCATAAACAACCACTGTTACCACCCTCACCATCAACGTCCCAGTAAACCCAGCCACCACGAGCGCCATCACCAACTTCCCCACACAACCCCGTCGACCACTTGGCCGACCGCCACCATCCCAGTACCATACATCACCACTACCACCCACCGTTCGACCTCGCCATCCCCGGCCATCCACCGACTAAACCCAAACCATCAACACCACGACCCAAACTTCCCTCGACACCGCCGGCACCCTCGCCACGCCAACACAACCACCGACTTCACCACAGACCTGCGACAGCCAATTCATCACCGCCCCAGCCACCATCAACAGAAGAAAACAAGGAGAAATAAAGAAACCTCACCTCCATCGCGCGTGTCGAACCCCATCCCCTTCTCCGTTGAGCCGCAGGTGAGCTCCGATAGCCGCCACGTCTCCCAGCGAGCTCCGTCGGAGCCGCGCCCATCGCCCCCCTCCTTGGCGAGCCACGCCCAGCCGCCGTCCCCATGGAGCGCTTTAGCCGACGCCTCTTCGTCGAAATTCCTGTGCCGACGCTGCGCTGCCGGCGACGACCTCGTCCCAGCGCCGGCGCAACCGCCGGAGCAGCGGCTCCGATCGCCCCTCTGTGCGCGTCACCAGCCCGACTCCCTCTCCAGTCAGCCGCTCTCCCTCCGCCGGACTTCGATCCCCTCTTCTCTTTTTTTCTCCGCCGGCGACCCTCGTGGCCGCGCACCAGCGCGCTGGGCGCCCCAACTCAGCCATGGCGCGCCGGCCAACGCCAGTGGCCGAGACCGTCGCACTCGCGCGTCCGCCGGAGCCGACCGACCCCGACCTCGCCCTTTGTGCCCTAGCCGCCTCTTCCCTTTCCTCGTGAGACCATCGCCTCGACGCCGGCAGATCCGCCCAGGCGCTGCGCGCGACCTTCCGCGAAACCCCTCACCGCTTCTGACTCCCGCGTCGCGGTCACCGTCCCTCCGCCCGAAACCCTCCGCTCCGCCTTCTCGCCTCAGTTCCTCTCGCGACCGCCCTTCCTCCCTGACTGGTCGCCCGCCTCCGCCAACATCCGCCTGAGCCCCCTATCCGCCATCCCCTCTCTCGATCTCTCTATTCCCTCATCCTCTCCTTTCTCTCTCTCAATTACTTTTCTGTTTTTTTATTTATTATTATTATTATTTTTTACTTTACTGTTAATAGGAACGGAAACAGTGTTGTCCCTTACATAATCTGTATTATTATATTATCTTTATTATTAACTTCATTATTATTATTAACATTATTATTATTATTATTATTATGTTATTATTATTATTATTATTTATCATAATTTATTATCAGTAGTATTATTATTATTATATTATTATTATATATTATTATTATTATTATTATTATTATTATGATTGTATTTAAGAGGAAGAGAGCACAGCAGCCGAATATATTCTTTGGTTTAGATACTTTTGTGTTTGTTATTTTTTTTTCCTCTTCTTCTTTTAGTATAAGTTATTTTACTATCATAAATTTATTATTATTATTATTATTTATTATTATTATTATTATTATTATTATTATTATTATATTGTTATTATTTTTATGTTGTTATTATTATTATTATTATTTTATTATTATTATTATATTATTATTATATGATGTTGATGTTGTTATTTTAATTATGTGAGTTTTATTAAGTTCTTTGTATACAGTATGTAAATGGTGGTTGAAAAATACTTTGATGATATTATTATTATATTATTATTATTATTATTATTTATTATTATTATTATTATTATTGATGTTGATGTTGTATTTTAATTATGTGAGTTTTATTAAGTTCTTGTTTGTTATACAGTATGTACATGGTGGTTGAAAAATACTTTGATGATATTTATTATTATTATTATATTATTATTTATTATATTATCTTATTAATGTGTACTAATAGCACTAAGTATTATACTTTTTTATTAACTATACGTATGGTAGATTATTTCTATAACAAAATTTTGGACTAGGATAGATGGTTGTAATTTTTTTGTCTAGTAAATAAATTATTTGACTAAACTATAGTTTTACAAAATATAGGTTTTTAATTTTCTAGAAGTATTGTTTCACTTAAATTATTTTGATAAGTTTCAGCCTAAAATATTATTTCTTGACAAAACTTGGAGTTTTTGCCGCATTTATGGATTTTCCAGTGATTAATTAAATTATTTTAACTAAATAAAATATTATTTTCAAGTATATAAAAATAATAGTTTTATAAAATTGTATATATTTCTTCGATTTTCTCCCGTCCGTGACTAAAATCCCTTTATCCATTTCTCTCGCCAATTCCATACTACCCCTGTCCACCCTAACTAATTTAACCGTCCTGGACCTGATAAAACCATCCGTGCCATCAACAGAGGTCACCATGTACAGTTGTTGCACCGAAGTCACGGTTCATGCCAGCTTGATCATTGCAATACACCAGGCGTCCTACCAGGCAAGACACCTTGCCTTTACTGTTTAATTTCTTGCTCATATCATGCATGTTTTTTTACTTATTCTAGAAAATATAAATTGTACTTGCAAATTATTATATTTTAGTTGCATATGGCTTAGAGTTAAGGGACCACCTTTGTTTGTGTCGCATTCATTGGCCGACACTTGTGTATCAGAGTCACGAGTCTCATATAGATCTCGGACGTACGTATCGACTGGCCATCGGTGCGCACATGCCGTGCGATAGGCAATAACTGCTAAATAGTTATGGTTGTCTAGAAGACTTAGCGACTTAGCAGTTATTAGGAATGTCGTGATGTGGATTCAGCACGAGTAGTGCATGGGGAGGGTGAAGACAGTTATAAGGCGCAGGGGCTTTCACACCTTTACTTTTCTCTAGCTGCCATTGTGACTCAGTCGAGAGCTAGTGGCCGTGCATTTATTTACTTTTCTCTAGATGCCACTAGTGCCTCGGTTGAAACACAAATGTGTCGTGCATTTACTTTCCTCTAGCTGCCGTTAGTGACTCACCCAAGAGCTAGTGGCCGTGCATTATTTTTCTCTAGACGCCCCTTAGTTCTCGCTGGAGTGCTAATGGGCCGTGCATTTACTTTCTTAGACGCCACTAGTGCCTTGGTTGAAACGCTAACGTACCGTGTTCTAGCTTCGAGAGCCCTTGTGTGGAACGTTGTCTTCAAATGCATATTCACATAGAATGGTTAAGAACCTTTTTTGTGTAGTTTTCTGTTGAGCTTTATTTATTCAGTTATTGGCATGAATTATGTGTCTTGTTACGTCCCTCTGAGGACCTGGTTAGCCAGGTGTGTGCTCTATTTTTTGTAGGTGTTCTAGCTCTAGCCGTGATCATCGCTATTCTTCGAAGATGATTGCATTTGGATCGTCTTCGCTTCGCTCGCCAAAATCTTTCTTTTGTTATGTTTTCTTTTTATAGTTGGTAGTGGATTTGTCTCCGCCCAACTACATGTACCAAATGACATTTCATAGTTGATTATATGAGATCTTCTATTCATTTATTTTGTGTGGATGAGATTAGTCATGGTTTTACTGCATTTACCAGTTATGTATCCATACGAGTCCTATGTACTTGTATGAATACAGCTGGCATGTCTACGTTCATGTCCTACGTAATTTGGGACTGGGGCATTACATGTTTTTGTGGTGGCCCATGCAGGTCCAGATAAATTGTTTGGTTACTTACCGTAACAAGCAAGCCTGCGAATAGGATTAGAAGTCTAGGATCTCATCCACATACTTGACCTCTTCCCTAGATTTTATCTACCGTTTGACTCATCAATTGCATCTTGCTTGATTCCTCCATCCATTCTTATCCTCCCTTCGTGCTTGCTAGAGGTTAGACAGGTGACCCTACTAGTTAGTTGTCCCAAAACACCATTAGTTTAATTCTTTAAGTTGGATAGAATACGGACATGCGAGACGACCATGGGTGCTCCAACCGATAACATTCCATAGGCCGGGAAATCATTGATGGTCCACATTAGTGCGACCCTCATCTGAAAGTTCTGCTGGAAACATCATATGTGGTTGCACCTACTTCCTACAATGATCAGCTCATCTACCAAGGGCTGTAAGTACACATCGATGTTCCTCTTCGGGATCTCGGACCTGGAATAATAACAGTTAGAAACATGTAAGGAGTCTTCATACACATCCAAGGCGGCAAGTATAACGGAGTAACAATCACTGGCCAACAAGATTGTGAGCCCGAAGTCCAAATGGGGTAAAACCGTCGGAGGAAAGCCCAATATGACATTACGCGACTCCGAAGCAAAATCGGTATACACCGATCAAAGTGTTCATGCTTCCCCGTCGGATGGATGATCCAGTACTCCATCTATTTGTTCCCGCTTGTGCCAACTCATATTATCAGCTGTCTCCTTTGCCATAAACAACCTCTGCAACCGTGGCATCAAAGGCAAATAGTGCATCGAATCTGTTGGCTTGCGTGCACCAGAAGTCCTTGTTGTACTAGTTGCCTTGAAGCGATCGGCACCACAAAATCTGCAGGCATCTTCATCCTTGTCCTCCTTATAGTACAACATGCATCCGTTGCGACATGCATCAATTTTTTTATACCCATCCAGAGCGAGCTCACCATTCTTGGATCGGTAGAAGTCTTTAGGTAACTGCCACCCTCCGACAATATCTTTAATTAACTCCAGGATTCGGTTGTAGCATTCTTGAGACATGTTAAAATCTGATTTTATGCTCAACAATCTTGTAATCACCTCCAACGGTGAATGGTCATCACAACCAGGATATAAAGGAGTTCTTGCATTCTCCAGCAACTCCATGAACTTTGCAGCATTGGCATTCGGTGCCTCCTCGGCTGCATAGTGATTGTTCGGATCGAAACTAGGCCCGCAGTATCGAAAACCATGTTCGTCCACCCTTGGTCGTAATCAGCATGCTCGTGGACATCTACATAAGGCTCCACATAAGGCTCCGGCTCGGAGGCTAAAGGCACAAGTTCTCGTGTACGGTCCACTGATAATAATTGGCATGAAAACCCCTCGAATACAAATGATATGTCACATCCACTTCCGAATGATATTTCAAGTTGCGACATCTCTACATAGACACTTAATTTCTGTACGGTCCATGTACTGAGGGAACGCCTTGGCAAACTGCAGGAACTGTTGCACATGTAAATTTATCCCGCACACCGTACATGTCATCAAGATGACGATTGTACATCCACAAACGGTTCCGCAGATAGTAATTCATATCCATTTTAAGATAATTCTGCAAAGATTGACACAGATAATAATTCATCAGGATGACGATTGTATATCACAAACGGTTCTGCATAATGCCAAGTGTGGGGATGAATGGCTCAAAACACAACCCAAAATTCATTCTAGCATACATTAGTTTGAATCATCTATGCTCTGTACATATGGTGTAGTATATGTTCTTATCGAATCTAGTATCTGAAGGATGTAACAGAATCAAGATGAACCCACATAATGTAATACTAAGACATTATACTACTAAAAGATGTAGTGATAGGTTGTCGTATCATCATTGCCGAGGGATGGGGGTCGGAGGACAGTCAACTTATACGGCTACATAGTTTCTGCCTCGCCAGTCGAATGGCTGTAGGGACTATGTCCTGATCACGATGTCGTACCGTAGATTAATGCAAATTCCTTATAGCAAATGTCATACATAGATTTCTGTCTCGCCAGTCGAATGGCAGATAATATACAAATCAAACTAGTCAAAGGGTACTGAACAGAAAGTCTAATAAAGACTTTCAACTAAGCAGTCAAAGGGTACTGAATAGAAAGTCTAATTAAGACTTTCACACTTGTACCCCGCTGTAGGATTTAAAATATGGTATTCAGGTCAACTTAATTCAGTCAAAGGGTACTGAACAGAAAGTCTAATTAAGACTTTCAACTAAGCAGGCAGCCTGGACTGCTGTTCAGAATTTGGCAGGCAAAATCCCATACCATCTGATGACAAACCTATAACACCCTTGCCCAAACCATTTGTTTCAGTAGGTAAAACATTCCAGGTTACTCAAGTAACCTGTCGTACAATATTGGTGTCAACATCATTCATTGTTAATTGTAACATGCATACTATCATATCCCAACTCTGCCAAAACCTGACCAACATATCCACTAATCATTACATATTTCAGTAATGTCAGTGAGCTAAATCATACTCAACTGTCGAGAATACTTAGGAGAAACTCATTCACATGATTAGTATCCATCCTTCGTGACGTAGCTGAAATTTTTAAAGCTCGATAATTATTAGTCAATTTATCATCATTTCAAAACCCTGAAAATGCCCAAAAAACTCCCAGTATCAGTAAATAGGGCTCGAACCCTAAATTAGAATTCGAATCCAAGTAAAACATCAAATTGACAGTTGATATGCCCAAAAAACTCCCAGTATCAGTATATAGGTGTCACACTGTGAGTCTCGTGTCCACACAGTGGAACACGACGTGTCCAAACCAACAAAATAGGTATCACACGAATAGAAGCGAGTCCACGCTCTCGTGTCCCCCGCAGCGAGTCCACTGTGAGTCTCGTGTCCCCGACAGCGAGTCTACACTCTCGTGGACACGAACTAGAAACGAGAGAGAGAGCTAGAAGACGAGGAGAAAACTGGGAAGCAGGGGGGGGGAGAGTTACCTGAGGAGGAGCAACCTGAGGAAGGAGGAGGAGGAGGAGAAGGAGGAGGGAGATCGCGGAGGAGCGCCGCGGAGGAGGAGGCCGGAGGAGGGAAATCGTCGAAGGAGCGTCGGGGAGGAGGAGCACAAGAAAAATTGGGGGAAAAAATTTGTGAATGATCGAAAAGGAAACCCTCGCCGGCTATATAAAACGATTAGTGATGTCCTAAGGACGTCGCTAAACGTCGTTGCTATTTAATAAACGGCGACGCTACTTAAGATGCGTCGCTAACGTCGCTACATCAGCGACGTGTACCGACGAACTTGCGACGCAGATTTCCATTTAACAAATTGCAACGTCGGGGAGGAGGAGCGTCGGGGAGGAGGAGCGCAAGAAAAATTGGGGGAAAAATTTGTGAATGATCGGAAAGGAAACCCTCGCCGGCTATATAAAACGATTAGTGATGTCCTAAGGACGTCGCTAAACGTCGTTGCTATTTAATAAACGGCGAGCTACTTAAGATGCGTCGCTACACGTCGCTACATCAGCGACGTGTACCGTCGAACTTGCGACGCAGATTCCCATTTAACAAATTGCAGCCGCTAGACATCGCTATTAGTCGCTGTTAGCGACAAACAGCGACGTCTTGGACAAACGTCGCTAAACCCCCAAAAATTAGCGACGTTCTGTCTTGGAGTCGCTAAATACGTCGCTGATATTACTTATTTTGGTAGTGGGTGTTACCAGTACACACACACACACACACACACACACACACACACACACACACACATATATATATATATATATATATATATATATATATATATATATATATATAGCGCAGATAGAATAAGGTTTCTTAATCCGTCATTCAATGAACAAGTTTGATTTTGATAAAGGTCTCATACCAATTTGGAATTTACAATCACCACAAATCTAGTAGTTTTAATAGGAAACCATATGTGCCTTCTAGGAATATATATATATATATAATATATATATATATATATATATATTATATAATATATATATATATTTTCACCCCTTCATGTTCATCCTATTATCATCCATATCATTCATTATATTAGATTTAATAAACGGTTCAGATTAACCTTTAACCAAAAAGAAACAAAAAAAAAGATCTCCGTAGCCAAATTAAAGAAGAGAAATCCGAGAAACCCCCCCCCCCCAAAAAAAAACCTCACCCGCTATGCCTCCGTACACAAATTAAAAAAAAAAGCCTCAACCCGCCCGCTCCGCCTTCGGCCTCTCCGCCTTCGGCTGCCTGCTCAGCCTTCGCCTTTGTGTTTCTGTAAGTAATATGCATATAATTGTTAATTTTCTGAGTTGAGTGCATTAAAAGAAATTAGAATCATATATTAAAACCGACAGAGATTTCGTTTACGGACCTGGAATAGCAGAGGCTTTGATTTGAAGCATTCCTAAAGTTCTAATGATTCAAATATGTATGACAAGGGATGTTGAGGAGCGAAGTTGAGCAGCCTATAGACTTCATTTGAATAAATCATGTATACATCTTTGCGCGCATGGTCCTTTGACAATTTTAGTAAAGGCATTGTTGATCCTTCCATAGAAAAATAAGAACATCTAACCAATCAATTTTTTTTAAGTAAACATATTCCTAATGGCAGACTTGATATCCGACGTATATACCAATACAATAATTGTCGACCGGTATATATCGTAATGTTTGCCAATTTTGAAACTTGATTTATTGTTTGTTTATTAGTTTTTTATTATTATTGTGGGAATATTAATTAGTTAAAACAAATTCCTGACAATCTATGTTTACGTTCTTCAACAAATTCTTGACATCTATATTTATGTTCTTATGTGTTGATAATTTGTTCCACAGACTATAGTTAAACGACGAGTGTGGACAGTGTTGATATATGTGAAGAAGTTATGGATCTATGTGATAATCATATTTCTATGCAACTACCTTTAATTGAAATAATTATAGACGCTAATTTGTCTCGACGATTGAATGCAGGCCCTTGAAAGCAGAAGGGCGGGTATGGCTCCTGTCAATATTGATTCATAGGAGGATATCGATCGTGCACCGAAATGAATGACCCAGAGGCAGTAATTAAGGTGGACGACGATATCAAGCAGCTATTCCAAAGTATTTAGCTGCTTCGGGACATGTAGGATATCGAGAAAGATATTCGAAAGAACGGAATGGAGCCTGCGACAAACAATGCCAGGAGGAGAGCCATGGTTGAGGGTCTGTAACATATGTCGTGTATCTACCAAGTCCAGAATACGAAGAAGCAACGTTTGATTAGCAAGAGGACCAAGCTCACTAATAGACACATGATGGAACTCTGGTAGGCCCAGAAGATTGTTGATGAATTAGAGGCGAACAAACAAGAACAGTACAATGTTCGACATGGACGGTCGAGGGATAAGTTCAACAAGTCTTCGGATTTTGGCAACCTCCAACTCTTATGCCATTCTTTTTGTACGTGTTGTACAACTTGTAATGGTTTATCAATAATTGTTCCACAAAAGAGACAGCAAAATAATACAAATCAAAATTTTCAAATTTTCAATTTCTTTGTCTATTTTAAATATTATTAACAGTTCCTCTTCCAGACTTCTTCCACTCTACCTGTTTTTATGACTGGAAAAATTGATTTATGAAGTTTTTATTGTTTATAATGATAATTATCTGCATTGTGATTCCATTCCAGGACTACTGTTCAGTTAGTAAGGCAAAAGACAATAAATGTTAAGTTAAACAGACACGTACAAATCAAGAGAGCTCGACTATCAGCAGAAAGAATCACAAAATCCAGCTTATAACCCAACCATAGGCCATGGGGAGTTTCACAAGTTGATTAAACACACTACATAAAGTACAATTATGTAAAAGTAAGTACAAGACAATCCGACTAACATGTCGGTGCCAAACGGTTAAGTATGAAGTAAATAACAAAACGAGCGGTGGAGTAAGGAACCCACTCGAGTCCTCCTGCGATCATTCCCCTAGTATTGACCATCTTGGAGGTAGAAGTAAGCTGGATCCTCAAGAACTGGCTCTAAATCTGGCCATGCAAAACCAGAGAGGTTAGACCTCTAATAGCAAGTACCACAAGGAAGCACGATACGAAGGATTAAACTAGTAAGTAAGAGAATATAATAATGGATCTCTGCTTTCCACTAGGATTCACATAACATCACGACACTTCGAACCAACCTCTCAACCAAACAAGGACAGAAGTTGGCCCGTCATGTCCTGACATTCTGATCATCTCAGTTAGGTAACAGAGTAAGTACAGTACACAAACAAATCATCTTGAACGGCCAATCAACTCCTACGGCTTGCTATTGTGAGTCCCAAGTTATCATGGACTTATGCAATAAAGATTCCTCAGTTCTTACTATGTGCGAGCAAGGCTAGTCTATCCAGTCAATCAATTGCGCCAATCATATAATTAGACGAGTCCCAGCGGGACGCCCGCCGTTAATATACCATGTACCATTTAATAATATAAGCAGATACCGTTCCCTGCCCGTGTGACAGATTTACAGTATCTGTGGAACCAGCCGGCCTGTCGGACACTACTAGTCCCAAGAGGGCTGCCATGTAAGAACTCGGGAATCCATTCTCTCCATGCAATCATATATTTATTTAACTTAATAGTCTCTACGTTGAGTGAAGTTCCATGCCGTGGATCATGGTCATTCAAATGAATACTTTCGTACGGGGTACGATATGCCTGACTCTACAACAATACCCGTACGGTTAGGTTGTAGGTCTTACATAGCGTAATGCAACAATCAAACTAACCACGGAATAATCATGCCTGGACCATAAAGTACACATGCTGTTTTTGTAAGATAAATAAATAACTAAATAAATAAATAAATAATTTGAAGCCTGCATGTGCCTGTATGTCAATATTCGGGATCGGCTAATCGATTACAATAGTTCATTACATGAACGTGTCTCATTCAATCAATTCAATAAGACGACTAGCCAGTCTCTTAGTTCCAAATAGGAACGCATGATCAATTATTAGTCAATGTCACAATCATTATCAATGGTGACAGGGCATGAAAATTAAATAGTATTCAGTGGAGTCGAGTCTACGACTCTCAGGGTTAAGTTCCAGCCATAGGGTATCCATGAATCAATCAGGACACAAGGCGCATTCCACAACATTCTTATTAACAATATTAACATATCATGATTTTATCAAGTTCATGCCAAAAGGCATAAGGATATAATAGAAGAATTATCATGCCACCATTAAAGGAATAAATTATAGAACAAATAGAAACACCCAGGTCAGGAAGTCACGCCAACAAGTCTATGCTAAGGCCAACAAGTCACGCCAATAAGTCTAGGCTAAGGCCAACAAGTCACGCCAAGTCTAGTAGGTAGGAGTGAGCGTATAAACAGCATGAGCGTGAAAAGTGGTTCACGTTGGCACGCACAGCGTGAGTGTGAAGGGTAATTCACGCACTCATAACGTGAGCGTGAAAAGTAACTCACGCACGCACATCGTGAGCGTATGAGCGTGAAAAGCGTGATAAGAAATCCACGCACGCACGCAAAGATGTGAGCGTAACTCAAAATTTACGTTGGCACGTAGGAACGTGAGCATGACTAAAATTCACGCTAATACGTAAGAACGTGAGCGTGACTCAAAATTCACGCTGACACGTAAGAACGTGAGCGTGACTCAAAATTCACGCACGCACGTAAGAACGTGAGCGTGACTCAAAATTCACGCACGCACGTAAGAACGTGAGCGTGACTCAAAATTCACGCACGCACGTAAGAATGTGAGCGTGACTCAAATTCACGCTAACACGTAAAGACGTGTGCGTGACTAAAAATTCACGCACGCACGCAAAGATGTGTGCGTGACTGAACCTTCGTTCCAAGCCAAAAATGAAGTTCCCATGGTTCAGAATGGTGAAGAATGAGAAGCTCTGCCACATGAACTATCTATTCCGAAAAGCACGCCAGGTTGGGAGATCAAAACCCATGGACAACCGAAAACACAATAACTTAGATCTGTAAAAACGAGCCAAGGAAAAAAAAATGCTAAGTAGTAAACTCTCTTAAAATTACAAGAGGAAGACAAATAAACCATAAAAATGGGTGAAGGAGAAGCAAGATGTACTTGCCTTCTCCTGGTAGGTGGAGAGAGTGATGAGGAAGAAGAAGAAGTAATGGTGAAGGAAAGAGTTATGAGGAGAGTGAAGGGGATGGGGGCTTTAAATGGAAGGGTGGTGGTAGGTGGGGGTTTGTGGGGGTTCGATTCATGTGAACCACCATGAACCCAAAAATAACCAACCATGGCCGAACCACAATAAGACTAAAGCAGAGAAGTTAAAAGCAGAAAATAAAATATAGAAATAAAATGTAGAAAATAAAATGCAGATAATTAACTAACATGAAATTAAAGAAATTTTAAATACATGATGATACATGATAAATACTAAATATATGAGTTGTACATGTATAAAAATACGCATTCTGGGAACGAAAAGTGACACCATGATTAGCGGATCCGCTCACAAAAGTATTATCACCGAGGATCTTTCATGAGCATATTGCTCATATGGGTGTTATCTTAATTAAGAATATGGCAATACAGTGGGAGTTTGTATTTTATGTATTTAGGTGCTATTTGGTTTTGGACACATTTATGTATTAAAGTATTTTGGATATTTATCTGATCAGATATATGGAAATTCAGTTCATTATGTTAAAGTATTCTCATTAAAGTTAATGAGGACCAGTTGGAAATATACATGTATTAATCACATTGCGTGTAATTTCTATGCTACGCATCTATGATTGATCTATGTCGTTTAGCTATATTGGTATATGTGACCATTGATGGTTTAGTTACGCTATATGTGACGAATGCTGTTTTGATCCTATGTTGATATGGTTAATGGACGAGATTGTCGGATATACCCTAAGGATTAAGATAGCAATTTATGAGCTCACTATGGTTAACACAATTATAAGGTTACATATGTAGTCCAGTGGGAGATTGTTGGATTATTCAATAATATGGGGCCACACATGTAAAACTAATTGTGTTTGTCTATCTAAATAATTAAGCCAAATTAAAGTGGTTTTGGAAATTGGCTTAAGGGTATAATTGTCATGCAATTAATGTGTAGATACCGGAGATAATTCTAATTTGATGAGAGGCCAAATTAGAAATATCAAAAACACACATGTATATATGTGTATTCATTAGGGTTATGGTCCCCAACTCATACGGCCACCAAAGAAGGGTTTTTCTATTCTCTTCTGTACCCATCAACAAAGAGAGGAACAAAGATTTTATCTTTGTTATTAAGGACCGTAGCGGGTTGGAAGATCAAACCCCATAAAGAGACGTCTGCTTCAAGATCCGTCAAGCAAAGACAATGGATTCAGGTACTCTTCCGCAATTTAAATTATGTTCTTCATCTCATGAATCGACAGGGTACAATAAAAATCTAACATGAATGAATAAGATCGGATGTAAAACCGTACCCCAATTCCACAACTAAAATCACTGGATCATTGAAAAAACAAAACTGACATCCGAAGTTCTAAAATTACTCAAAACACACCACCATAATACCCGGTGGTCTCTGTCGATGGTGGTACAGAATTATGGTTTGTTGGTACTGGATATAGTTCACACCAAAAATTTGGTTGTGGTCTTGCTTCCTGGAAACAGAAGTGTCCAAAAAATCTGCAAAAGTTGGATAGCATCCCTTCCTGATCAAGTAGATAGGCAGATCTTGCAAAATACACTTAAGACCAAAGATACTTCTAGACTGACAACCATTCACTTCATCTATTACCTGCGCATGAACTAATGTTAGAAATTTTATTTTTACACATAAAAACAATCGGCACATATATTAAATGTCCACAATCAGCACAAGAGTTGAAGTCAAATATCAACTTATGACAAAAAAAAACCACTATAGTAAGGGAAATAAGTGTAATGCCCCGCTCCGTACGAGGCATTGGTTGGCTTATTGGATGGGATCAGAATATTAGACCGTGACTTATGTTGGAAATCGGAAGAATTGAGACTGATGCAGTCTCACTTAGCTGGCTAGATGGAATGGGTATTGGAACGTGGCTCGCTGGTGGAGCTATGCATAGTAGAATTGTGTATGATCGGAACAGGAAGATCCTTTATTGCAAGTGAGTGGAACTGTCCCCTCCTCCTTACTCCTCATGTTTAATAAATGAAGTATTGAAATGCTATGAACTGCCCCTAAATGTCCCATATGTTAGTTGCTGAATAATAGAGATGCTTATGCTGAGAATTATTGAAATGTACAACATATTGAACTGCTAATGTGATTCGATGCCTGAGATTGAATTGATAACCTTGTTCCTTATGTTTAATGCCGCTGAAACGATAAAACACTTGAATCATGAGATGCCTTGTGAATGATAGAATAAGAAATAAACTGGCTATGCTATCGACCCAATGAACTGAATAAAACACTAGAACCATGTAATCTCTGTATATCTGTTGCAAGAATGTGAAATGCTGCCTGTCCCTTATAAGCAATGAATGAATAATGATAAAGCTGGGATCATTGAGATCACCCAATGAAATATGGTAATGATGAAATGAATAAGTCATTGAATATGACTAATGATGCACTGTTGCATTTACTTTCCTTAATATGTTTTACCATACAATTTTGTTCATAATTGAGTCGGACACGCATTCGCATGGTCATGGATAACTTGTATACAAGGTTTGAGTAATATTTCCTCGAACGGTTCCTAGGGCCCTGGGGACCGATTCGGCCTAGGAGAAAATAATGATGAGTGCTATGGGAGCACGGATAAGGCGGGGTGGCATAGAGGCTCGCCACCCACTATGCTGACCGTATTATCTTGAAATGAAATGAAATAAAAAGAGTCCATATGGTTTAACAACACCAATAACCATGTAGTCGGGATGCATGCTAATGAATATTTTGTGCAGGCAGAGTAAGTATATCGGATAACCTGTATTTGATGCAGGTACGAGAAGTCGGCTATCGGTAAGAAATCACATAATTGTGATATTGTATAAGTTGGTTTAACTTGCCTGCTTAACATGTTCCATTCAAGTATGCTAGAAAGATGCCTTACTTTAAATAGTGCTCAAACATAACATCTATGCTAAGTGATGCTTAAAGTGAGAATTGTCATAACATGTTTAAGATGTTAATGTTAACGATGCCTCAATGACGCCTTTGCATGATAACACCAAGAATGCTAAAATGATATTCCACATAAATGCTACTGAGAATATGTTTACATGCTTCACTCTGATTATTGCCCATGAACTGTAAACTGATGTTAGGCCCCAAGTAGAAAGATCACTCTAGTAAATGCTTGCTTAAATGATCACTTTAATATTGGGTTATGCGAGTGGGTTGGATTCTGCTCGCCAGTACATAGATGATGTGCTGACCCACGTATCTGTGGGCAGATGCTCGTGCTTGGGATATTCTATACAAGAAGATTGGCTTGATTGGTCCCGCGGCATCGAAGATTTGTTGGGCATACAGAAGCTCTCCTTGCACAAGATGATGTCTTCTGTTTATAAAGGGCATAATGTATGGAACATTGTAATCAGTTGTACCAGTGAGATTGTGTCACGACCCGCACCCTGATTAGGGGCACGAGTACGTGGTTACGTCCAGCCTACGCCGCAGCATCGGCGGTAGAACGCTGTCTAGGTTGTCTACAAAATTATACTAAACAGTATAAAGGTACATGTACAGTATATACACTCCGAATGGAGGTGACATAGCAAAACGTCTCAATCACAAAAACAAACTAGGATAGATAGCACGAAAGGAAAATATATGATAGATGAAATAGTAAATAAGTCCAGTGTCCAACACAAGCCCAGTTATATACAACATCACAGGATCTCAAAATATAACATAGAAGCTACGGTCTGATAATACTAGCTGGATTGCAGTCCAGTCAAACCTAGCTAATCTATACTACTCCGGGAGTACAAAATCTAGTGGCTCTACTATAAGGCCACGGTCCTGGGCCACTCCATCTGACTCGAGCCCATAATAGGTCGAGCAGTCTGCCTCAGAGTTATCTGTAATATATTATAACGGTATCCTGTCAGGAAAATGAGCAAGTACAAGCACTAACAGCAGTTCTATATGAATTGACAAATTCTATAAGAGACAGTATAATGAACTACAAGAGAAAGATATATGAAGACTTGGGAACCGTTCGAAAGCTGAGCTACAACCCTTAAACCAAACAAGGACAGTGGTTGTAACCCTTCTCCCGAGCAGAACTTAGTACAATATAAAGGCATGTAGAACATGTGAGTAACTGAATATCATGGCATGGTGAGAAAGTACTGAATGTAGAACAGAACAAGATATATGATAAGATAAGTAAATATAAATGTGCCTTGAATTATTAGAGCGTTATGTGATCGGCAAGAGAATCATGGTAGGGTTATCCACTTGGCCCGACAATTTGCGGTGACCTCAACGGAAAGTCATGTCGGCCAACCTGGATAACATGGACATGGAGGTATCTGCTACACTCTACGTGAGGTGAGAGTGGCGCAAGCAAAATAGTGACATGGGGCTTTGATCACATAACCCCTAATAATTCCCCATCCCCGAGTAGTATAATAGACCTGGACATGACACGTCATGACACGGGATTCCCTAAGAGGATAGCTACTCCCTCTCAGGAATCGATGTCTATACAAGTACAGGGAACAAGACAGAAAATGTTATATACCAAGAAAATCCAGGAATAACATCTTATGTCATGGTCCAACGTATACTAGTCCATGAACTATCGTGATTGGGAATCAAGTAAGATACTACGACTGAATCAGATATAGCAGATATCAAGACAATGAAAACTATCAGTGAATGTACTCACCTTCTGTCCTGAGCTGCAGGGTATATCAATGCTCAGAGTGATAATCAGAGACCTAAAGATGAGATATTGCATGTTAATTTAGGTTTAAACAAGTTTAAGAATGATTCACAATAAATGATATGAAATCTAGGTTAAACTAGGTCTCACTGAGTCACACTAAGTCCTGTCAAGTTAATTTAAGTCAGACCAAGTCAACTCTAGGTCATACCAGTCATCGTAGGTCAAAACAGGTCGAAGAAAGTCAAACGGGGTCAAGAGTTGGACTACAGTTGACTTTTGGTCAACTGGTCAACCCTGGTCAACTCTGGTCAACTCTAGGTCAACCCTAGGTCAAACTGGTCAAATGTTGACCAACAGTTGACTTTTGGTCAACTGGTTAACTCTAGTTTGGATTTGGTCAAATCTAGACAAAGTGTTGACTCACGGTTGACTTTTGGGTAAAAAGTCAACTCGGGGTCAACCGAGCCAAAATCGGTTCAAATATAACATTTGTAGGGTGTACCCAACATGCCACCCAAGTTTCAAGTCAATCCGAATACCCGAACTCCGTATCTTGAATTTACCCGATTATCCCTTAACATTTACCTTTAAAACCGTTCTAACTTGACGCCAAGTGGCCTTCCCTTAGGAATTCCACTCCGAGCTTCCTAGGGTAGTAGGGTACTAGCCTATACAACCATTACCTACCAAGTTTCCTAGGGTAAGTGGACATCCAGTCCATCTTACGGTCCGTATCGCCTGTTTACCCGTTATCTTGAATATTTCAAGATACGCGATGGTACGGTGCGATACCATCTCCCTAATCCCACACGCAACTCCGATTCCAACTCGGAAGCCTACCCACAAAATCTAAATCATATTATCTAAGTCCCCACCAAGTTTCGATGCGTTCCGAATCACGGAACTCAAAATCACCCCTTCACTAAAACTCACACAACCACTCACACACACTCTCAAACACCCATTTTTAACCTATACTTAGGACTAGTTTTAGGAGGCTATTTAGAGGGTTAAATAGGTATATATAGCTAATATATGGGTATATATATGTATATATATTGGTATATATATGGGGGTATATACGGGGGTTATGGGGGTCAAATGGGGGCCTAAAGGGGAAAAAAACTGCTGCTTGCTGCTGCAGTTATGTTGCTACTGCTACTGCAGTTTTTGCTACTGCTGTGGCTGATTTAGGGGGGCAGCAGCCCCCTTGCTGCTGTGGGTGCTCCCTCTATTCCCCCCTCCATCTCACACTCTTTCTCCCTCTATTCCCTCTCTAATCCTCTCTAAACTCCCTCTCAATCTCTCTAATAATCCTCTCTATCACTCTCATATATATAATTCACACACACATACAAATTCTCATTCTCCCCTCTCTACATATACATACACACACTCACACATACATATCCACATACACACATACATACTACATATATATATATATGTAGACACACACACACACACACACACACACATATATATATATATATATATATATATATATATATATATATATATGTTATATATATAATATATATATGGACACACACTCCCACACATACATATATATATATATATATATATATATATATATATATATATATATATATAATATATATATAATATATATATATATATAAACACTCTCACACACACACATATATATATATTTATGGACACACACACACACACACATACACACACTAAATAAATGAAGTTAAGAGTGCCTAACCACTTAGAGGCCAAATCTAATTTATTCTAAAGTGTCCAAATTTGGGGGATACTCAAGGACATGGTCACAAACTCTAACTTCTCCTAGGACACTCCAAACGGACTCAAACTCGACACAACTAAGGACACAACTATGAAAATCAATCCTACATGGTTCAAACTATTTATCATGATGAAGGGAATAAGTTAGAGAATAGGTTATACCTATCGGGAGATGGATTCCCGATTCGAAAGTCCTCCGATACGGCTCCGACACAACGAATTGTTTAGGACACACCCCTTGCACTTATTGCTCCCAAAAGCTTGGAGAAGCTTCACTTGGGGAAGAGGAAGAGTTCTATGGAAGAAAAATGGGAAGAAATGAATTATTTAGAGATGATTCCTAAGGAATTTCTATTATTTACTTGGGAGAAAACTTGTAGAAGAAGAAGAAGAAGAACTTTGAAGTGAAAGAATGGAAGAGGGAGAGAGAATGTGGCCAGCCCTATAAAGGGGTGTGGGGCTACTTGCTAATTACAAGTTTGCCCCTCCCTTAACTTCTATGCTAAGTTGAGTCCAAATTTGATTTTGTGGGTTAGCTAAAATTAAATAAAAATCATAATTAAGCTTAAATACTCATGGGGGACTAGTCCAAACTCCTAAACCTAAAAGTTAAGTATGGTGGGCCATGGCTAATTAACATGTTAAATACAACTCAAGTCAAAATTCCCCGGAGTCCCGAATTAAGTCGGAATGCGATAAAATTCGAATCCGACTCATATAATAATTAAATATTAATATTCATGAAATAAAATTCACAAAAATATTATAAAATGGAAAATTACCATTTTACCCCTAACTTGGAAAAGTAAGGGTGACAAGTCTATCCACCTTAAAAAAAAATTTGTCATCGAAATTAAAATCAAACAATAGTAAAATATCAAAATCACAAGTCATGGCTAAAATTTAAATGATTAAAATCTCAAAAATCAAAGCATGAATTAAATGACTAAAATTATAAAATTTAAAATTACTCTCAAATAGAAACTGGGTGCTATAAGTCTATCCACCTTAAAAGAATCATCCTCAAAAATTTAAAACAAGTAAACACAAAAATCATACAAATCGATAATCGTATGCGTTTGTCCAATCATCATGATACTCAGAAATCTTCGTCATGCCAGTGAGCATGGCTACGATAATCACAGAGTCCTCAACTACGGTACATACATCTAGAATTATGGTATTTAAAGTTTTCGTATTGCCGCATGCTTGGCAGCGAAAACCTTAAATTCTCACACCCAAGAAATACGACCATAATCCGACTATATGTCCTCGTTATGCCTGCTAACATGACCCTAGAGCATTCTAAAATCTCATAATCGAGACGACCTAGCCCATACGACTTATCTTAGAAGGAAATCACATCACAAGAAAAATTTTCATCCAACGATCAAAGAACAGATAGAATCGAAGTTCAAGACAGTTTTAAGAAGGCAAATACGGAAATGAGATTCGAAATATCGGAACCTGCTATTTGCTCTGCTACTGCCTGAGTGGGCTCAACTGTCATGGCGAAAGCACACCCCTGCTGGCCTCCTCTAGCCTGCTGTACTCTGTCCTGGTCTCTTCGAATTCCACTAGCGTGGCAATCCCTCAGCTGGTAGTCAGGCGCCCCACAGTATAGACAGACGCCCAACCTCTTCCTATAAGCCTCTCTAGTGTGCCTCGACTTCCAGCAGAAGCTGCACGGAGTAGCCGGTCTATGGCCCTGTCCCTGGTGCTGCTAAGCACGCGCTGGTGCCTACTGAATCTGTAACAGAGGCTGCTGCTAAAATGGCCTCTGCTGATGCTGAAAGTGGGGGCGCTTGGCCGATCCCGCACTGGAACTCGCCCCCATGGTATCGCCGCTCCTCTTCGGCTTGAGACCGAAGTCCTCCTCTGCAATCTGTACGTCCATCAATATTTGATCGAACGTCGCGTCACGGCGTCCCGAGGTGCGGGTGCGCACTGCATGAATAAGTCCCCTACGGAACTTACGAGCCTTCTGCCCCATCCTGGATCATATCAGGAGCGAACCTGCTAAGGCGGAAGAACTCCGCTGCATACTCGTCCACCGACGAGTTCCCCTGCACTAGACCCACGAACTGGCCCTCCAATGCTGTAAGAGGCACGTCCGGGAAGAACTTCTCCTTAAAGAGCCTCCGAAAGTTCTTCCATGCCAGACCTCTCACCGACGCACGAGGATCCGAGCGGTACCATGTCAGCGCAATGTCGAAGAATCGGCTGGCTGCGGCCGAAACCCAAAGTGCTCTAGGAAGCTCTGCCAGCTCCGTGCTCCGCTGCACATCCTCTAGCCAGTCGTCTGCATAAAGGATGCCCTCTGTGCCCGTAAAGTCCCTGGAGCTCATCTTCCTAAAGTCTAATACTGTCCCCGGCCTGGACTGCTGCTGGTACGGCTGCTGGCCAGTAGGGCCCTGTACCGTACCCAGTGCCACTCTCTCCACTGATGTCAGTACAAGCTGATGCAAGTTCTCCATACTCTGTCTCAGCATCTCAATCTGACGGTGTGATGCCTCCGACTGGCGCTGCGATGCCTCTGCCTGGGCTCGCTGTGTCTCCATTATCTGTTGAAGGAGAAGGAACATGTGTTGTGTATCCGTCAGTATCGGAGGTGGTGGCGGCAGTATCTCTGGAACAACGGCCAAAACCCTCTGGGTGGAGATGGTAGACCTCCCTGTGCAACTGCCGGGGTCTTCGGGATAGTGGAATCACTGGAGGCAGTCTCGTGAACCTCTTCCTATGCCTGGTCAGATCTTTCGGGCAAGCTACTCGATCCAGTGGCCTGCGGGTGCGTCTTCGTCATCCTGGAGACGAATTGAAGCGAAGAGATCAATATGGCCCATGAGAAGATATTATCAAAGAAGGACAGTTAATTTAATACAAAAGGAGTAATCATGATAATCAAAAGATCAAAAGTTTTCTAGGTGTGATTGAGAAACTCCTATCATATCCTAGGTCCTACGTCCTAATCGCAGGCTCGTACTTAGTACTCTAAGTCGAGCACCATTACGAGATCGCACTAATTGCGACACGAGACTTGCGTGGGCCACCACAAAAACGTGTCACGACCTGTACCCTGATTAGGGCACGAGTACGTGGTTACGTCCAGCCTACGCCGCAGCATCGGCAGTAGAACGCTGTCTAGGTTGTCTACAAAATTACACTAAATAGTATAAAGGTACATGTACAGTATATACACTCCGAATAGAGGTAACATAGCAATACAGTCTCAATCACAAAATAAACTAGGATAGATAGCACGAAAGGAAAATATATGATAGATGAAATAGTAAATAAGTCCAGTGTCCAACACACAGCCCAGTTATATACAACATCACAGGGTCTCAAAATATAACATATAAGCTACGGTCTGATAATACTAGCTAGATCGCAGTCCAGTCAAACCTAGCTAATCTATACTACTCCGGGAGTACAAAATCTAGTGGCTCTACTATAAGGCCACGGTCCTGGGCAACTCTATCTGACTCGAGCCCATAATAGGTCGAGCAGTCTACCTCAGAGTCATCTGTAATATATCATAACGGTATCCTGTCAGGAAAATGAGTAAGTACAAGCACTAACAGCAGTTCCATGTTAATTGACAAATTCTATAAGAAACAGTATAATGAACTACAAGACAAAGATATATGAAGACTTGGGAACCGTTCGAAAGTTGAGCTACAACCCTTAAACCAAACAAGGACCGGGGTTGTAACCCTTCTCCCGAGCAGACTTAGTCTCCAAATCAAGGTACAATATAAAGGCATGTAGAACATGTGAGTAACTGAATATCATGGCATGGTGAGAAAGTACTGAATGTAGAATAGAACAAGATATATGATAAGATAACTAAATATAAAATATGCCTTGAATTATTAGAGTGTTATGTGATCGGCAAGGGAATCATGGTAGGGTTATCCACTTGGCCCGGCAATCTGCGGTGACCTCAACGGAAAGTCATGCCGGCCAACCTGGATAACATGGACATGGAGGTATCTGCTACACTCTACGTGAGTGAGAGTGGCGCAAGCAAAAGTGACATGGGGCTTTGATCACATAACCCCTAATAATTCCCCATCCTCGAGTAGTATAATGGACCTGGACATGACACGTCATGACACGGGATTCCCTAAGAGGATAGCTACTCCCTCTCAGGAATCGGTATCTATACAAGTATAGGGAACAAGACAGAAAATGTACATATATACCAAGTGTCACTCCCCGTTCCCAGAATGCATATTTTTATACATGTACAACTCATATATTTATTTAGTATTTATCATGTATTATCCTGTATTTAAATTCCTTTAATTTTATGTTAATTAATTATCTGTATTTTTATTTCCTGCTGTATTCTCTGCTTTTAGTCTTGCTTTTAGATTCGGCCTAGGAGGGTTTTTCTCGGGTTCATGGTGGTTCACATGAACCGAACCCCACCTACCACCACCCCTTCCATTTAAAGCCCCCATCCCCTCTCTCTCCTCATAACTCTCCTTCACCAATTACTTCTTCTTCTTCCTCTTCACTCTCTTCCACCTACCAGGAGAAGGCAAGTACATCTTGCTTCTCCTTCACCCATTTTTATGGTTCATTTGTTTTCCTCTTGTGATTCTAAGAGAGTTTACTACTTAGCATTTTTGATTTCTTTGGCTTGTTTCTTCTAGATCTAAGTAACAGTATTCTCGGTTCTTCATGGGTTTTGATCCACCAAACTGGCGTGCTTTTTGGAGTAGATGGTTCGTGTGGTGGAGCTTCTCATTCTACACCATTCTGAACCATGGGAACCTCATTTCTGGTTGGGAACGAAGGCTCCATAAGATTGGAGTTCAGGAGATTTAGTCACGCACACGTCTTTACGTGTTAGCGTGAATTTTGAGTCACGCTCACGTTCTTACGTGTCAGCATGAATTTTGAGTCACGCTCACGTTCTTACGTGTCAGCAAGAATTTTGAGTCACATACACATCTTTACGTGTTAGCGTAAATTTTGAGTCACGCTCACGTTCTTACGTGTCAGCGTGAATTTTGAGTCACGCTCACGTTCTTACGTGTCAGCGTGAATTTTTAGTTACGCTCACGTCTTTACGTGTCAGCGTGACATTTGAGTTACGCTCACGTCTTTGCGTGCGTGCGTTGATTTCTTATCACGCTCACGCTGTGCGTGCGTGAGTTACTTATCACGCTCACGTCTTGCGTGCGTGCGTGGATTCTTATCACGCTTTTCACGCTCATACGCTCATGCTGTGCGTTGCGTGAGTTACTTTTCACGCTCAACGTTATGAGTGCGTGAATTACCTTTCATGCTCACGCTGTGCGTGCCAACGTGAACCACTTTTTTCGCTCACGCTGTTTATACGCTCACTCCTACTACTAGACTTGGCGTGACTTGTTGGCCTTAGCATAGACTTGTTGGCGTGACTTCCTGACCTGGGTGTTTATATTTGCTCTATACGTATTCATTTAATGGTGGCATGATAATTCTCCTATTATATCCTTACGCCTTTTTATGAACTCGATAATCTTAGCATGT
The DNA here is from genome assembly GCA_029216955.1 of Iris pallida. Classification (NCBI taxonomy): domain Eukaryota; kingdom Viridiplantae; phylum Streptophyta; class Magnoliopsida; order Asparagales; family Iridaceae; genus Iris; species Iris pallida. The sequence goes on along the minus strand of JANAVB010033729.1, from coordinate 20,407 downwards.
TAATATTTTTAATATATATGGTTGTGGGAACGTGCCCTGTATCTTGATTTGGTTTATGGATACCCAGTAAGACTGGAACTTAACCCTGAGGAGTTGATAGACTCGACCCCATTTAAACTAATTGACTTTCATGCCTTGTCACCATTGATAATAATGGTTATCTGACTAAAATGATCATGCGTTCCAAGTTGGAACTAAGAGATGGCTAGTCGTCTTATTGAATTAATGAATGAGACATATTTATGTAATGAACTATTGTAATCGACTAGCCGATCTCGAATATTGACATACAGGCATGTGCAGGCTTTAATTTATTTATTTTCTACAAAGCAGCATGTGTACTTTATGGTCAAGGCATATTATTCGTGGTTAGATTTGATTGTTGTTACGCTATGTAAGACTACAACCTAGCCGCACGGGTATCGTTGTAGAGTTGCGCATATCGTACCCCGTACGAAAGTATCATTGAATGACCATGATCTACGGCATGGGATTTCACTCAACGTAGAGACTATTAAGTTAAATAAAATAATGATTGCATGGAGAGAATGGATCCCCGAGTTCTTACATGGCAGCCCTCTTGGGACTAGTAGTGCCCGACAGGCCGGCTGGTTCCCACAGATACTGTAAACTGCCACACGGGCAGGGAGCGGTATCTGTGCTATATATTATTGTATATTATATATTGATGATGGGCGTCCCGTTGGAATCGTCTAATTCATGATTGGCACAATTGATTGACTGGTAGACTAGCCTTGCGCACATAGTAAGAATTGAGGAATCCCTATTTGCATAAGTCCAGGAAATTGGGACTCACAATAGCAAGCCGTAGGAGTTGATTGGCCGTTCAAGATGATTTGTTATGTACTTTACCTACTATGTTGCCTAACTGAGATGATCAGAAGGTCAGGACATGACGGGCCAACTTCTGTCCTGTTGGTTGGGAGGTGGTATCGAAGTATCCGTGGAAAGTGTTTATATCTTACTGGTTTAATCCTTCATATCGTGCTTCCTTGTGGTACTTGTTATTAAAGGTCTAACCTCTTTAGTTTTGCATAGCCAGATTTAGAGCCGGTTCCCGAGGACTCAGCTTACTTCCACCTCCAAGATGGTCAATACTAGGAGAATAATCGCAGGAGGACTCGAGTGGGTTCTTTACTCCACCGCTCGTTTTGTTATTTACTTCATACTTAGCCGTTTGGCACCGACATGTTAGTCGGATTGTCTTGCACTTACTTTTACATAATTATAATTAAGTCAGACTGTAGCTGATAACAATTGTGTATATGTTACTATACCATCTGGCTATGTTTTGTAAAGCCAGATCTCAAGAACATTTTGACTAAGCATTTGGGACGCCTTACTGCTTTATCTTACATGTTCTCTATTTTTGCTTCTTGTTTGAATGATTGAGACAATAGATGTGAAGTGACCATAGTAAGACTTTCATGTAGTATGCACCCCCTCGTCTGGTTAGACAGCATTGATCGTATTATACGGTATTCATCTACCCGTAATACGTAGCTGGCTGAGTCATTCTCCCGCTCTCCAGTATTCTGGTTCTGGGGCGTGACAAGATTTAGTGGTGGCCCATGCAGGTCTGATTTCAGACTTGTGGGGTGTTTTAATAGGATGTCTCAATCACACATGTTCCCCTTTGATCTCATGATTCGTTACTCTCGACTCTAGCTTGACATTCTGGTATCCTTTGACTTCATTGATCTTTCCTGTCCGATCGTTTGATTGTTCTTTTATCTCTTTTTTTAGGGGCACTTCGTCCGCATCTGCCAGGACTGGACAACAACACAAGAGCAACACGGACAACCTGACCCTGTTGGTCAGCAACAAGGGCCGGTACTAACTCAAGAGGCTATTCAAGAAGAAGTGACAGTGGAAGCAGCAGCTGGATCGTAGTATCCGGATGTTCCACCACCACCAACAGTTCCACCTACCCAAGTGGACACACCAGCCCTTATGGAGATCATGAAAGGAATGATGGCTACTCAGCAACATCAGATGTTGGCCCAGCAGCGCATGTACACTCAGCTACAAGAGCAGAATGTTGCTCAACCAAGGATTACAGACGGCTTTGGAAAGAGGAATGAGGACTGATTCAGGAGCATCAGCCAGGTTTTGCAAGTACAACCCCCGTCGTTTCGAGGGCACGGTGGATGCCATCTCAGCAGATGCATGGCTTAAGGATATTGAGGCTATTCTGACAGCAGCTAAGGTACCGGCAGAAGAACGTGTGGATCTAGTGAAGTTGTTACTTCAGGATCTCGTACGTGAATGGTGGGAATCAGAGGAAGTGGGCATCAGACGTCCTGTGGCTTCACTACAAGAAAAAGCATATTTTACGGCAACGTCTTACGGCAACATAAAATGTTGCCATATAACATAGTCATAATACGGCAACATTATTATTGCCTTAATACACAAGTTTGTTTATGGCAACAAATAATATTGCCTATAATTGTCACACTTTATATGGCAATAAGGACGCATGCCATGTTTAATGGAACGTTTATGGCAACAATTACGTGTGCCATATTTGATCGCAATATATTATGGCAAGCTGGATTTGTGACATAATATATTACAATCAAATATGGCAATATTTTACATTGCCATAAAATAATTAGTTTATGGAAAAAAAATGTTGCCCCAAAATATGTAATATATTTTTCCTCCATGAATAAAAAATATGGCAATATTTATTTGTTTACTTATGGAAACTTTTTTGTGGTTTAATGAGAATAAAAAAAATTCATGTCTATACATAAGACTGGCGGGAACATAAAAAGTTGAATATTTTCCCTCCTTTATTATTTTGCCAAATCCTAATTCATACTCTCTCAATCTAGGTCTCTCTTTAAACTTTGGTCTCTTTACCCCTTCAACCTAGATCGCTCTTCCCCTTCTTCACCTAGGTATTTCTTTAACCTCTATTTCTTTTGTTATTTTTTGTTTCTTTCTTGTGGATTCTTTTGGGAACGAGAAGTTTTGGATTTTGGGTTCTAAGGCCTCTAGCAGAAGGTCTCTGCTGCCATCAAGTTCGAGTAATCGACGACTAATCGGTATGGATAATTATTTAAAATGTTGCTTTATTTTGTGTTCTAATTTTTGGTTAATAAATGCGTTTGATCAAATTGTGAAATTTTTCTCCAACTAAATTACTCTGGACACACGACGAAATTTTTTTCCTTAGTTTTCTACATTACTCATGGACCCTGAACCTTCAAATCTTCTATTATCACTTCTTCTAAAAAGATTTATAGGAAATAAGATTTGATAAATTTTTGATAATGAGTTTGTAAATATTTTTCTAAATATTAATTAGGTTTCTTTTTTACTTGATTATCATCCTAATAGTTCTATAATATACTATTGAATATTTTACCATATATTCATGAAGATAAAATAAATCTTTCTTTGTTTAGGATTCGATTCACTAGAATCAGAATATTCTTTTAATTATCTATGGAAGGTTAAGATTTTTTTTTACAGCCATATATGAAAGGTTGAGAACCATATATGCATATAATATTCTTTTAATTATCTATGGAAGATTTTTTAGAGCCATCTTTGGAAGGTTGAGAACCATATATCCATAGAATATTATTTTAATTATCTATGGAAGATTTTTTTTACAGCCACCTGTGGAAGGTTGAGAACCATATATGCATATAATATTATATTAATTATCTATGGAAGATTGTTTTAGAACCATCTATGGAAGGTTGAGAACATATATGCACATAATATTTTTAATTAATCTATGGAAGATTTTTTTTACAACCATCTATGGAAGGTTGAGAACCATATATGCATGCATGAGAATAAACTTGAAAAATATTTATAATGATGAAATTGAATATATTTCATAAACATATTTTTATAAATGTGAGGTTGTCATTGCAAATAAAACAGTTTTAGGCCAATGAATGAGTTTGGTTGTAAATAGATTAATTCCATTAGTTTTTATCCTTAAAATAAAATATTTATACAAGTTTCATCTGTTGTAACCATTCATATAAAACAAATGAAACATAGAAATTTGCACTACCTTAAAATATATTTTTTTATTAACATTTTTTGGTCTATAGGCTAATTTTATTGTTTATCCATACCAGGGTATATAAAGATTGTATAGCTGTGAATTGGCGCACCACAACTGTCAAAGAAATGTTTGCAGACATGTTATATATATGGAGGGAACAAGGAGGCAACAAATTTAAGTTTAAGTTGGGGGTGTCAAGTACCTATTTGAATTTTGAACCTCATATAAAAGAGGAATTGTGCCTCATAATATTGGATATGATAAGTATGGATTCCTGGCGTAGTTGGTTTTATGTAATATTAATGATGTAGTACTGAATCTACCATATTTAATTAGAAGTTATTTTTTATTTGAAGTGTACAAATTGAATTATTATCTATATTTAATATTTGGTTAATGATCTACTTAAATTTTGGCAATTGAATTTAGTTGATATTTTAAATATTGGCATCTATTAATTGTCACATTTTGTTGATCATGGCAATAAATAGTAAAAAATTGATTTTTCAAATATGGAATCCGGCAGTTGCCTTACGTTCTCAAACATGACAATAAAGACATGCCTAACGAAGAATTGCCATATGGGATTGCAATATATGGCAATATATAATGCCATATAATACTAGTAGTTTACGACAACAAAATATTGCCATTAAAATAAATACAATATTTTGCAACATAATCTTGCCATTTATGGACTGATGATATATGACAATAATATATTGCCATATATTGTTCGAAATTACGGCAATTAAATATTGCCATTAATAATAATCTTTAAAGGCAACAAAAAGATTTCTTATAAGGCAACAATTAATTGCCGTAAATTAGTTCCCTTATACGGCAATAATTGGAAGATGCCGTAAATAAGCAATACTGGCACAACCTTTTATGGCACGCTATGGCAACTTCAAATTGTTGCCATATTTGTGTTTTTGTGGCAACAATTTCATTATTAACGGCATTTTAAGGTTGCCGTATAATGGATTATATCTAGTAGTGCTTGGGACAATTTCACTGCAAGATTCAAGACCAAGTACTATGGAGTTGTGGCACGGTTTGAGCTACAACAGAAGTTTATCAACCTCAGGTACGCCGACAAGACTGTAGATGCTTATGCAGCGGAGTTCTGCAGATTGAGTAGATTCGCCCCAGAGATGGTAGCAACAGAGAGCCAGAGGGCCATGAGGTTTCAGCAAGGGTTTCATCTTGAACTCTTGCAATTGATAGAGGGGCACAATTACCAAACTTTTGACGAAGTATTGACGGCAACTCGAAGGCATGAGATCACCATTCAGAGGCTTACGACAAGGACTGGGGGTCAGAAGAGATCCCACAGTCAGATTAAAGGAGGAGGGGGAGCAGCACCCCGAATAACAGCACCATCCACTGGCATTCGTATCCACGATGTGGCGATACGAGGACCAGCACCACCACCCAGGCAGCAGCAACAGCAACAGAGGAAGAACCAGTAACCCCCGACGGGCTGTACTTATTGTGGAAAGATGGGGCATACTAGAGATGTGTGTCGGACATTAAATGGACTGTGTCTGATGTGTGGAAATCAAGACCATCGGGTTACCACATGTCCCATAAATTCGAGGTCAGGAGGACCAGGGCAACAGTTTCCTGCTCTGCCAGCACCAGGGGCAGGCCAGTATTGAAGACCAGTGGTGGCAGTAAGGCTGTTGGCACAGCGTCCGTTAATGCCGCAGGCTCAGATGTTTCGGCAGCAGGGGCCGCCGATGCAGCAACACCAGCATAGACTACCCCAGCATCATCAAGGAAGGGGCCAGCAACAGCATCAGGCTAGGCCGTAGCATGGAAACCAGCAAGGAGGTCGAGGGCAAGCATCCACTCTGTCCTTGGAGGAGGCATTGGCATCGGAAGATGTTGTGGCAGGTAACATTCTCGTCGCCTCATATCCTGCAGTAGCATTGTTTGATTCGGGAGCATCCTATTCATTTATATCTGCACAATTTGCGGCACGACTAGGAATGGAGTTCGAGGCATTGCCAAGGAGGTTAAATATACTCACTGGTAATGGGCTCGTAGGAGTTAGTAGAGTTATTTTAGCATGTAGCGTTGTAGTTTACGGGCATTCCTTACCCGTCCGGTTGATAGAATTTCCTGTTGGAAATTTCGACGTTATCTTAGGCATGGACTGGCTGAAAGACAGTCATGCGACAATAGATTGTCGTAGAGGGAGTGTGTCTTTTGATATTCCAGGCATGAAGCGGTTCACCTTAGTCAGATCTGGGGCAACTCAACAAGAGCAGGGAGTAATAACGGCAATGGAAGAAGTTCAGATTACGAAGGTAGTTGAAGAATTTCTAGACGTATTTCTCGAAGAACTTCCAGGGCTACCACCGATTAGAGATATTGAGTTCAGTATAGAATTGGCACCTGGAACTAAACCGATATCAGATCGAGTTTACAGAATGGCGGAGTCAGTGCAGGCCAAGGTATATCAGCATATAGAGGAACTGAAGGAGAAGAAGTTCATCCAAGCTAGCGTGTCACCATGGGCAGCACCAGTGGTACTTGTGGGAAAGAAGGATGGGTCATCCAGATTGTGCATTGACTACAGGAAGCTTAATGTGGCAACAGTGAAGAACAAGTACCCATTACCCAGGATCGACGACTTATTTGATCAGTTGAGCAAAACTAGAGTTTTCTCCAAGATAGATCTTCGTTCAGGGTACCATCAGGTGAGGGTTCGGAAGGAAGATATTCTCAAGACAGCATTCAGGTCGAAGTATGGGCATTATGAATTCTTAGTAATACCGTTTGGTTTGACCAATGCTCCAGCAATATTCATGGATTTGATGAATCGTATCTTTATGCCATACTTAGACCAGTTTGTCGTTGTGTTTCTTGACGACATTTTCGTTTACTCTGCTAGTGAAAAGGAGCATGAAGACCACCTCAGGAAAGTGTTACAGGTTCTGAGAGAGAACCAGTTGTATGCCAAGCTCAGCAAGTGTGAGTTTCGGTCGGATCACCTTTCATTTTTGGGTCACATCATATCAGGAGCTGGAGTAGCAGTAGATCCCAAGAAGATAGAAATAGTAGAAAGTTGGCCAGTACCCAAGACCGTAGCAGATGTGCGGAGCTTCTTGGGATTGGCAGGATATTATAGAAGGTTTGTGTCAGACTTTGCAAGGCTTTCAGCACCCATGACCCGCTTGACCCGGAAGGATGTACCATTCGTTTGGTCGGCAGAATGTCAGGCATCATTTGAGACTTTGAAGCAGAAATTGATATCAGCACCTATTCTTACATTGCCAGTTGGACCCGAAGGTTTTACAGTATATTATGATGCGTCAGGTAAAGGACTTGGATGTGTCCTTATGCAACATGGGAAGGTGATAGCATATGCATCTAGGCAGCTTCGAGACCACGAGAAGAATTATCCAACTCATGATTTGGAGTTAGCGGCAGTAGTGTTTTACTCTGAAGCTATGGAGGCATTACTTATATGGTGACCGAGTGGACATGTACACAGACCATAAAAGTCTGAAGTACATCTTTACTCAGAAGGAACTAAACATGAGGCAGAGAAGATGGTTGGAGTTGATTAAGGATTATGACGTAGAGCTTCAGTATCATCCAGGCAAGGCTAATATAGTAGCAGACGCTCTCAGCAGGAGAGGCGACACATTTATGTTGACAACACAGAGGCATATCTTAGAAGACCTTCAGGAGATGGGCATCGAAGTTATACTTCCTAGTGATGTAGGAGTTCTAACAAGTCTGCAAGTTCAATCCGACTTGGTAGACAGAATCAAGACAGCTCAGGCACAGGACCCAAGGATTCAGAAGCTTAGGGCAGAGTGTGAGTCATGACTTAGGAAGGAGATGAGAATTCATGAAGATGGTACACTTAGGTTTGGATCACGTCTATGTATGCCTGGTGGAGATATCAGACTGGAGGTTATGGCAGAAGCTCACAGTTCTCAGTATTCTATTCATCCTGGAGGGACCAAGATGTACCAAGATATCAAGCAGCATTTCTGGTGGAACGGGATGAAGAGGAAGATAGCTAGATTTGTTTTCCGTTGCTTGGTATGTCAGCAAGTGAAGGCAGAACATCAGAGGCCAGCTGGGTTATTGCAACCGCTTCCTATTCCGGAATGGAAATGGGAGCATATTACAATAGACTTTGTGACCGGTTTACCGAGATCACCAAGTGGTAAGGACGCTATTTGGGTAATAGTGGACCGACTTACGAAGGTAGCACATTTTCTTCCTTTCAGAGTAGGGCAATCTACCAAAAAGTTGGCAGAGTTGTATATGCAACAGATAGTCAGGCAGCATGGAGTCCCTGTCAGTATTGTGTCGGACCGAGATACCCGCTTTACATCACATTTCTGGAAGAACTTATATCATAGTCTGGGTACCAAGTTAAGATTTAGCACGGCTTACCATCTGCAGACGGATGGGCAATCAGAAAATAACGATTCAGACTTTAGAAGACTTGTTACGAGCTTGCACTCTAGATTTTGGAGGGTCTTGGGAGAGTCACCTGCACTTAGTCGAGTTCTCATACAACAATAGTTATCAAGCCAGTATCCAGATGGCGCCATTCGAAGCACTATATGGTAAGAAGTGCAGGTCACCGCTTGCATAGGATGATATCGGGGAGAGGAAGATGTTAGGCCCAGAAATGATTGTTCAGACGGTTGAAGTGGTTAAGGGAATTAGAGAGCGACTTCAGTTACGCAGGACCGGCATCGTCATTAGGCGGACCAGTATCGTAGGCCGTTAGAGTTCTCTGTTGGGGACCACGTATTCTTGCGGATCTCACCTACTCGTGGGGTCATTAGATTTGGCGTTCGCGGGAAATTGAGTCCGCGGTACGTGGACCCATTTGTTATCCTTGATCGGATAGGCGATGTTGCTTATCGTTTATCCCTTCTACCTTCGTTACGAGAGGTGCATGACGTGTTTCATGTATCTCAATTACGTAGGTATGTATCGGACCCAAGCCATATCCTCGATCATTCGGAGCTGGTTGTTGGTACCAACCTGTCTTACGAGGAACAGCCTGTGTCCATTTTGGACCGAAGAGAGAAGATACTTAAGAACCGAACAATTAGTCTTGTCCGTGTTGCTTGGGGTCATCACTCCTTGGGAGAGTCAACGTGGGAACGTGAGGATGATATCCGATCACGGTATCCACACCTATTTGACTCACAAGGTATATCTCTTTCAGTATACCTTGATTGTCCTGATTCTTCATGCTTATCACCTTATGGGTAGAGCTACTTGATATCGTGGATTGATGAATTTACATATATAGTACTTGCTTTTGATATGGTAAAAATGATTGCTTGCTCACTAGAATTGCTTGTATTAGTTTAGCTCCGATATTTCTACCTGCTTGGATTTGAAATTTCGAGGACGAAATTTTTCTAAGGTGGGTAGACATGTCACTCCCCGTTCCCAGAATGCGTATTTTTATACATGTACAACTCATATATATTTATTTAGTATTATCATGTATTATCCTGTATTTGAATTCCTTTAATTTCATGTTAATTAATTATCTGCATTTTTATTTCCTGTTGTATTCTCTGATTTTAGTCTTGCTTTTAGGTTCGGCCTAGGAGGGTTTTTCTTGGGTTCATGGTGGTTCACATGAACCGAACCCCACCTAGTACCACCCCTTCCATTTAAAGCCCCCATCCCCTTCTCTCTCCTCATAACTCTCCTTCACCAATTACTTCTTCTTCTTCCTCTTCACTCTCTTCCACCTACCAAAAGAAGGCAAGTACATCTTGCTTCTCCTTCATCCATTTTTATGGTTTATTTGTCTTCCTCTTGTGATTCTAAGAGAGTTTACTACTTAGCATTTTTATTTCTTTGGCTTGTTTCTTCTAGATCTAAGTAACAGTATTCTCGGTTCTTCATGGGTTTTGATCCACCAAACTGGCGTGCTTTTTAGAGTAGATGGTTCGTGTGGTGGAGCTCCTCATTCTACACCATTCTGAACCATGGGAACCTCATTTCTGGCTGGGAACGAAGGCTCCATAAGATTAGAGTTCAGGAGATTTAGTCACGCACACGTCTTTATGTGTTAGCGTGAATTTTGAGTCACGCTCACGTTCTTACGTGTCAGCGTGAATTTTGAGTCACGCTCACGTTCTTACGTGTCAGCATGAATTTTGAGTTACGTGCACGTCTTTACGTATTAGCGTGAATTTTGAGTCACGCTCACGTTCTTACGTGTCAGCGTGAATTTTGAGTCACGCTCACGTTCTTACGTGTCAGCATGAATTTTGAGTCACGCTCACGTTCTTATGTGCGTAAATTTTGGTTACGCTCACGTCTTTACGTGTCAGCGTGACATTTGAGTTACGCTCACGTCTTTGCGTGCGTGCGTGGATTTCTTATCACGCTCACGCTGTGCGTGCGTGAGTTACTTATCACGCTCACGTCTTTGCGTGCATGCATGGATTTCTTATCACGCTTTTCATGCTCATACGCTCACGCTGTGCGTGCGTGAGTTACTTTTCACGCTCACGTTATGAGTGCATGAATTACCCTTCACGCTCACGCTGTGCGTGCCAACGTGAACCACTTTTCACGCTCACGCTGTTTATACGCTCACTCCTACCTACTAGACTTGGCGTGACTTGTTGGCCTTAGCATAGACTTGTTGGCGTGACTTGTTGGCCTTAGCATAGACTTGTTGGCGTGACTTCCTGACCTGGGTGTTTCTATTTGCTCTATAATTTATTCATTTAATGGTGGCATGATAATTCTCCTATTATATCCTTACGCCTTTTTATAAACTCGATAACTTAGCATGTTAATATTTTTAATATATGATTGTGTGGAATGTGCCCTGTATCTTGATTTAGTTTATGGATACCCAGTAAGACTGGAACTTAACCCTGAGGAGTTATAGACTCGACCCCATTTAATACTAATTGATTTTCATGCCTTGTCACCATTGATAATAATGGTTATCTTGACTAAAATTGATCATGCGTTCCTAGTTGGAACTAAGAGACTGGCTAGTCGTCTTATTGAATTAAATGAATGAGACACGTTCATGTAATGAACTATTGTAATCGACTAGCCGATCCCGAATATTGACATACAGGCATGTGCAGGCTTCAATTTATTTATTTTTCTACAAAACAGCATGTGTACTTTATGGTCAAGGCATGATTACTCCGTGGTTAGATTTGATTGTTGTATTACGCTATGTAAGATCTACAACCTAGCCGTACGGGTATCGTTGTAGAGTTGCGCATATCGTACCCCGTACGAAAGTACTCATTTGAATGACCATGATCCACGGCATGGGATTTCACTCAACGTAGAGACTATTAAGTTAAATAAAATAATGATTGCATGGAGAGAATGGATCCCCGAGTTCTTACATGGCAGCCCTCTTGGGTCTAGTAGTGCCCGACAGGCCGGCTGGTTCCCATAGATACTGTAAACCTGCCACACGGGCAGGAAGCGGTACCTGCTTATATTATTATTGTATATTATATATTGATGACGGGCATCCCGCTGGAACTCGTCTAATTCATGATTGGCGCAATTGATTGACTGGATAGACTAGCCTTGCTCGCACATAGTAAGAACTGAAGAATCCCTATTTGCATAAGTCCAGGATAACTTGGGACTCACAATAGCAAGCCGTAGGAGTTGATTGGCCGTTCAAGATAATTTGTTTGTGTACTGTACCTACTCTGTTGCCTAACTGAGATGATCAGAAGGTCAGGACATGACGGGCCAACTTCTGTCCTTGTTTGGTTGGGAGGTTGGTTCGAAGTGTCGTGATGTTATGTGAATCCTAGTGGAAAACAGAGATATATTATTATATCTCTTACTTACTGGTTTAATCCTTCATATCGTGCTTCCTTGTGGTACTTGCTATTAGAGGTCTAACCTCTCTGGTTTTGCATGGCCAGATTTAGAGCCGGTTCCCGAGGACTCAGCTTACTTCCACCTCCAAGATGGTCAATACTAGAGGAATGCTCGCAGGAGGACTCGAGTGGGTTCCTTACTCTACCGCTCATTTTGTTATTTACTTCATACTTAGCCGTTTGGCACCGACATGTTAGTCGGATTGTCTTGCACTTACTTTTACATAATTGTAATTAAGTCTGACTGCAGCTGATAACAATTGTGTATATATTACTATACCATCTGGCTATGTTTTGTAAAGTCAGATCTCAAGAATATTTTGACTAAGCGTTTGGGACGCCTTACTGCTTCATCTTACATGTTCTCTATTTTTGCTTCTTGTTTGAATGATTGAGACAATAGATGTGAAGTGACCATAGTAAGACTTTCATGTAGTATGCACCCCCTCGTCTGGTTAGACAGTATTGATCGTATTATACGGTATTCATCTACCCGTAATACGTAGTTGGCTGAGTCATTCCCCCTCTCCAGTATTCTGGTTCTGGGGCGTGACACCAAGAAAATCCAAGAATAACATCTCATGTCATGGTCCAACGTATACTAGTCCGTGAACTATCGTGACTGAAAATCAAGTAACACTACGACTGAATCGGATATAGCAGATATCAAGACAATAAAAACTATCAGTGAATGTACTCGCCTGATGTCCTGAGCTGCAGGGTATATCAATGCTCAGAGTGATAATCAGAGACCTAAAGATGAGATATTGCATGTTAATTTAGGTTTAAACAAGTTTAAGAATGATTCACAATGAATGATATGAAATTTAGGTTAAACTAGGTCTCAATGAGTCACACTAAGTCCTGTCAATTCAATCTAAGTCAGACCAAGTCAACTCTAGGTCATACCAGTCATCGCAGGTCAAAACAGGTCGAAGAAAGGCAAACGGGGTCAAGAGTTGGACTACAGTTGACTTTTGGTCAACTGGTCAACCCTGGTCAACTCTGGTCAACTTTAGGTCAACCCTATGTCAAACTGGTCAAATGTTGACCAACAGTTGACTTTTGGTCAACTGGTCAACTCTAGTTTGGATTTGGTCAAATCTAGACAAAGTATTGACTCACGGTTGACTTTTGGGTAAAAAGTCAACTCGGAGTCAACCGAGCCAAAATCGGTTCAAATATGACATTTGTAGGGTGTACCCAACATGCCACCCAAGTTTCAAGTCAATCCGAATACCCGAACTCCGTATCTTGAATTTACCCGATTATTCCTTAACATTTACCTTTAAACCGTTCTAACTTGACGCCAAGTGGCCTTCCCTTAGAAATTCCACTCCGAGCTTCCTAGGGTAGTAGGGTATTAGCCTATACAACCATTACCTACCAAGTTTCCTAGGGTAAGTGGACATCCAGTCCATCTTACGGTCCGTATCGCCCGTTTATCCGTTATCTTGAATATTTCAAGATACGCGATGGTACGGTGCGATACCATCTCCCTAATCCCACACGCAACCCCGATTCCAACTCGGGAGCCTACCCACAAAATCTAAATCACATTATCTAAGTCCCCTCCAAGTTTCGACGCGTTCCGAATCACGGAACTCAAAATCACCCCTTCACTAAAACTCACACAACCACTCACACACTCTCAAACACCCATTTTTAACCTATACTTAGGACTAGTTTTAGGGGGCTATTTAGAGGGTTAAATAGGTATATATATAGCTAATATATAGGGTATATATATGTATATATTGGTATACATATGGGGGTATATACGGGGGGTTACGGTGGTCAAATGGGGGCCTAAAGGGGGAAAAACTGCTGCTTGCTGCTGCTGCTATGTTGCTACTCTTGCTGCCAGTTTTTGCTACTGCTGTGGCTGATTTAGGGGGGGCAGCAGCCCCCTTGCTGCTGTGGGTGCTCCCCCTATTCCCCCCTCCATCTCACACTCTTTCTCCCTCTATTCCCTCTAATCCTCTCTAAACCTCCAATCTCTCTAATAATCCTCTCTATCACTCTCATATATATATATAATTCACACACACATACAAATTCTCATTCTCCCCTCTCTACATATAGATACACACACTCACACATACATATCCACATACACACATACATATCCACATATATATATATATATATATAGACACACACACATATATATATCTATATATATGGACACGCACACTCCCACACACACACACACACACACACACACACACACACACACCACACACACATATATATATATATATATATATATATATATATATATATATGTATATGGACCACACACACACACACATACACACACTAAATAAATGAAGTTAAGAGTGCCTAACCTCTTAGAGGCCAAATCTAATTTATTCTAAAGTGTCCAAATTTGGGGGATACTCAAGGACATGGTCACAAACTCTAACTTCTCCTAGGACACTCCAAACGGACTCAAACTCGACACAACTATGGAAATAAATCATACATGGTTCAAACTATTTATCATGATGAAGGAAATAAGTTAGAGAATAGGTTATACCTATCGGGAGATGGATTCCCGATTCGAAAGTCCTCCGACGCGGCTCCGACACAACGAATTGTTTAGGACACACCCTTGCACTTCTTGCTCCCAAAAGCTTGGAGAAGCTTCACTTGGGGAAGAGGAAGAGTTCTATGGAAGAAAAATGGAAAGAAATGAATTATTTAGAGATGATTCCTAAGGAATTTCTATTCTTTACTTGGGAGAAAACTTGTAGAAGAAGAAGAAATTTGAAGTGAAAGAATGGAAGAGGGAGAGAGAATGTGGCCAGCCCTAAAAAGGGTGTGGGGCTACTTGCTAATTACAAGTTTGTCCCTCCCTTAACTTCTATGCTAAGTTAAGTCCAAATTTGGTTTTGTGGGTTAGCTAAAATTAAATAAAAATCATAATTAAGCTTAAATACTCATGGGGGACTAGTCCAAACTCCTAAACCTAAAAGTTAAGTATGGTGGGCCATGGCTAATTAACATGTTAAATACAACTCAAGTCGAAATTCTTCGGAGTCCCGAATTAAGTCGGAATGCGATGAAATTCGAATCCGACTCCTATAATTAAATATTAATATTCATGAAATAAAATTCACAAAAATATTATAAAATAGAAAATTACCATTTTACCCCTAACTTGGGAAAGTGAGGGTGACATATTGTAAGCCAAGTCGGTATATCGAGTTGTAATTCATTGTATCCAAATATCAAATGTAAGCTGTATAGCATTGTTCAGTTGGCTTTCAATGTGAAGTGAGATGTGCTGTAAACATTGTACTTCAATACAAGTCATGTACTCTTCTTTAATTATCAATAAAGAGAATAAAGTTCTATATATCTCTGTGTGCTTCAAGTTACCCTTTTATCTCCGCTGCTATAAAGAAGTGATCTATTTCTATTCAATGAGAGAGATTGTCCTTATTAACTTCAATTTGTCTGCTTCTGCCGCTGCAATGTGTCCCTATTTGAAGATAATCGATTATGTACCATCTTTGCCTTGTACAAGTGCAATACCAGACTTGTACGGCATCACGCCCAAGCGAGGACGATCGATCCCAAGAGATAAAATATGTGAATAAATGACTCTATGAATCGGGATGACAAATTGGTATCAGAGCACGGCTTTACGTCCTTGGTCTCTTCTTTGATTCATTTCAAATCAAAGTTGCATCGACGATTAACCAAAGTTGCTTCCGCGATCACTCAACGTTGCTTTCGCGATTAAGTCAAAGATTGCTTCCGCGATTATGCTATTATTGTTCGGTAATCATCCTTATGTTATCTGTGCTTGAAAGTTTGTTGACCCTCTTGGCTGCTCACTGGATGTTCCATACAATAAGTCTATATACATTGTGATGCCCCTAAATGAATGATTGTTGTTGGTTTGGACACAAATAACCCAACAATGACTCAATGCCATAGTATGCTATATTGTGAATGCTGTTTGGAATGTGGGAATAAAGGAAATGGCTATGTATGCTGCAACAAGTTGAGAATTGCTTGTGATGTTGGAAAAGAATTGGGAATGAAATAATTGATGGATGAGTTCAACAGAATTGGTGAATTGACTCATGTGTGCTGGCTACTGCTTTCTAGACCCTAAGAATGTTGGTTTGTGATATTGAGATCCCGAGATGTTGGTTGAGTATTGTGATCATTATAGATCATGAATGTTCGTAACATATTGAGTTGGTATTGTTTAAGGATGGCTTCGTTTCTGAGTGGTATATTGCCTCTACCACCTCAGAACGAGATGTATGTTGACCCTTTCCATAGGATAGCGATGAGACTATCTGTAGGTACTGGGTAGTGTCGAGACGTAGCTGGGAGTCATGTATTGTTGCTAGATGACTCGAGTGTCCCCTGACGGTGATGCTATGTTGGGTAGCGAGATTCTAGAAATTGTAACCGGTGGCTTGGTTAGCAATTGTTTAGTCGAGTGATGACTCAGACTAGTAAGCAGTTAGTATGCTACGGGTAAATAGATTTGGCTAGAGAATGTTGTGGCTTAGAACATCTGAATGTTGACTTCGATTGGTTGGATGTAAATCAAATGTGGCTAATACAAAGTCTGTTGTATAGCTGAAAGTTTTGAAAATATTGTCGGTGAATCAAAGGAATATTAGAGATCTGTGTTTGATCCTAAGGGTAGTAGATGTTAATCCATTTAGATCACCAAAGGATAGTCGTTGCCTATGTGCATGTGTGCTGAGGAATTTAATAGGATTAGAAAAGTAACAAGTAGCCACTTTAACTATTGTGTTGCCTAGAGGATGGTTAAGTGATGCATAAATTGTCGGATTGAATGGATGAACTATTTGACCATTGCTGCATGAGATTTAAGAATGTCCGTAAGATAGTTTGATGATTGAGAAACGAATGGGATTGAGAAATTTCAAACGTGTTGGATAATGTCGGTATAGGTGATTGTTGGTTGGGATATAGATTGTTGGCTTATGACTTAGTGGTGTGACTTCGTCATACAGACCGAATAGTATGATTCCATAGTTATGTTAAGACTATCAGAATCAATGACCCTTGAGTAGTTAGCCTTGGCTTACGGGTTCGTATGGGTATAAAGGAATTGGAATAGAAATTGAATCGTTGGGAATTTTACTTGATGGATTATTGGAACGATGAGAATCGTATGTCGGATTGGGAATTGACCGTAATGTTGATAGATCAATCTTAGTCGATCGTTGGGTAAGTCTAGAGTGAGCCTCTGTGGGAATTATTTTCTTGAGGAAGACACTAGATAGATAGACTTGACCCTAGAAACCGTGGCCTGCATGACCAATTGTTGGCATAACCGACAATGGCGAATAGTTATTCAGACTGAGTCGATACCCATAGGTTTGGGTAGAGTTCCTTAGAACTGTTGGTTGCTTGTTGGCCTTAAGAATAAGAAACTAGTATAACCCTAGTAGTCGTCCACTATAGAAAAGTCACCTGAACGATTAAGTTTAGCTGTCAGTGTAGCTAACCTTAGAGATTGACTGAATAATTGGTGACCATTGGAGACCCGTAGGATGACCTTGTGGCATTGAATGAGAGACTGTGATAATAAGTATTGACCTAAGGGAATGTATGCTTCAACTTGTATCTTAAGAGATGTTTGACCGTTGAGGATAATATGTCGGCCATAAGTGGGAATTGCAATCGTAAGGTAAGACTTGAGTGTACCTATAGTCGGGTAGCTAAGTAACCTTGAATGTTGCATAGAATTATACCCTGACTCGGGTAATCGATAGTGGGTGACGTCGGATTGTATCTTTTAGAAAAAAAGATGAATTGCCTCGGTGAGAAATATTGTTGGATTTAGGAAGGAATGTGATTGCATGTTGTGAACCCTTTATATGTTTGGCTCTAAGTTAGACACTTGATCGAATGTTAGAAATGTTAAGCTTGGGTAGAGAGCTTAACCAAGTTGTTCCTGATATTAAGTTATAGCCTGGAAGATAGTGATTGTGGCAAGGTGAATAAAGCAATAAGTCAAATGAAAGGATGCTAAGTCGGATTTAGAAAAGAGAGTTATATTGTGGCTGATCGAATCGCACTAACATAGAAGTTGGCTGAAATGCATATGTTTTGGGGACGCCTAAAATATGTGTATGGATCCAGCCGAAGTGATTGGTTGCGACTGAGATAACATTATGGGAAGAATTTATCGCACTAGCGCGGACTTTGGCTGAAATGCATATATTTTGGGAACGCCTAAAATATGTGTATGGATCCAAACGAAGTGATATGTTGCGACCGAAATAGAAATGCAAGGAAAATGTTGGCAAATCAATGAGAAGTTACAAGTAGTTGAAAAAGAGATAGACAGATCGAATCGTTGATGGATTTAAATGGTACAGTTGGATAACTTTTTTAATATGACCGAGTGTGCTGAAATGAATATTGAATTGAAGCTGAATGAATAACTCATTGTGACTAAGTGAATCTAGTAGAAGAGTTGTTTCCTTAAGTTTCGAGGACGAAACTTTTTCTGAGTGGTATATTATGTAATGTCCCGCTCCGTACGAGGCATTTGGTTGGCTTATGGATGGGATCAGAATATTGGACCGTGACTTATGTTAGGAATCGGAAGAATTGAGACTGATGCAGTCTCACTTAGCTGGCCAGATGGAATGGGTATTGGAACGTGGCTCGCTGGTGGAGCTACGCATAGTAGAATTGTGTGTGATCGGAACAGAAGACCCTTTATTGCAAGTGAGTGGAACTGTCCTTCCTCCTCCTTACTCTTTCATGCTTAATAAATGAAGTATTGAAATGCTATGAACTGCCCCTAAATGTCCCATATGTTAGTTGCTGAATAATAGAGATGCTTATGCTGAGAATTATTGAAATGTACAACATATTGAACTGCTAATGTGATTCGATGCCTGAGATTGAATTGATAACCTTGTTCCTTATGTTTAATGCTGCTGAAACGATAAAACACTTGAATCATGAGATGCCTTGTGAATGATAGAATAAGAAATGAACTGGCTGTGCTATCAACCCAATGAACTGAATGAAACACTAGAACCATGTACTCTCTGTATATCTGTTGCAAGAATGTGAAATGCTGCATGTCCCTTATAAGCAATGAATGAATAATGATAAAGCTGGGATCGTTGAGATCACCCAATAAAATAATGGTAATGATGAAATGAATAAGTCATTGAATATGACTAATGATGCACTATTGCCTTACTTTCCTTAATATGTTTTACCATACGATTTTGTTCACAATCGAGTCGGACACGCATTCGCATGGTCATGGATAACTTGTATACAAGGTTTGAGTAATAATTTCCTCGAACGGTTCCTAGGGCCCTGGGGACCGATTCGGCCTAGGAGGAAATAATGATGAGTGCTATGGGAGCACGGATAAGGCGGGGTGGCATAGAGGCTCGCCACCTACTATGCTGACCGCATTATCTTGAAATAAAATAGAATGAAAGAGTCCATATGGTTTAACAACACCTGTAACCATGTAGTCGGAATACATGCTAATGAATGTTTTGTGCAGGCAGAGTAAGTATATCGGATAGCCTGTATTTGATACAGGTACGAGAAGTCGGCTATCGGTAAGAAATCACATAATTGTGATATTGTATAAGTTGGTTTAACTTGCCTGCTTAACATGTTCCATTCAAGTATGCTAGAAAGATGCCTTACTTTAAATAGTGCTCAAACATAACATCTATGCTAAGTGATGCTTAAAGTGAGAATTGTCATAACATGTTTAAGATGTTAATGTTAACAATGCCTCAATGACGCCTTTGCATGATAACACCAAGAATGCTAAAATGATATGTCCACATGAATGCTACTGAGAATATGTTTACATGCTTCACTCTGATTATTGCCCATGAACTGTAAACTGATGTTAGGCCCCAAGTAGAAAGATCAATCTAATAATGCTTGCTTAAATGATCACTTTAATGTTGGGTTATGCGAGTGGGTTGGATTCTGCTCGCCAGTACATAGATGATGTGCTGACCCACGTATCTGTGGGCAGGTGCTCGTGCTTGGGATATTCTACATATGAAGATTGGCTTGATTGGTCCCACGGCATCGAAGATTTGTTGGGCATACAGAAGCTCTCCTTGCACAAGATGATGTCTTCTGTTTATAAAGGGCATAATGTATAGAACATTGTAATCAGTTGTACCAGTGAGATTGTAAGCCAAGTCGGTATATCGAGTTGTAATTCATTGTATCCATATATCAAATGTAAGCTGTATAGCATTGTTCAGTTGGCTTTCAATGTAAAGTGAGATGTGCTGTAAATATTGTACTTCAATACAAGTCTTATACTCTCTTCAATTATCAATAAAGAGAATAAGTTCTATATATCTCTGTGTGGCTTCAAATTACCCTTTTATCTCCGCTGCTATAAAGAAGTGATCTATTTCTATTCAATGAGAGAGAT
>JANAVB010033728.1:0-412247 GCA_029216955.1 Iris pallida | reverse complement strand
TTATGAAATTATTGCCTATAGAAGGTGCAAATGATTTGATACTGTGTTTTATGGCGATTTCATATCACCATAATCTTCTCGATCTAGTCTTCTTAAGGATGTCAGCATCAACCTTGCTGACTTGCATATACCTCCAAACCATCTTCTATTGCATTGCCACTTCATAGTTGTGATTTGGGACAATTTTACATGTATGTCTCGAATCTCATTGTCTCCTCTTTCTCTCATGCTTCAGGACTTGTGTTTCCTGAGCCTAATTGGTTATCAGTCTGGAATGAAGATGCTACATAAATTTTACCTTGACTTTTGTCTAACTGCACACTACAAAATTTTACAATCGTTGATAGTTATCCCTATACTAAATATAAATATCATTGTTTTCCAATCTACTAAAGCACACAACAATTGATTCTGTAAGCCTTATGTCCTTTGTATGTGTAAATTGTGCCTTCTAAGGATGCAACATTCAAATGAGAGACCTAGGTAAACAGTTTATCTGATATCTCGTATTGTTTGCTTCCAGGTAACTATGTAGCTGCTCACCTCCAAAACTGGGTTCAGGTGCTACTTCTGTAACTTATAAGTTACTTTTGCTAACATCCTGACCTACTTGGCTTATGCCTGTTTATGTAAACCAGGGAATTTGAGTAGCAAAAGGAACTCAGTGTTAAGGGATTCCACAATAGTACCTGCCGAAGAATTCACAATCCTGGTAAATTGCAATAGCTTCCTCAGCGATGGGCAGTGAATGAATGGACAAGGTCTTATTCTTTCTGAAATAGTTCTCTATCAGAAACTATCTGCAGTTGCTTTTCGATTTGAGAAACAAATACCTAGGCCTTTTGCCCTTTTTTCTAACTTTGTATATTTTGACAATAATATCTGGTATATATTAGTTATTTAGAATGTCACAGTTTTAGCATCTATGCCCTTAGATAAATTGTAACATAATATTAGGGTTACTTTGTCATATTTGTATTACTAAATCTAATTGTATCAAGTTTAGTGATAACTCTAGGTAAAAAAATAGTATCAGTCATAAAAGGAAGAGCCATGTGCATCAGTCTCCATAGTAGTATCAGAAGTAGAGTATTAGTCAACATACCTCAGAAAGTACCATGAGCTGATGATGATGACCGATGTGCTATTCTTGGAGGGTTACTCTTTATATTTATTTGATTATTGCCATTTCTTTAAATGTGATTACATCAATCTCCATAGCTTCCTTCTTTAATTGACGAGAAATCTCTCTACTTGCCGCTGAAGCACGAATCTCCGCTTTGAAACACCTCCAACAATTACACTATAGTATGATAATCAAATGCTGTAGAAAAATCATATAAACAGGGCATGCACCATACTTGAGAATAAAGACAGTAGAAAAATCTATATGTCACTACAAGAAAATGACGATTCTTGACGGTTTATACGTTGACGGCCGTCGAAAACTGTCAACAATAGGGTTTATCTTGACATTTTAAGGCTTACGTCAAGAGATGACATTTTTTGTTACTTTACCAATTTTATAGCATATATGTTGACGGTTTTGAAGGATCCGTCAAGAAAGAGCATCTTTTGTATTGATGTTTTGATAATAACCTTTAACTATTGTATATGTGGGAAAGTTGTCGCGTTTTCTCTTCTGCCGTTATGGTAATTATGTCAAAGTTCTAAAAATTAATGACGGTCTGCCTCAAATAATTTTGAGGCCCATCAGAACGAAACTCTCTTCTTTCCTCCGCTCTCTCTCTTCTTTCCCCCGCTCTCTTCGAAACTCTGACTTCTCTCCCCTGCTCTCTTAGAAACCCTCGTCTCTACCCCTCTCAGAAAATCTCGTCTCTCCCTCTCAGAAACCCCCTTCTCTCCCCCTCTCAGAAACCCCTCCTCTCTTCCCTCTCAGAAACCCCTCTGTCCCCTCTCAAAAAATGCTCTGGAGAAAATCCTAACTGTTCTGGAGAAAACCCCTCCACTTCGAAACCGTTCTGAGAAAACCTTAGGCTTCAACAACTTCATGCTGGAGAAAACCCTAATCATTCTTCACAATGCGGCAATTTCGATCTTCACCGCGGTATAATGCCTTACTTTTTCTCTCAGAAATTCAATTTTATGCCTATGTTTTTTTGTGCCAACTTCGTTCGTTCTTCACGTTAGAATTTTTTTAGTGCAACTTCGTTCGTCAACTTAGGGTTTTTCTCTATGCAATGCAACTAAGGGCACACTTAGGGTTTTTCTCTCGCTACAAACTCTTTTTTTGATGTGTTTGTATTCTCTTGTTATTTGCTGTTGGTTTATTTTCTTCAATGTGGGGGCGGGGGGGGGGGGGGGGGGAGGGGGGTTGTAGTGGAAGAGAGCTTCAGGTGGCTTTTGTTTATTTCTTTTCATTATGATGGGCCAAAATGAGTCCCTCCTTTTTTGGATGCTATGTTCTGTTTTGGTACATTGAATTTGGGTTTGATTATAGTTGAAGAAATAGAAAAGTGGGTTTGTTTCATTGTGGCAAAATAAGTCCTTCCACCACTGGTTTTTTGATGTTTTGCTCTGTATTCATACATTCAATGTGGTTTTTGTAGTTGAACAAGTAATGTAGTGGGCTTGTTTCATTTATAGCCAAGATGATTCTTTTTTGCATGCTAATGGTCTTTTGGATGGTATTGATATTGTGAATGTCACAAACACGTATCGGACACGACAGAAACACTCAAGAATACACGTTGGATACGACACAGACACTGCAAAATATACAGCATTTCTGTATGGCTTGGTGTTTGGATCTAAGATAGTCAATGTGGTTCGTGTCAAGAAACTAGAGTGGGTTTGTTTTCATTATGGCAAGACTTTGTCATTCCTTGTAGGTTTTTGGATGCTATGTTGTCTGTCTTCAATGTAGGAACTGAAATGGGTTTGTTAGTTTTTTTGTTGGATGAATGGCTAGGGTTCACTTAGGGGAGTTCAAGTACTTTTGAACTTAAAATTTGTAAGCTTTATTGTTTATGTTGAAGAATTTCATTCGATGGAGATGATTTTGTTCCTGTAGGTTTTGTGAAATTGCCATCTTCTCATATTTTCTATACATAAATTTCTTCTTTTTTTCCAGGCCTTGTAGTTGGTGTTTGTGTTTTGATATGCAAGGGTTTTGTGAAATTACCATCTTCATGTAGGTGTTTGTGCAAGGGTTAGTTTATTTGTGAAATTCAAATTGAAGGATTATCATTTCTTTTCTATTCTTGTAATATGTCATCTAATTTTCTTTATGTGGTCATTTAAAGTTATAATAACATGCAACTTTGCCATTCATTGTTTAGAGTACATTATTGTTTGGCATTTGTAATTTCGCATTTGTTATTGAAGGATTATCATTTCTTTTCTATTCTTGTAATGTGTTATCTAATTTTCTTTATGTGGTCAGTTAAAGTTATAATAACATGCAACTTTGCCATTCATTGTTTAGAACTACATTATAAGTTTCATTCTTGTTTTGTCATGCTTTTATTATAATAGAATTTGTTTAGTGGGATCTCTAATAATAATAGTGTTACGTTAACATCTCTTCTACTGATATAATGGTTTCCAAACAACTCAAAATTAAACTGTATAAATCGTTTGTAAATAATCTATTAATTATTCTTTAAATTAACTAATTATATAATTAGTTAATATGATTTATTATAATTAAACAATTATTGTGAACTATTTTTTATAGACTGAATTCTATAAATTTTTAGGACATTTATTTGTGAATTCTTGGTTTTGATGGATTTGATACAGAGATGATTATTTTCCTTCTGGAATAGGCACTAAATTGTTTGTTTCCTATTGTACACAGTTTTGATTTCTTCTGTCTCCTTTTCTTCCTTTTGTTTTTGGGACTAGCCTTTCGAAAATGATATCTATCCTTGTTGGCATATAAAAAATTTGATTTTGGGTTTTTGGGTGCGTATCAGTAGGTGTATCAGTTTACACTGATTTTGGAGTATTTTAATTTTTAGATGTATCTTAATTTTTAGTATAGCATTGGTCCTTAATTTCTAGATGTATCTCAATTTTTTATTTGAAATGCATAAACTCTTAGTTTCTTCCTACTTTATTGTTGCATTAGTTTGCTAATATGTAATGTAACTTAGAATTCAGTCAAAATTGGGCTATGTACCTGAGAATTGTTCGTTTCTTTATTTGTAGAATAAATGGTTCTTCAATGTGAAGTGTTTAAATACTTGCAAGCATTGTCTTCTACTAGTTTTAGATACCCTTTGAATTTGCATTGCACATTCTTAGATGGTTTTTTTCTTAGTCTTCCATTGTACAGGTTTCATTCCCCTTCTTAAAAAAATACCGTTGTAGCTTAAAAAATAGCTCTGTCAAATTTTGGTTGGAGGAAAGGATGAAGCAAAGATCTTAAGGAGTGGACTAAGGTCATCAAAAGTTGAAGCTCAGGTATACAGACTGTTATAATATTATATATTGCATTTGTATCCTCTATTTTACTCCATAACTTTCATGTTGTCCTCTGACACTTTATTTGTATCCTCTATTTTGTACTTTGTATCTTTCTAAGTAGAGTTACATGTCTAAATCATGGCTAACATGTTATATTAACATGTGTAGGCACTTTTATTCTAATCCAACCCAAAATTGACAAATCGTGATGTCAAAGGATAGAATGTGTAGGGAATATGAGGAAGGAGTAGAAGAGTTTCTTGAGTTTGCAAAACTCCTTTCAAGTAATCCTAATTCTATTAGATGTTCATGCGAAAATATAGAAATCTAACATTTCAAATGTTAGGGGACGTAAGAAAACATTTGTTTAGGAGGGTTACAGATCGAAGTTTATAGTATGGGTTTGGCATAGTGAGAAACACGAGAAGATATGATCGTCAAGCTTTGCAACATATGCTGAAGAAACACACAACTATGAATGACTCCTTTGAAGATGCTGTAGATGCTGTAGAAATGGTTAATGCTGCATATGAACATATTTCTGGTGACCGCAACTCATTTATTTCACTACTCAAAGATGCTGAAAAGCCTCTGTATCTTGGTTGTTCAAAGTATACAAAACTATAGGATTGATGAGATTGTATAACATTAAAGGAAGATTTGGGTGGTCTGACAGTAGCTCTTCAGAGTTGTTGAAAACTCTTCATGATATGTTCCCACACAAAATGAAATACCTTCATCAATGTACGAGGCTAAAAAGAATATGAAGAACTAGTTTTGGAATATGAGAAGATACATGCATGTCCCAATGATTGCATACTTTATAGAAAGGATATAACGATTTATCGGATTGTCCAACTTGGAACATCAAGATGGAAGAAGGCAACTGATGATCCTCACCAAGTTTTTAGTAAAACATTCCTGCCAAACTTTTGCGGTATTTTCCACCCATTTCCGGTTTAAAAATATTTTAATCCTCAAAGACAACAAAAGACTTAACTTGGCATGCTTATGAAAGGGGCAAATACCACTTTTGGTCACTCAAAGTTTCAAAAGTTCAACATTTAGTCACTCTCCATCTATATTTTTGGGCATGGAGTGACTAAAAGTTGAACTTTTGAAACTTTGGGTGACCAAAAGGGATATTTGCCCTTTAGAAAGTGTAGTTGACGGCAAACTTCGTCATTCTGCAGACTCCGCATTATGGAAGCTAGTTGACCATAAGTGGCCAGATTTTGAAAGATCCTAGAAACCTTCAATTTGCTCTTTCAGCTGATGGCATACATCCACATAGGACCCTTTGTAGTAGGTACAGTTGTTGGCCAGTTATATTGGTTACCTATAATCTACCGTCGTGGTTGTTCATGAAAAGAAAATTCATGATGTTGTCGCTATTGCTATCAGGTCCAAACCAGCCGGGCAATGATATTGATGTTTATTTAGCACCATTAGTTGAGGACTTGAAACTTTTATGGAAATAGGGAGTTGATGCTTATGATGCACAAAAAAGAGAGAGTTCTTTACTTTAAAGGCCGTATTGTTGTGGACTATCAATAATTTCCTGCATATGGAATGTAGGTCCTAAAAAATCAAGTTGCACCCATCAACAAAGTCAGAATATCAAGAAATACAACTTTCAAATGAACTGCGCAGACATCAGATTGCGCATCATTCAGATTGCGCACACCAGATTGCGCACACTTTCAACTGCGCAGGCTGACGTGACAATGTCATCATTATCTGACAAAATCAAATCTTTCTGACAGCTGATAGCACAAAGAATAAGGAGACTGTTCGTTTATTGTGCCGCACAGCGCTCGAGGACAGCTGTACATGCAGCGCAATCCAGTGCCTGCGCAATCCAGCCCAGTGCAATCCATCTCAGCGTAATACGAAGTCAGCACAATTCATGTGGCGCACTTCATTATGACAACTGACAAAAGTACATGTGGCATTCATGCCATCAATTGCTCGTTACGTGGCAACCGTCTTCACACGATCATGCGCATTTCAATCAAATGGTGCCATGTGTCCAAGACAGTTGGCTCACGACCAGACAACTGCCTGCGTAATCTGATGCTGCACAATCCAGTTCCTGCGCAATCCAACTTGCGTCATTCAGAATAACTAAAAATTAGTTTTTTCAGAACTCTATAATAGTGTTTCAAATCTTCATTCAAGGGGATCAGACATAAAGTTCAGAAATATCAGAGAGTTCAGGAGTTCTTGCCCAAGTGCTGCTGCATTCTTCCGAGGCTTTTGCCTTCAACTTCAGAGGCTACCCTCTTCAAAGTTCACATCGTCCAAGGGATAAAGCAATCGTCTCCTAGATTGGATTCCTATAGTTGTACTTTCCCAGAATTCTTGTAATCTTTACAAAGTTTGTATCAATAAAGTTTAATACTTTTGTTTTTGCAAACAAAATGGTGACTCTGCTGGGGACGACTTTCCTCCGACGAGGAAGTGACAACTCAATGTGACGTAGCGTCTATCGGGAAGACGCAGAAAATGCTGGTTGTGAAGGTCAACCAGACAGCCTATGAAGCCATGATCAACTCTAAAACCACTCCTCGCACTGCAACCACTTCTGCCACGAGCAAAGTGCACCCAGTGTGGGTCTCCAAGACTGCTGCACAGTCTATCGTCTCTGCCAGCAAGACTGCTGCGCAGTCTGGCAAGAAGCCTGCTGCACAATCTGCTGCACAGTCTAAAGTTGCTGCCACTACGACTGTTGCACAATCTGTCTCTGTCAAGAATGCTGCGCAATCTGCTGTTACCAGTGCACAAGAGACTTCATATGCTGCCCTATCAAGGTGCAAGGCTCCTCTGCCCCTGGCGCAATTAGCTGCCAATCTTCCTGCCAAACCAACACTCCAGCAACTAGAGTGCACCCCAAACACTCTATGGCCAGAACTCCTGATGCACAAACCACAATGTCTGTGGCCAGAACCAGAAAGTCATCTGCCAACTCTCATGCGCAACCTGCCAGTGCGCCATCAATTCATGCGCGAACTGTGTCTGCACAATCTAAGAAAGACAGCCCTTTGGCTAATCTTTCTCTTCTCACAACAAGGGGAAGAGTACTGCTCATCTCCAACACCCTGCTGCTCCTGCGCAATCTACTGGAGGTAGTCTTTTGGCTATTCCTCAGAACAAAGGAAAAGGCCCTTTGGTCTTTTCTCAAACTTCCTCATCTCTTAACTTGGAAGACAACAGAGGGAAATGCTCTTTAGCTAACCCTTCTTTCCAAATCAAAGGAAAAGGCCCTTTGGTCTTTTCTCAGTCTTCTTCGGTCTTTACCGTAGAAGATCACACTGAACGTGCCTCGGCATCAGTCAGTACAAAATTCTTTCAAACAGGATTCTTCTCTCCATGTTAAAAGAACTTATACTGATCAAAGAGGTATTCTGCCTACTTCGTAGCAGAATTCCATGATCCCCCAACCCTCAAGATCTCCCATTCAAGACAGGGAAAATTAATGGTGTCTCAACAGAAACCCCTGGAGGTGAGTTTGCTGATTTAAGAACTTATCTCAACAGACCAACTTCGGTAAAACGCAAACAGCCAATGCTGAAGACCAAACATCATCAGAGACAAACTTCCAGGATCAAGAATCCAGACACTTATGCCAATGAAATGAGCACTTCCCTATACACTCAAGGGACAAAATATTTGAAGAACCGGAATCATGTTCCGAATGTTATTAAAGAACATATTCCTTGAACTTCTTCTTGTCCCATTGCTGTTTTCGATCTCCAGAACACCTCAAGCAAAGGCGGGACAACACTTCCAATTCAACCAAGTGATCATCATCATTGTAATCACAAGGTTGTCATCAAGTGTTGTTGTCAAACAACTAGACGATCTGTCTTCGATCGTCTGAACTTTTTTAACTCTGAACCTATGTTGGAAGATGAAGACGAAGTTCTGTACGCTTCCGTCAACATGACTTCCAGAGACACTGGGGTAGGAAGTGCTCTAAGCACGGGAAGCCTCGCAAGCCAAGCCAACGGTATTTGGGTTTACTCCAAGAATCATCTGAAGAAGTATTCTAACATACCAGATCCCGAAGCCGAAACACAATCGGTCAAATGAATCTTCAAGATCCTTCTGAACGTCGTCTTCTTTCTCATTCAGGAGATGATTCTTTCTCCGACTATGACATATACAGCGAAAGCTCATAACAGATAGTGTCCTCCACTGTACCCAGAAAAGTGACAACTTATGTTGTCAATGAAGATCCTGATGCTTCCAGTTCAGCTAGACAAGAACAAAGAATAGCTGCACTAGAGAAATAGCTGACGACAATGGCAGAAATTGTCACGCCCCGATCCCGCAGAGTCCCTTTCGTCCTCGCTTCGGGATCTTTGGGACCGTTCGTCGTTGCTAGACATGATACCGTGCAAGCCTAAGTTGCGCTTGCGGAACGTATCGCAGATAATTGAAGCAGCAGCGGACATATTTCAGAATACAAGTATTGAACACAATGGTAACAAGAATATTTCTCTTTATTGATTTCATTGAACAGATTACAAGCTCTTGATTCTCTCTGATACAATGTTACATTCTCTCAGAACTTTACAGATTACAATGATCCCGTTCCCATACATTACATCCTTTTATATACAAAACCAAACTCTTGCAACGAATGTCATCTCTTGGCATCTCTTCTGATTTTTGGCTCCTGAGGATGAGGCACAGGCTATCGCTTTGGACTATCCTTCTCGATGCATAGTGTACCTGCATACAGACTGATGGTGGGTCAGTATATCAGTATACTGGTGAATTGTGGACAAAGAGCTACATTTGTCTGAAACGATCACTGTTCATTTAGTGAGAAAACGTTTCTTGTGATGTGATCTTGCTAGTTTTACCTAGATTCATTCCATGCATACAGAGTCAGTTTACATATCTTTTGAAACACATCTTTGAAAAGCTACAATTCATATTATTTCAAGCATAGAAGGGACTATTCAATTCTAGCACGATGACTATTCATTTGTGCAGTGCGCAGCGTATTTCATGAGCATATCATTTCATTAGGGACAACATCTTTAGCATTCTCTTCTCTTGTTCAAGACAAACTTAAGGTCAATTACAAGCATGATATTACATCTTTTCTTTTAGTGGAACATAGCATTTCTTGGTAACAGATTAATCTCTGCAAGCATTTATATCAGAATTTAAGCAACACATGTATATCACTTTTCAGTGACTCTTATCATAGCCGACCGTCGATCCCTGCACAAGATAAGGATTAGCATAAACATTGTAAAACCAATATTGACATTTCCTGTTCGTCTCTGCATCGTTAGCTCTTAGCAAAACATATGATAGACACATGCAGACCGATTGGCAGCTGTGACTCTCCAGTTCAGCTCTGCACCAATCCATACCTATCTATATGATGGTCCATGGGAAACCGATGATTAGTCGCTGTGACGCTCTTGGGTTCAGCTCGTCGCTAAGGACACAGATAACGGCTACACTTTTAACATGGGTCCTTGCACCCAGTGTGCTCATAATCTCTCCTAGGCTGAGCGTTCCAGGCGCCCCCAGATACCACCCGAGAGACAAATTTTACTCGTGCACGAGTTGTCCAAGACCATATGCATGTTCTAGCAGGATTCTATCAGATGAGACAGATTTGTGATCAGATGAGACAGAAAGATTTGTGATCAGATGTACGACATGTTCTTGTTATGCCTTTGCAGATATACACACGTTCAATTCGTACCTTTCTTTTATCAGGTCAACATGTACAAGTCCGTCTGTACATGTCCATAATTCTCAAGCATACAAGCAGCAAGCAATGATCAAGCATTCAATTCGATTCATTTGGTTTCTCTTCCTATCAAGCATGATAAGCATCATTTCAGTTCTTATTAACAGGCAACGAGTCTTCTTATTAGCATGCAGATTATTTCTTTTCTTGTTCTTAGCATGGCAGGATTTTCTTTATCAAGGCAACATTCATTTCTTAGCAGGGCAACATGTGAATTCTCTTATTGCATACTCAATGATTCACCATCTTGTTATTACAAAGCATTCAATCAAAACTCAAATTCTTAAGGCGCAAGCGAATCAGCAAAGAAGACTTCGTCCACTCACCCAGATTAATCGTCTTCTGTTGCAGAGCCAGCAATCCGATCTTTCTGTCTATCTAGTACCTTCGCGGAGCGGGTCACTACATAATTATCCCCCGAAAAGAAGTTTCGTCCTCGAAACTTAAGGAGAAACTTACGATATCCTTAGCAGCGATAGTCCTCATCCTTCGCCATCATCAATCCATGAAATCACAATTCAGGTCATATCAAAACTCTTGTTCAATCAAGCATTTCAATCTCAATCAATCAAATCGATAAAACATTTGCCGACATCATAAAAATATTTACGGACTTATTATATGGAACGTTCATCTCATCATTGATATCGAGTAGGCAACGGAATTTCGATCAGAAGACATGTACAAATTCAATTGAATCAAAATTGGCCAGAGGATCGTGTTGCTCTGATACCATTTTGTCACGCCCGATCCCGTAGAGTCCTTTCGTCCTCACTTCGGGCTCTTTGGGACCGTTCGTCCTCGCTAAGGCATGATGCCGTACAAGCCTAAGTTGTGCTTGCACAAGGACAAGACCTGGAACAAGACAAGATAGACAAGTTTGACAAACGCAGCGAACGTATCACAGATAATTGAAGCAGCAGCGGACATATTTTAGAATACAAGTATTGAACACAATGGTAAGAACATTTCTTTTTTGATTTCATTTGAACAGATTACAAGCTCTCAATTCTCTCTGATACAATGTTACATTCTCTCAGAACTTTACAGATTACAATGATCCGTTCCCATACATTACATCCTTTTATATACAAAACCAAACTCTTGCAACGATGTCATCTCTTGGCATCTCTTCTGATTTCTGGCTCCTGAGGATGAGGCACAGGCTATCGCTTCGGACTATCCTTCTCGATGCATAGTGCACCTGTATGCAGACTGATGGTGGGTCAGTATATCAGCATACTGGTGAATTGTGGACAAAGAGCTACATTTGTCTGAAACGATCACTGTTCATTTAGTGAGAAAACGTTTCTTGTGATGTGATCTTGCTAGTTTTACCTAGATTCATTCCATGCATACCGAGTCAGTTTACATATCTTTTGAAAACATCTTTGAAAAGCCACAGTTCATCATTTCAAGCATACAAGGGACTATTCAATTCTAGCACGATGACTATTCATTTGTGCAGTGCAGCGTGTTTCATGAGCATATCATTTCATTAGGGACAACATCTTTAGCATTCTCTTCTCTTGTTCAAGACAAACTTAGGGTCAGATTACAAGCATGATATTACATCTTTTCTTTAGTGAACATAGCATTTTTTGGTAACAGATTAATCTCTGTAAGCATTTATATCAGAATTTAAGCAACACATGTATATCACTTTTCAGTGACTCTTACCATAGCCGACCGTCGATCCCTACAAGACAAGGATTAGCATAAACATTATAAAACTAACATTGACATTTCCTGTTCGTCTCTGCATCGTTAGCTCTTAGCAAAACATATATAGACACATGCAGACCGATTGGCAGCTGTGACTCTCCGGTTCAGCTCTGTACCAATCCACACCTATCTATATGATGGTCCATGGAAACCCATGATTAGCCGCTGTGACGCTCTTGGGTTCAGCTCGTCGCTAAGGGCACATATAACGGCTACACTTTTAACATGGGTCCTTGCACCCAGTGTGCTCATAGTCTCTCCTAGGCCGAGCGGTTCCAGGCGCCCCCAGATACCACCCGAGAGACAAATTTTACTCGTGCACGAGTTGTCCAAGACCATATGCATGTTCTAGCAGGATTCTATCAGATGAGACAGATTTGTGATCAGATGAGACAGAAAGATTTGTGATCAGATGTACGACATGTTCTTGTTATGCCTTTGCAGATATACGACACGTTCAATTCGTGCCTTTCTTTTATTCAGGTCAACATGTACAAGTCCGTCTGTACATGTCCATAATTCTCAAGCATACAAGCAGCAAGCAATGATCAAGCATTCAATTCGATTCATTTGGTTTCTCTTTCTATCAAACATGATAAGCATCATTTCAGTTCTTATTAACAGGCAACGAGTCTTATTATTAGCATACATATTATTTCTTTTCTTGTTCTTAGCATGGCAGGGTTTTCTTTATCAAGGCAACATTCATTTCTTAGCAGGGCAACATGTGAATTCTCTTATTGCATACTCAATGATTCACCATCTTGTTATTAACAAAAGCATTCAATCAAAACTCAGATTCTTAAGGCGCAAGCAATCAGCAAATGAGACTTCGTCCACTCACCCAGATTAATCGTCTTCTGTTGCAGAGCCAACAATCCGATCTTTCTGTCTATCTAGTGCCTTCGCGGAGCGGGGCACTACAAAATGGTCGCAAGTATGCATTCTATTATTGTGGCCCAGCACACAGTACTACCGACCGTACCTCTTATAAATCCTGAAATCATAGCATCGTCGGTGCCTGTTAATGCAGGACTGGGGTAGCATCTCTTCCAGTACCTCCTGTATAAGTTTAACCTACACCCAGTCAGTCAGGTGCTGGGGGTAGTGCTTATCATGCTGTTTCTCCTCCTAACACTGTGTTTCAGCTGCTCCTTCTACATCAGCGGAAGATGCCAATGAAGCTGTGAAACTCCTACGAACTCAGTTCGAGGCTTTCAAGGAGAAGGACAACTACAGAGGTTGGGGATCAAGCAACCTTACCAGTTGAATGGAAGGAAGTCCCATTTCCTCGAAGTACAAAATCCCAACTATCTCGCTGTTTGATGGCAGCACATCTCCCAGTCAATTCATTAATCATTTTGAGGTAATGACTGTCCAACTCCAACCAAATGACGCTCTTCTTACCAGAGTATTCGTCGGCTGTTTAGCCGGCGTTGCATACGACTGGTATAGGAGCTTGCCCGATGGTTGTTCACTTCCTTCTCGGTCTCAAACAAATTTTCTTGGAACGATTTTACGAGGGATCAACGACATGACTATGTCAGCCCTCAATAAAATCAAATAAAGGCACAATGAAACTGCTGAGAGTTTCATTGAAAGATTCTGCCGGAAAGCTTTGAAAATGCCTCCTGAACTCCGACTGCTGTCACCATAGATACCTGCAGGGCAAATATATTGCCCATCATCAGCATGTGGATGGGGTCTACTCAATTCCAAGATTGGCCATCCTTCATTGTGAACGCTAAAGCAGCTGAAGTTAGCGCCGACAAATTCAAGCAGCTAGGGGTACAAATGTCTAACCCCGACCGGGATGAACATCAAACATCAAGTGGTGGCAATCGTCAGAACAACCGCAAACCAAAAGAAACTTTGAACATTAATTTGAACAAGAATAAAGAATCTCTGGCGGTTAACGTAGCTCCTCCTACGTCCACTTCTACTCCTTCAACACCTCCACCGAGAGAACCTCGTCCTAAAGTAGAATATTCCTTTGACGAGAATGACACAGCAAGCATCTTTGATTACTTAATAAAAAGCAATAAAATTCAACTTCCAGATCCAAAGAAGCCCGATGAAGTCGGTAAGACTGATCATCCCAAATACTGTGTCTATCACAGGTTCATCGGACATCCCACTCGAGCATGCTATGTGCTCAAAGGCAAAATTCAGGAGCTGGTCAACACCGGTGTTGTCACTCTGCAACAAGACGAGAAGACTGTTACCGCAAGCATGGTATCAGTTCAGTTCGGTGACTTCCCTCCACAAATGGTACAGCATGGCGCCATCCCTATTCCCAAAGCTACTCTTGAGATTGAGAATCTCCCTCATCCACGAAGTGAAGGTCTTGTTCCCTTGTCTCTTGACAATGGCGAGATTATGTGGATTCATCCAAATCTTGCTTCAGAGTTCGAACTTCCCTCTTCCTCCAAGAAAAAGATCGCTCCAAGGGCAAGACAAAGATTTGCAATATGGTGTCTTTTGACCCTATAGTTGATGAAGAAATCCTGCTGGGCACCAGATCAGGGAAAGCTTATCTAAAGGATTATCCTGAAGCCCAAGAGAATCTTGCTTCTTTCTCTGAACCTGCTCCAGTACAGCCTGCTTCTACTGAGGATATTCCTACTGCTTCCTCACCGGTTGTGATACCCATTCCTCCCAAGTCGACGATCGCTGACAAAGACAAACAGCAAGTCTGCTTCGATAAACCTTCGAAGAAGACATCTCCTTCTGGACTTGAAAAGCCTTACAACTTTGATATCTTGCTCAGTTGGCCAACACACCGGCTCGGTTGTCAATCATCGATCTCTTGCGCCTATCCAAAGAGACTCGGAAAACTTTGAGCGAAGCTCTTGTAAAACCCCTTAATTTTTACTACGATTTTTAAATTTTACCTTTCAGTATTGATTTTGGTATTATGCGACAAGTACGAATACGTAGATACAAATATTGTATTTTCTACTAAATTTGTTTTATTATAAACTCTTAAGTAGGGAATAAATATTTTGGTTCAAAATACTTATGTTTAGTGTCATAACAATTCCTTGCCAAAAACATAGATTTTATTTTTTTCATAAAAAGTTATTTCATTTATTATACAAATACGGTTAGAAATTTTTTAAATAAATATTTATGTGAATGCTATTTGCGTTCGAGTACGTATATGCAATGTAGCATATTTTTATATACTAAGTTTTATAGTATAGATTTTCCTATATAAAGTATTTTTATAAGGTAAATATGTCATCGTGTTTGAGCACGAAAAATATCATACCGTACTTATTCTAAAAGATTGTTTTTTTTATTTTCAGGAATGTTGTTTTATGTAAAATTTTATTTATATGCCATTTAATGAAATTTTGTTCATTTATATGCAGTAAATTTTTGAAATCATTTTATCTCAAATTAAATAAATAGCTATTTTGAAATTTCTTCCTATTAATATTAATGAATATAGAATTTTCAAAATTAATTATTCTGGTTATTTATTATAAAGATAATTTGAAATTTATGGATTTAATGTTTTGATTATTTGTAGTAAATTAAATTAAATTTGATATAAATTTTAATTTAATTTAAACTTATAGATATGAATTATCAAGATACGATTCAATCGGATTACATTTGGCTATATTAGTTTTGTATTAATTTAAATAGCAAATTATCTATTGGAATCTTTAAATCAATTTTTATCCTTATCTAACTGGGTTTAAATCCAAATCCTAATCCTATCCAACTGGAAATTCCCACATCCATAAATAGGAAGGTACTCTTCCAGAATTTTCACCACAACCCACAGATTGTGTATCGTGTCTGTGTCTCCCATCCACTATATCCATATTTCTAGTACAAATACAATAACCCCATGTCGACAGTCTCGGACACCATCCTCCATCATTCCTGTGTCACACAGGACACGTGTCACGACCCGCACCCTGAGGAAGGGCACGAGAACGTGGGTACGTCCAACCTACGTCGCAGTGTCGACGGTAGAACGCTGTAGAGTTCGTCTATAACATCTAACATCTAACAATAATGATATAAACATATCATCTCCGCACGGAGGTATAATATAATATCTCAACTCTATATCTCAATCACAAGTCTAGGAAAGATAGAGCACGATATGGAATCAGATAAAAGAAAGGAACTGAATATAAATAGAGTTATCATACCACACAAGTAGATGTCCAACACAAATAAATACAAGTTCTGAAATATAACTAAGTCTCAACTAACAATCGGAACAATCGATACAAACTGAAAGCTGTAAATACTAGACTAGACTAGGCTAGACTCTACTGAGCTAGATGCTCCTCGGGCTCCTGAAGGTCACCCTCTTGTGCCCCATAGAAGGTAGGACAGTCATCATCATCATCTGTAATATTTTCAACAGGTCCAGTCAGGACAGGAGCGAGCACAATACATCTCACGCAGTTCATAACATGTCCGGAAATATAAGCGTGCAAAAGAGTAAGATACATGAACTGTAAGAAGATGTATATGAAAACGAGAGAGAATTTACAACTGAAATAGATATAGGATAAGTAAAACTGCAATACTAGTGATTTAGAGCACGATATGGTTATGTAAACGGCTTAGGTTGCACAATAACAATAACAATAGGTCAAATCCATCGTGAGTGTACAATGGAAGCGCACAATAGTTGTACAATGGGATTTGATCACATAACCATTCCTACTCACCCTCCCCAATCAATACACAACGATCCAATCCAGTTACGCTACCTTGTACAATAGTCTCCATGAATCTCATGTGATAATGAGAGTACAATATGCACAATGAGTATACATGAATGGGGGTGTACAATAAATACAATATGTAAGTGAAACGCACATAACATATGTATCTGTTGAACACAATAGAGATAGCATCGCAAAAGAAGATCCATATAGTACTAATCCGTGATAACAATCGTGCCAGTGTCAAGTAAAGTAATCTAAAGCAAGAATATAAATCCAGACAAGTATGAAATGATCAGAGAATGTACTCGCCTGCCACCTGTATGACTGATATGAATAGATGTCGAACTGGTCACAGAGTCCTATTTAGAGTAAAACAGGTTATGATGTATTCTGAAATAAGGTAATTGAAGTGAATGATGCAATCTATATGATTTCTAAGTCAATCTAGACCAAAGTCAACTCTAAGTCAAACCTGGTCAACTGTCTAGGTCAACTAGGTCAAACAAAGTCATACTAGGTCATAGCAAGTCAAACTAGGTTAACAACAAGGCTATTTGGTCAAATGGTCAACTCTAGGTCAAGTTTGGTAAACAAGTCAAGATTGGTCAACTTGTCCAAGTATAGGGTATTGGGTTACTAGGCTACAAGGCCAACTCATAATCCTCTAGCATAAGTATATCTATATATGCCATCTCTATTTGCCTATACACACCATGTCCCATAAATTTCCTACATTATATACAAACCCTCCTCCTACCTAGACACTCACATAAGCACTATCACTACTACCTACTGCCACCCCATCTATTCTAAACTGACATACCACTAATACCCTTCTAATAACCCACACCATTCCTTCACATTAGCACAACCAGGAACATTAACCAACTGACACCAGCACTGCTACTGGTCAAGGCTAACTGCTGAATGCAGGCAACCTATCCAAGGGCCCAGCAATAGGGTACCCACCCTTACAAGAAATGGACTGAAATATGTTAAAGGGCTGAATTCAATGTAAAGAAAAAGACAGGACTGAAATCAAGGGAAGATGTGGGACTGTAATAGAGATGGTGATCTCAGATTCCTAATTCAAAACCCTTCTCAGGTTTTTACAACCTACATCATCTATACCTATAATAGAACCAAGTTACATCTAAAACTGAACCCAACATATATATTCAGGTTAATCTCAGGTAAATCTCAGTTTTCACAAAACTATCTCAGATTTTTTAACATTACATACAATCCAAAACTCCCATTTCAGTTTAATAATTTCAGTTTTTAAAAACAGTGTAATAGTGAAAGAGAGCGAGGGAAAGAGAGGGTTTGATTTCAGTCAACAGGGTTTAAATGCTTTAGAGTAATGTGTCAAAGGGGAAATGATTCTCAGTCCTATACTAACCAAGTCTCAGATTTCTAATCAAACAGGGAATGAAACTACAAAACTGAGATTTGAAATCTCAGTTTTGATTCTAAGGTTCATGCAATGACTGTTAAGTCATTTCAGCCCTTCTCACTCTACTGCTCCCTATATGTATACATATATTATAATACATCATCACCTATATATATATATACATACAGACATATATACATGTATACAGACATATATACACAAATACAAGGATATCTATAACTATTAAAACTGAAAATGGAAAGTTAAACCATTTGGAAAATTAGAACTTAATGAGCTTCACAAATCGAAAATCCATTCCACAACCCAAATCAATATGTATAAACCAAATTGGAGGGCTAACCAACCTAGGTAGGTATAACATCTCATTGGAATCTCTAAATCGAAATTAGCTCTTTAAAACTCATTTTCGAAATGCCAAATGTGTATCAGTAAAATCCCAGTTTTAAGTATCAGGAAAAGATGGTAGTTTAAAACTCAAATCCACATTCGATCACCAAAACAATTTAAAACCAAGACTCAGTCGTGTCAGAGATGTGATACGTGTGTATGTCATGGGGGAGGTGTCTCGTGTCCACTAGAGTGGACACGACGTGTCCAAAACAGAAAAATATATGTATCAGTGAAGTCACTGAACACAGCCTCGTGCGGCCGGGTCGTGCACGTTTGCGCAGAACACAGGGCACGAACGCCCATGGGATCATGCACACACGTAGAGGGGTTATAGGGCTTCGTAACACGTGTCTGTATCGTGTCCACGTGGTCGCGTGTCCACGCGCGAAAGGCGTATCAGTGGCAAAAATTTGTGCGCACAGCACAGTTCAAAATCAGTACGATCGTGTTTTCGTGTCCGACAGACACACGTGCTGTGAAACTTGAGGGGGGTCTGTCAGTGATGGCCCCACCTCTGTGTCAATTTACACGTGTCCACGTGTCGTGTGTAGGGAGAAATAGGGGTCGGGTAGCAGGGCATTGAGACACTGTCTCGTGCTGCGAGTTCGTGTCCATTTTGGACACGGACACGACACGAAAGTTGGCTCAGTCCTCACGAAATCTAAAGTACATGCATAGGGCTACAATTTTGTTTAATTAGTTTTGCAAAATAGTTAAATTTATTCCATTCAAACATTTCATCGAACACCCTATTTAGAACACCGCGTGTCCGATACGGACACAAAATGGACACGAATTCCTACCAAACTTGGGCTACACCTAGGAGGACCCTAAATGAATGCATCCATGGGAAGAAAACTAGAATTTAATAGGTTTTGTAGGGTTTACCTATTGAAGGTGAAACCTCAATTTAGAGCTATTTGAATGAGGGCTTCCTTCGATCTTGCGACGATCCCGAGCCTCCGAATCCTTGCTAGCTACCCACAAATAGTACCCTCTACTGTAGGGGAGTCCAATGCAAAAGACTAGGCTCAATTTGGACTTGTTTTGGATATTTGGGGAGGATTGAGGAAGAACACTAAAGAGGCAAATAAAATGATTAAAAATATACAAATAATTAATGTGTTGTATTTATAGAGGGGGGATGTGATGGCTGTCATTAGGTTAGGGTTAGGGTTTAGGATGAGTGGTCAAGGCTTCTCCAACAATTCCTAGGCAATCTAATGGCTCTCAATTAAAGTAACCATTCTTAACCTTTAGCCTAAAATATCTTATTAACAAATATCTAGATATTAACCTAAATGATTACTTAGTTGAAACCATCTAACTTAGTCTCTATGGTCATGACTATCATCTAGATTAGGCAAAATTTCTAGGTCAAGTCCTAACAAATAGATTAGCACAATATTTAATTAATACAATTTACAATTTTACATAATTGTCAAAATGACCAAAATACCCCTAGGCTAAAAAGTTATAATTAGCCATCCTAATCACATGACTAGGCTCCCTTGATCATGGTTAGTCTCTGGGCTCAGCAAACTCTAGGGTTACACTAGTCAATCACCAAAATCACAAGTCGTGATTTTAAATAGTTTAAAATTAACTAAAAATCACCAAAACATAACATGGTTTAAATATCATTATTAAATGATATAATTATAAAATTCAAATTTACCCTTATTTTAGAAACTGGGTGCTACAAGTCTACCCTCCTTAGAAGAATTTTGTCCTCGAAATTAAGATGGTCGTACTCCTTCTAGGTCAAACACCCCAACAATAATCACAGTCTCAATACAGTCCGATAATCATATGCGTCTGTCCAAAATCATGATACTCGAATCTTCGTCATGCTAGTGAGCAAGGCTACGATATTCACAGAGTCCTTGACTATGGTACATACCTCTAGAATCATGGTATTTAAAATTTTGCATTGCCGCATGCTTGGCCGCGAAAACCTTAAATTCCCACACCCGAGAAGTACGCCCAAAATCTGACTATATATCCTCACTATGCCAGCTATCATAACAATAGAAGATTCTAGATCCCATAATCGAGACGACCTAGCCCATACGACTTATCTCAGAAGAAAAAAATCATAATAAACTATTCGAACAGAATTTATCAACTACCAGGTATGGATAGAATCGAATTTCAAGACATTATAAGGGGTAAATACGAAAATAGAATCGAAAGTTTGGAACCTGCAATCAGCTCTCCCTCTGCCTATGCATCCTCGACTGCCATGGCAAAAGCTCGCCTCTACTGGCCTCCCTTGGCCTGTTACTGATGCTGGGCAAACCTCTGCTGCTGAGTCTGCAACGGTGGTCCCGTCTGCTACCCTGTCGGAGCTCTAGCTCCTGCTACTGCCTGAGTCACTGGTATCTTGTTCCTGGGACAATCCCTACACTGGTGCTCTGCTGAACCACAAAGTAAACAGGCCCTGCCTCTTCCTACAGTCGGTCCATCGGTGACCTTGTCTCTTGCAGAAGTCACATGTAGAAGGCTGTTGCTGCCTGGGTGCCTGCTGATGAAGTACATGTCCCTGGCCCTAAACGGCTGCTGAACTGGCCTCTGTGGATGTGAGGGCGCTTGGCTGGACCTGCACTGGAACTAACCCCTAAGGCATCACTGCCTCTCTTCGGCTTGAGGCCGAAGTCCTCCTCTGCAATCTGTGCGTCTCAATATCTGATCGAACGTCGCGTCACGGTCCCGAGGTACGGGTGCACACTGCATGAATAAGTCCCCTACGGAACTTACGAGCCTTCTGCCCCTCACCCTGGATCATATCGGGAGCGAACCTGCTAAGGCGGAAGAACTCAGCTGCATACTCGTCCACCGACGAGTTCCTCTGTACTAGACCCACAAACTGGCCCTCCAACGCTGTAAGAGCCACGTCGGGAAAGAACTTCTCCTTGAAGAGCCTCCGAAGTTCTCCATGTCAGCCCTCTTACCGACGTACGAGGATCCGTACGGTACCATGTCAAAGCGATGTCAAAGAATCGCTGGCTGCGGCCGAAACCCAAAGTGCTCTAGGAAGCTCTGCCAGCTCCATGCTCCGCTGCACATCCTCTAGCCAGTCGTCTGCATAGAGGATGCCCTCCGTGCCCGTGAAGTCCCTGGAGCTATCTTCCTAAATCTAATACTGTCCCCGGCCTAGACTGCTGCTGGTACGGCTGCTGGCCAGTAGGGCCTTGCACCGTACTCGGTGCCCCTCTCTCTACTGCTGCCAGTGCAAGCTGATATGAGTTCTCCATACTCTGTCGTAGAACCTCTGTCTGACGGTGGGCGTCAGCCTGATGCTGCTGTGCCTCTGCATAGGCCCTCTGGGTCTGCATCATCTGCAGTATAAGGGCCATCATTGCTGCGTATCTGTCGGTAGCGGAGGTGGCGATAGAAAAGTCTCGAGAATAACTATGGATGGTCCCGCAGCTGGAGGTGGAAGACCTCCTGGAACAGTCGCTGCTACTCCTGCCTGAAGGGCTGGAACTGCGGTGGCAGCTCCCTCAGCTGCTACTCCCGTAGCGGAGGTGGAAGACCTCCCGGATCTGACCTCTCTGGAACTGTACTAGGCCCTGCTGCCTGAGAACGAGTAAGCGGCATCCTGAGGACAGATTGAAACAAGGAGATCAATATGGCACATGATAAGGAAAATCAAGGAAGGACAATTAAATTCAGTTACAAGAAGAGTTGTCATGGCAATCAAAAGATCAGAGTTTTTCCTAAAATGTGATTGAGTAACTCTTTATACTGCCTAATCCTATATCCTAACACAGGCTCGTAGCAGCACTCTAAGTCGAGCACCACTACGAAATTGCACTAGTTGCGACTCAGACCTGTATGGGCTGCCACAAAAACGTGTCACGACCCGCACCCTGAGGAAGGACGAGAACGTGGGTACGTCCAGCCTACGCCGCAGTGTCGGCGGTAGAACGCTGTAGAGTTCGTCTATAACATCTAACATCTAACAAATGATATAAACATATCATCTCCGCACGGAGGTATAATATAACATCTCAACTCTATATCTCAATCACAAGTCTAGGAAAGATAGAGCACGATATAGAATCAGATAAAAAAAGAACTGAATAAATAGAGTTATCACACCACACAAGTAGATGTCCAACACAAATAAATACAAGTTCTGAAATATACTAAGTCTCAACTAACAATCGGAACAATCCGATACAAACTGAAAGCTGTAAATACTAGACTAGACTAGGCTAGACTCTACTGAGCTAGATGCTCCTCGGGCTCCTGAAGGTCACCCTCTTGTGCCCCATAGAAGGTAGGACAGTCATCATCATCATCTGTAATATTTTCAACAGGTCCAGTCAGGACAGAGCGAGCACAATACATCTCACGCAGTTCATAACATGTCAGGAAATATAAGCGTGTAAAAGAGTAAGATACATGAACTGTAAGATGATGTATGAAAACGAGAGAGAATTTATAACTGAAATAGATATAGGATAAGTAAAACTGCAATACTAGTGATTTAGAGCATGATATGGTTATGTAAACGGCTTAGGTTGCACAATAACAATAACAATAGGTCAAATCCATCATAACGTGAGTGTACAATGGAAGCGCACAATAGTTGTACAATGGGATTTGATCACATAACCATTCCTACTCACCCTCCCCAATCAATACACAAGGATCCAATCAGTTACGCTACCTTGTACAATAGTCTCCATGAATCTCATGATAATGAGAGTACAATATGCACAATGAGTATACATGAATGGGGGTGTACAATAAATACAATATGTAAGTGAAACGCACATAACAATATGTATCTGTTGAACACAATAGAGATAACATCGCAAAAGAAGATCCATATAGTACTAATCCGTGATAACAATCGTTCCAGTGTCAAGTAAAGTAATCTAAAGCAAGAATATAAATCCAGACAAGTATGAAACGATCAGAGAATGTACTCCCTGCCACCCTGTATGACTGATATGAATAGATGTCCGAACTGGTGTCACAGAGTCCTATTTAGAGTAAAACAGGTTATGATGTATTCTGAAATAAGGTAATTGAAGTATATGATGCAATCTATATGATTTCTAAGTCAATCTAGACCAAAGTCAACTCTAAGTCAAACCTGGTCAACTGTCTAGGTCAACTAGGTCAAACAGTCATACTAGGTCATAGCAAGTCAAACTAGGTTAACAACAAGGCTATTTGGTCAAATGGTCAACTCTAGGTCAAGTTTGGTAAACAAGTCATGATTGGTCAACTTGTCCAAGTATAGGGTATTGGGTTACTAGGCTACAAGGCCAACTCATAATCCTCTAGCATAAGTATATCTATATATGCCATCTCTATTTGCCTATACACACCATGTCCCATAAATTTCCTACACTTATATACAAACCCTCCTCCTACCTAGACACTCACATAAGCACTATCACACTACTACCTACTGCCACCCCCATCTATTCTAAACTGACATACCACTAATACCCTTCTAATAACCCACACCATTCCTTCACATTAGCACAACCAGGAACATTAACCAACTACACCAGCACTGCTACTGGTCAAGGCAACTACTGAATGCAGGCAACCTATCCAAGGGCCCTGCAATAGGGTACCCCACCCTTACAAGGAAATGGACTAAATATGTTAAAGGGCTGAATTCAATGTAAAGAAAAAGACAGGACTGAAATCAAGGAAATGTGGGACTGTAATAGAGATGGTGATCTCAGATTCCTAATTCAAAACCCTTCTCAGGTTTTTACAACCTACATCATCTATACCTATAATATAGAACCAAGTTACATCTAAAACTGAACCCAACATATATATTCAGGTTAATCTCAGGTAAATCTCAGTTTTAACAAAACTATCTCAGATTTTTTAACATTACATACAAACCCAAAACTCCCATTTCAGTTTAATAATTTTAGTTTTTAAAAACAGTGTAATAGTAAAGAGAGTGAGGGAAAGAGAGGGTTTGATTTCAGTCAACAGGTTTAAATGCTTTAGAGTAATGTGTCAAAGGGGAAATGATTCTCAGTCCTATACTAACCAAGTCTCAGATTTCTAATCAAACAGGGAATGAAACTACAAAACTGAGATTTGAAATCTCAGTTTTGATTCTC
The DNA here is from genome assembly GCA_029216955.1 of Iris pallida. Lineage (NCBI taxonomy): Eukaryota > Viridiplantae > Streptophyta > Magnoliopsida > Asparagales > Iridaceae > Iris > Iris pallida. The sequence continues at coordinate 387,674 of JANAVB010033728.1, read as the reverse complement.
AGGTTCATGCAATGACTGTTAAGTCATTTCAGCCCTTCTCACTCTACTGCTCCCTATATGTATACATATATATATAATACATCATCACCTATATATATACATACAGACATATATACATGTATACAGACATATATACACAAATACAAGGATATCTATAACTATTAAAACTGAAAATGGAAAGTTAAACCATTTAGAAAATTAGAACTTAATGAGCTTCACAAATCGAAAATCCATACCACAACCCAAATCAATATGTATAAACCAAATTAGAGGGCTAACCAACCTAGGTAGACAGTATAACATCTCATTGGAATCTCTAAATCGAAATTAGCTCTTTAAAACTCATTTTCGAAATGCCAAATGTGTATCAGTAAAATCCCAGTTTTAAGTATCAGGAAAAGATGGTAGTTTAAAACCCAAATCCACATTCGATCACCAAACAATTTAAAACCAAGACTCAGTCGTGTCAGAGATGTGATACGTGTGTATGTGTCATGGGGGAGGTGTCTCGTGTCCACTAGAGTGGACATGACGTGTCCAAAACAGAAAAATGTATGTATCAGTGAAGTCACTGAACACAGCCTCGTGCGGTCGGGTCGTGCACGTTTGCGCACAACACAGGGCACGAACGCCCATAGGATCATGCACGCACGTAGAGGGGTTATAGGGCTTCGTGAACACGTGTCTGTATCGTGTCCACGTGGTCGCGTGTCCACGCACGAAAGGCGTATCAGTGGCAAAAATTTGTGCGCACAGCACAGTTCAAAATCAGTACGATCGTGTTTTTGTTTCCGACACGATACGACGTGCTGTGAAACTTGAGGGGGGGTCTGTCAGTGATGGCCCCCACCTCTGTGTCAATTTACACGTGTCCACGTGTCGTGTGTAGGGAGAAATAGGGGTCGGGTAGCAGGGCATTGAGACACTGTCTCGTACTGCGAGTTCGTGTCCATTTTGGATACGGACACGACACGAAAGTTGGCTCAGTCTTCACGAAATCTAAAGTACATGCATAGGGCTACAATTTTGTTTAATTAGTTTGCAAAATAGTTAAATTTATTCCATTCAAACATTTCATCGAACACCCTATTTAGAACACCGATACGTGTCCGATACGGACACGAAATGGACACGAATTCCTACCAAACTTGGGCTACACCTAGGGGGACCCTAAATGAATGCATCCATGGAAGAAAACTAGAATTTAATTGGTTTTGTAGGGTTTTACCTATTGAGGGTGAAACCTCAATTTAGAGCTATTTGAATGAGGGCTTCCTTCGATCTTGCGACGATCCCGAGCCACCGAATCCTTGCTAGCTACCCACAAATAGTACCCTCTACTGTAGGGGAGTCCAATACAAAAGACTAGGCTCAATTTGGACTTGTTTTGGATATTTGGGGAGGAGTTGAGGAAGAACACTAAAAGAGGCAAATAAAAATGATTAAAAATATGCAAATAATTAATGTGTTGTATTTATAGAGGGGGGGGATGTGATGGCTGTCATTAGGTTAGGGTTAGGGTTTAGGATTAGTGGTCAAGGCTTCTCCAACAATTCCTAGGCAATCTAATGGCTCTCAATTAAAGTAACCATTCTTAACCTTTAGCCTAAAATATCCTATTAACAAATATCTAGATATTAACCTAAATGATTACTTAGTTGAAACCATCTAACTTAGTCTCTATGGTTATGACTATCATCTAGATTAGGCTCAATTTCTAGGTCAAGTCCTAACAAATAGATTAGCACAATATTTAATTAATATAATTTATAATTTTACATAATTGTCAAAATGACCAAAATACCCCTAGGCTAAAAAGTTATAATTAGCCATCCTAATCACATGACTAGGCTCCCTTGATCATGGTTAGTCTCTGGGCTCAGCAAACTCTAGGGTTACACTAGTCAATCACCAAAATCACAAGTCGTGATTTTAAATAGTTTAAAATTAACTAAAAATCACCAAAAATCATAACATGGTTTAAATATCATTATTAAATGATTATAATTATAAAATTTCAAATTTACCCTTATTTTAGAAACTGGGTGCTACAACACGAAAACCACCACCAGCAAATCCCTAACCAATCCTAAACCTAACCATTACCACCACTGCCATCCATCATCCCGTCCAGCCACTCCAGTCGGCGATCCACCTTCACCGCGGCCATCACAACCACCATCGCATCCTGGCCAACTCCAGCCCACCGCCATGGACACCACCATCTCAGCCTCCTCGCCTCCTCGGTCCGTCACAGCACCCCCGTCACCATCATCATCGCCACGCTCACCCTCTCATCCTCTCACCAGACCCGTCTTCCCGACAAGTCTCAGCCGCACCTCCGCGATGGGTTCTTCTGCCCGCCGACCACGTCACGGAGACCACCACAGTGTAGAAAGGAGTGAAGGGAGGGGGGGAAGCCCTAACCTGACGAGCGCTCCACGCCACCGCCAAGCGCCGCCGGAGTCGCCCCATGAATCCCCTTCCTCTGTGCCTCACAACCGTAGGCGAACGACCATCCTCGACAGCCCACCGTCGACCGCGGCGAGCACCGACCGCCACCGCCTTCCTCCAGCGACAAACCCTCTCCTCCACTTGGCGTCGCCGCCGCGCCTAGTCTCGAAACCGTCGGTGCTCCGGTGCGCCGCCCTAGCCGCTCTCCTGTGCGAGATCCGCCTCCCATCTTCCTCCAGCCGCGGGCGCCGTCGATCCGCCTCCCACCGGCGCCCATCCGCCGGAGCTTCGCGCCGGAGCCGCGCTGCCACGGAAGCCCAGCGACCGCCCTTTTTTTTTGCGCGACCACCGTGCCTTTTCCTCTATGGCCGGCCGGCGTCCAGAGCCGTCCGCAGCTCTCGACCGCCCATCCGCGCCACTACCGACGGCGAGCCCCGATCGGTGAGATCTCTCCCAAATTCCTCTCTCTCTCAATTTCTCTCTCTCTCTGTAAGTAATGGGGGACAGTGTAATAACTTTCAGTGGATTATTATTATTATTATTATTATTATTATTATTATTATCATTAGTTTTTTTGTTATTATCATTATAATTATTATTAGTAGTATTATCATTTTCATTAGTATTATTATTATTAATATTATTATTATTAAGGATATTATTTTTCTTATGAAAAAGGGTAGAAATAAATATGTATAAATATTTATAAATATGTATAGACATGGTTTCTTTTAGTATTCAATTTCTTATACAAAATTTTGTTGAAGTGTAGCATCCAATTATAAAAGTATTCTAGTATTTTATTATCAAATAAATAAAGATATGATTAATCTATTTTTACAAACAGGGAATTTTGCCTAAAAATATATTTATTTTATTTTATTTACCAAAATTATTTTTACTAACAAATATCTAGTCTTAAGTATTAGAAATACTTTTCTAAAAATAGTATGAGTATGTATTCTCCACAAAACTTCTACCTTGATATCCCCATTGATCATTACTAAATCTACTTCTTCCCAAATTCTGACTAATGACACATTTTCTCGTGACTCTCGGACCATTACACATCGATCATGACTAATGGACTACTCGGACTTGACGGAACATTGCACCACACCAGGCAGTACCCCAGGCGACCCACCAGGCAAGACACCTTGCCTTTGCTGTTTAATTTCTTGCTCAATATCATGCATGCTTTTCTTTAGTTGTTTCTTTTAAATTATATGTAGATACAAATTACTATATTTTGTGCAATTAACTTAGAGTTAAGGGACCACCGTATGTTTAAGTGTATCTCATAAACTGTCACGATGTGCCACGGGTTGTGTGTGAGCTGCGAGTTGTATATAGCTTCGAACTTGCGTGTCGACCGTACATCGGTACGTAAAGGCCGTACGTTAGGATGTAACTGCTAATAGATTTTTGGTAGAAGACTTGGCAGTTATTAAGGATTAAGCAGTGTCGTGGAGGCGACACATGTGTAGTATCATTTGGAGGGGGGAAGACAGTTATTAGCGTAGGGGCTACGTGTTCAGTACACACATAGATTTGGGCCGATAGTGTCTCGAATGAGCGCTACTTACTGCCCCGGGGCCGATAGTTCTCATATGAGAACTACTTTCTGCCCATAGTTGATAGTGCCTCTTATGAGCGCTACCTACTACTACTCTCTCTCCATCTATGCTGAACATCTAAGCTCCTGCGTAGAACGTTGTCTTCTCAAAGTATATATCACATAGAATGGTTAGGACCCTTACGCATGTATATTTTCTATTGAGCTCTTACTATTCAGTTTATGGCATGATATTATGTGTCTTGTTACGTCCCTCTAAGGACCTGGTTTTTCTCCAGGTATGTGTTTTTGTGATTCCTTGCAGGTGCTCTAGCTAAGGCCATTCCTTCCTTCGTGCTGATTGCTCTTGGACTCGCCATTGCTCTCGCTTGCTAAATTCTTTCCTTGTATATTTTTCCATATTTAAATTAGTTGGTAGTGGACTTTGTCTCCGCCCAACGATTGTATCATAAATATTCAAGTCGATTTCTATATTATTATTCCTTTCATTATGGATGAGATTTAGTTCTCTTGGATTACTACATTTACAGCTTATGTATACATACGAGGTCCATGTATTTTGTATGTATATAGCTGGCATGTCTACGTACTTGGTCCTACGTATTTTAGGACTGGGGCGTTACAGCTCTTATGCAAGCTGAGACTTGTCTAGCCCAGCTGAAGAAGCCAAAAGCAGAACCAGTCTCTTGCCTCCATTGTCATAGCGTGTTGAAGTTAATTCCAAACATAACTTTTACATAAGACGACTTGTTGATGGAAGACAACAGGCATGACCGTCCCCTCTACTATACAGGATACGTCGATTCGATGAAAGTCGATCGTATTTTGATAGATCCAGGGTCTGCTCTGAGCATTATGCCGAAGACAATATTGGATGCGCTGAAAATCATAGTACATAGTCTGTCCAGTACAATCTCCACCATCCTTGGGTTCAATCAGGGAAGGAGTGAGCCTCTGGGCAAGATTCGCCTAAAACTCCAAATAGACAATCTTCGCACAAAGGTTACCTTCTATATCATTGACAATCATGGTTGTTCCTATAATGCTTTGCTGGGAAGACCATTTCTGTATGAGCATAACATTGTCCCTTCGACGCTCCATCAATGTTTTAAATATGTGGATGACAATAGAGAGGTGCAAAAGGAGGTTGCTGATCTCTATCCTTTCAAAGGCGTTGAAGCATACTTCAACGATGCTCGTATGAACAAGGACGAATTCATGAAAGTTGTCTTGTCTCTGGATACTGAAGAAGAGCAAGAAATGGTGCCTAATGACACCCTCATCATTCCTGTCAAAGGGCGTGTTTCTTGTTCTGAATCATCCAAGCCACTGGCTATTCACTTGCCAGTTCAGAAGAAACCAACAAATGATGATCAAGATCAAAGGGAGCTCACCTCTTCTGAGCCACTTGTTATCGACTTACGTCGTAACAAGGATAAAAAGCAGCCCGCTTCTTCTGAACCCCTTGTTATTGATTTAACTCATAACAAGGATAAAAGGGAGCTCACCTCCTCTGAGCCACTTGTTATCGATCTCCGTCGTAACAAGCCTTCTTCACGTTCTTCTTCTCTCCCGCTTGTAATCAATCTGACCAAGCCGGCTAAGGCTAAAGGTCCTGTTGTAAATACGAATGTACAAATCAATGAAAAAGCATCTACTTTCCAGTATACTGACATCATTTATCATGCTAAATGCTATTTGGATATGTTAGACAGCTTTCAGTCATTTACAATGGGAGTTGTACAATCTCTTCAAACTGAAGTTTTATTTGAACACTCAAAAGATTCATATCGTATTGTTCCCGTTCGTAAGAAAGGAGAGAGTCCAATACTTTTTAGTAAAGGACCGGAACAACAATTCAGCTATACGGATGATAGCAAAGTTAACGACATGGGGCATCTTCAACTCCGTCGTTACAGTCAATAATCAAAAGACATCATCCGAAAGATAGGTTACGACTTCAAGAGTGGCCTCAACTACGGTAAAGGACGGAGAACTCCTCTCCGAAAAGAAAGTCAGAGATGTACTACAGCAGGATCAAAAGAGGGCTTGGATATGCTTCTCCTCCAATGTTATCCCCAGCAGTCTCCGACTCTGATAGTGAAGAGCCCTCTAACTCTTCTGATTCTAGATCATGGGATTCTGACATCAGCATTGGTCAAGTTCACTGGTTAACTGTATCTTCTAACATGGTCTGTGTTGAACTTCCAGAAGGCTATGACGAGGATATTGAAGAAAATCCTAAAACAGATCCTTGGGCCCAACAAATGGATATCCAATGGGAACTCCGATTCGAACAAAGGGAACCACCTACCGAAGATCAATTAGTTCAAGTTGATGTAGGAGAGCGGATCACCTCGTCCAATATTCATCAGCAAGAACCTTCCAGAGATGGATAAACAAGAATTAATTCTTCTGATTAAAGAATACATTGATGTCTTTGCCTGGAGCTATGAAGACATGCCAGGACTGGATCCTAAAGTTGCTACCCACAAATTGAACATCTTGCGGAATGCAAAACCGGTCAAACAACAACAACGGCATTTCAAGCCAGAAATGATGGACGTAATTGACGATGAAGTCAAAAAGCTCAACGCTTGTGTCTTTATCAGAGAAGAACAGTATCCTGATTGGGTAGCTAATGTTGTCCTAGTTCTAAAGAAAATCAACAAAGTTCGAGTTTGTATCGACTTCCGGGATCTTAATAAAGCATGTCCAAAAGATGAATTTCCTCTCCCTATTACGGACGTCATGATTGACAACACCTGTGGGTTCGAAATAATATCTTTCATGGACAGATTATCTGGATACAATCAAATTCGGATGAATCCTGAAGATGAAAAGCATACTTCTTTCCGCACTCTTCGTGGAGTCTATTGTTATACTGTGATGCCGTTTGGTCTCAAGAACGCTGGTGCAACATACCAACGAGCAATGAGTACCATCTTTCGAGATCATCTGCGCAAGACTGTCGAATGCTATATTGACGATATTGTTGTCAAAAGTCGTCTAAAGAAAGATCACATTCAAGACTTGAGAACTATCTTCAATCTCATGTGCCAACATCAACTCAAAATGAATCCCACCAAGTCATTCTTGGGTGTCTCTAGCGGTAAATTTCTCGACTTCGTCAGTACCTCTAAGGGTATACACGTGGATCCCGGGAAGATCAAAGCCATTCAAGAGATGCGTCCTCCATGCAACCTAAAAGAGCTACGAGGATTTCAAGGTCGACTTGCGTACATCAGAAGATTTATTTCGAATCTGTCTGGACGCTGCAGACCATTCACTCAACTCATGAAGAAGGGTGTTTCTTTCGTTTGGACCGAAGAATGTCAACGAGCATTTGATGATATAAAGCGGTATCTCATGAATCCACCAATCTTGGTGCCACCAATCTCTGGCATACCATTCTTAATGTATGTTCATGCTATGGACCATTCATTGGGTGCTTTACTTGCCCAAAAGAACAAAGAAAGCCACGAACAAGCTATCTATTATCTCAGTCGTACTATGATTGGTGCTGAACACTGTTATAGTCCGGTCGAAAAAGAATGCTTAGCTCTTATGTTTGCTGTTCAAAAGACTCGGCATTATATCATTGCTAAACTATTCATGTCATATCCCGAGTTAACCCTCTTCGGGTACTCATAAAGAAGCCTAGCACACTCAATTCTTGGCTGGCTATATGGGCCATTTTGCTAGCCCAATATGACATGGTATATGTTCCTCAAAAGTCTGTCAAAGGTCAAGCACTGGCGAATTTCTTAGCAGCTCACCCTATTCCAGAGACATCCAAACTCTACGATAAAATTCCAGATAAGACTTTGAAATCTAATGTAGTCTCTGAAGAATGTCCTACTTGGCGCCTATTCTTTGACGGTACATCCAGAATTGGACCCAATGGTGCTATTGTCGCAGGAGTTGGAGTTGTCCTTGTTTCTCCGGACGGGTCAGCTATCCAAAGAGCCTACTCCCTAGATGAGCCTTGCTCTAACAATGTGGCAGAATACAATGCTCTACTCATTGGCCTCCAGCTAGCCAAACAACTTGACGTTGAGTATCTTGAAGTCTATGGCAATTCCAAGTTGGTTGTTAATCAAGTTAGAGGAACCTATGAAGTTCGTCATCAAGATCTAGTGCCTTATCATGAAGTGGCAATCAACATGGCTATATCATTCAAAGCCTTCTTCATTGAATATGTACGTCGAGCTTGTAATACTGAGGCAGATGCTTTAGCTAATCTTGCAGCAGTCTTAGCCATTCCTATCAAAAGACAACAGGTGGTGGTCGTCTCTAATCGGGAATTATTCTACATTGAAAATAATCGTAATATTAAGTTCAGTAATTTTACTGAAGCCAATGTTATTAGTGAAGATTGGAGAGCTCCCTTCATCGACTTCGTAGTTCATGACATGCACCCTGAAGATCCTAAAGAAGCTACGAGTATTCTTCGAAGGTCTCTACAATTTTATTACAATCAGACCACTAAGACTCTTTATCGGTGAACTTATGATGGCCTACTCTTGCGCTGCCTTGCTGGTGATGAAGCAAAGCAAGTATTGCGAGAAGCTCACGACGGTGTTTGCAGAGCACATCAACCCGATCCTAAGCTACAGGATTGCATCCGACGAATGGGTTACTACTGGCCCTCTATGGTGTCTGATGCCATCGATTATGCAAGAAAATATCGAGCTTGTCAAATCCATGCAGATTTTATTCATCAACCTTCAGAATTTTTACATCCGACGGCTGCTTCATGGCCTTTTGAAGCTTGGGGTATAGACAACATCGGCCCCATCAATCCTCCCTCTTTTAGAGGACATCGGTTTATACTGGCAATAACCGATTACTTCTCCAAATGAGCTGAAGCTATACCTTTGGCTGAAGTCAAGACCAGCAGTGTCATCAACTTCGTCAAACACCATGTCATCTATCGATTTGGTGTACCTCGACGAATCATCTATGACAATAGACCACAATTCATCAGCCAGAAGTTTACAAGATTCTACGATGATCATAGGATTGACAATGTTGCTTCGACAACCTACAATCCTGCCACTAATGGCTTAGTTGAAGCTTTTAACAAAACTATCATCAAGCTCCTCAAAAATTTTATGTCTACTAACAAACGAAATTGGAGTGAAAATCTTGGTGAATGGTTGTGAAGCAATTCTTCCTCTGGAACTTCAAATTCCTTCTTTAAGGATTGCCATTGCTAATGAACTCACTACAGAGAATAACGACCTTCTCCGACTTCAAGAATTAGAAGCGCTCGATGAAAAGCGGCTATTGGCTCAACAACATATTGAGTTCTATCAAGCCCGCATCTCGAAGACTTTCAATCGCAAAGTTAAAGTCAGAGCCTTTCAGCAAGGAGAACTTGTTCTAACAGTAAGACGTCCGATGACTATGACTCACTCGAGCAAAGGCAAGTTCAATGCGAAGTGGGAAGGACCTTACGTTGTCAGCAAAGTCTTTTCGAATGGAGCTTATCAACTTTTAGAGTTAGATGGTCGAGTTGCAGTGATGCCTATCAATGACAAATTCCTTAAGAAATACTATGTATAAATATAACAGAGATTTTATGTAAATAAGATCAGATAATTCATAAATAAAGTTTGATTTTTATTTCATCATAAATGATGTTACATGATATCAAGGAAGGTCGCTATCGTCCTTCTCAACATTGGGACGCAGACCACTGCCATCTTTATCAAAGACATAATCAGCAAAAGAGTCGAGGACATCCTTGCTCGAGCCTACCAGGAACTTACAAGCAGCCATCCTCATGGCCTCCTTCTCTTCGGTCTTTCCTGGTTCAAGCAGAAAGTCCAAGATATCCCGCGGTGGTTTGGGTGTAGACAAACCTTCGCCTACTTCTGCCTGCTTTGGCTGGACTGGATCGGCAGGACGTTCTTCAGTGCCTGCTTCAACCTTTGGGGTGACTTCAACCTTCTTGGATGCATCTCCGGACGACATCTTTATGTTGAGAAGTGGAAATGATCTTTCCTTCCAGATTTCTGTTCTATTTATAGGCGAAGATTCTCAAAATAATGAAACGACACATTCATCCAACGGTTCATCCGTTCATTATCGTTCGACGGTTCGCCCGCTCATTAATTCATCCGACGGTTCATTCGTTCATTATTATTTGACGGTTCACCCGTTCATTAATATCTGACGGTTCGTCCGTTCATTCACATTCATTTGACGGTTCACCCGATCATTAATATCAGGCGGTTCATCCGTTCATTCACATTCATCCGACGGTTCGTTCGTTCATTCATTATCATTTGACGGTTCATCCGTTCATTATTACCTGACGGTTCATCCGTTCATCATCATCCGACGGTTTATCCGTTTATTATGACGATTCTTTTTGTTCGTACCTTTTGACGATTCATTTTCGTTCTTTTAATCATCTACATCAGAACTTATCGTCCTCGATTAAGTTGTCTATTTTAAAATAATAATATTCGGCAAATTATATTCTGCCACGTCTATATTACTTCTGAGCAGATATAATGAATATAATTATTTTCTACAAAATTATAAAAAATGTATCATGTCCTGCACCTCTGAATATATTTTCTATCGCTATTATTTATATCTGAATAAGATATGCAAGAAAAAATAATAGAGCCACAACAAAATGTATTTTATTGATCAAAATTTAAGACATTACATGCATTGCATAATGAAAGACAAGAAGATACAAGATGTTCTTTCTACTGAGACGAAGGCATCATCAGATTAGCAATCTGTTGTTTCAGAATTTGCAACCGTTCTTCGCGAGATGCTATCACTCTCCTCCTGGCCTCTTCCATCCCAGTTTCTTCATTAAAAAGGGGCATGGCTACCATTCGGCGAGTGATTTCAGCATCATGAGCTGCTACATACTCATCTCTTTCCTGAGTTAGAGCACCAATTTATTGGACTGCAGTTTGATACTCGGTAACTTTATTTTCCAATTCCTCTTGGAGACGAGCAATCTCCACTCTCAGCTCAGCAACTCTTCTCTTTTTTCTCTCAGCAGTTGAAGTCATCGATTCCAACTTGGAATTATACTCAGCATATTTAGTAGAATAGGCATCTAAGAGATTCTGGAAGTTCATTCTTTCAACTGCAGCTGCCTGAGACATCTGTTCAAACTCTGCTTGCACTAAGGGTTCTACTTCCCCCTTATTGAGCTCTTTATAGTTCTTTATTGAAGCTTCCAGTTCATTTAATATGTGGTCAAGGAAAGTGGCCTGGGGCTCGTCACCTTGCTCTCGGATAGCCTTTACTAAGAAAGAGGTCGGACCTCTAACCATGTAAAAATCAACATCTTTTTTGTCCATCATTCTATTGATCAAAGGCCCCAAGGACTCGAAGAAGCATTTGGTGAATGATTGGATGACAAGCTGATTAATCACCAGAGCACCAGGAGTCGCAGTTACTCCTTTTGATGACGAGGCAGCAAGACGTTCAGTTTCTTGAATAGTAGGCTCTTTGAACAGAGGAGCTAGAGTAGAGCTGGTCGCTCCTCCTGGTTGTTCCTCTGTAAAATTAAAATATTGTCATTTTGCCTGTCATTTGCTATTGTCAAAAAGAATCGAAAGTGAAAACAGTCTTACCATGATTCGATCCAGCAACAGTCCTATCATCTGTTGGAACATATTCTAGCTGAACAGAAGTAGCTTCAGACACTATGGCCTGACTACTTCCTGCTTCGGAGCCATAGGATAAATGGTGACTGCTACTAGCAATTGTCGTCGCCAGTACTATGTCTATGCATGCTGGAGGAGCAGGAGAAGATCCGGGTTCTGTATGGATAAGAATAAAGATGTTAGCTATCAAGCTTTTTATTAAAAGAAGATCGCTAATTTGATTACAATACCTTCGGGAGCAACAACTGAAGTTTCCTCCAAAGCCCTTTCTTCATCAGCAATATTCTCTGGAGATATCGGTACCTCAGCCTCCTTTTCAGGAGTCAGAGTGTCATCAATAGCTCGAAGAGATGTCTTGGTCTCAACATTCTCTTCCAAATTTTGTGTCTCATCAGCAGCTTCTGATGAGGTGCTCTCCTCGTTCTTGCTGTCCTCGGGAGCCTCTTCACTAGCAGCAGCAGCGGCATAATCAGTTTCTTCTTGATAAGCGAAGTCACAGTCATATAAAGCTTCGATCATCAAACGATCTTCTTCCTCGAGGGTTGCTTCCGATGTAGCAGAAGGTTGAGTAGTATCCATCATCGGTAAAGGAGATGGCAAAGCTTCATGTTCTGTCTCAGCAACATTTTCTCTAGGCTCTATGGCCTCATTTCTCTCTTCAATCTGCTCAATCTTTTCCCTCCGTTCTGGACTAGGAGTTTTATGCCCAGACTCAAAAACAGGGGTAGAAGATGGTAAGGTGGTTCCAGCCGTGGCATTCATCACTACTGAAGATGAAATTTGCCTCGAAGGAGAAACTGTTATCTTATGTCTTCTATGAGCTAGCTTCTTTCTTCTATGTAGAGGCCTCTCAGGGCTCTCTATGTTTACTACATCGACTTGTTTCTGAATGGAGGTCGGTATAGCGGCTTCATCTCGAGTGGACTCAGCCAATTGTCTGGATTGCGATCTGGTGGTAACCTTCTCTGAAGAATGTTCTAAGATCAATTTCTTCTTCATAGCAGGAGAAGAAGGCTCTTCTCTCCTTCTCTTCTTCTCCTTAACTGGAGAATTAACAACCTTCAGAGAAATTCTTAAAGGCTGGTTAACCTCCTCAGGGAAATTGACTTCCCTGGAAGCTTCTAATGGATCGTCCATTAGCTCATGTTCTTCATCGTTATTTGGAGCCAATGTGTCAGTTGCTTTTCTCTTCAGACGATTTGCTGTTGCAAAACTATCAACGAGGCTATAGTTTTTAGCAAATGTATTTGCAGCTGTATAAAACTGTGAATAAGTATACAACATTCTTGGACCAGCATCAATTCTATCGGGTATCGAGAACACAATCTTTGTGTCTCAAGCATTATAGTAAGCCCAGGCCCGGGCACCATCGATCAAATAACATTTTCCTTGTAGGCACGTGATGGCGTTACCTACATGAAACTGGTCATATCTAAACTGACGAGCAAATCGGCTCGGCAGATATGGTTCAAGAAAGCATTCTTCTTCAAATCTACATACTAGATGGGATGGCCTGATTGTCTTCAGCAATTCAAAAGATACCCGACCAGTTGGTTGCCTCCCCAGGTCGATCAGATTCGCTGCCATGTGTTCATAACCAGTTGGAGGGGGAGTGCAAAGAAAATTCCATCCTTTGCTGATGTTCAGAGTTCTTCTGCAGTCCCTCAAACTAGTATATATCCATCTGCTTTGTGAGAATCTGCGTAGAAAACTGCCACCAACTGCTCCTATGGCAGGGTTCATCAATGATGGATGATGCAAAAGCAACCATCCGAATAAGTAGGTGTAAGGTAACTCTAGTCTGGGAAAGTTCACCTTATCACCCTCGCACTTGATCATAGCATCAACATACAGACGAAGACCCGCATTTATACTACAGGTCATCGCTGAAAGTAAGTCCATCCGGTAGCCAAAGACTAACCGGACAGCTGCAAAAAGAACACCGCGATGAAAGCGGTCTACAGCACTGGCTCCAGGCACAACGAATCGACGTAGCCAGTACGTCAAGAATCCTGCCAGCTGGGCTTGTTTGGACATGGACCTGTAGCCCATTCTTATGAAGCTCTCCATAAATTCTCCAGCCTTAAGAGGAGGATATTGATGTTCATCCTCAACTCTGATATCCATCCTCTTATTTTCCTCCATCAGCTTTAGCACTTCACTATTACTGAGGGGTTGGAAGTAATCAGGATTGCAAGAGTCATGATCTTTTGTCTTTTACTCAATAATATGGTTGAAAAAAAGATAAGTCAACCATTTGGACGAATAGCACGTGCCAGAAGAGCCGCTTTGGTAATACAAAGAGCATATATTATAATGGCACAAAAGCTCATCAAAGACTTCTACCATCTTTGGGTTCTCTCGACGGAGTCTATCTAATTCGTCATTGGTCGGGACATACTCCTCGTAAGGCAAATCATCCATTGGTAAATATGAGATGTACTTCATCTCATGAAGAGCCAAGCCCATCTCTCCAAGGGGTGTCATAAACGTCCTTGTTCTGTAGTGGTACCTCTCTGCCAGAGCCAAGAACAAATAACGATTTGGAAAGAAGCCGTATACAGTGGCGTGTACTGCATTATACAGCTCAATTTCTCTGAGTTTATCTTCAAATTGGACCAGTATCCAGTTAGCTATATAGCTCTATCTTTTGATGTCTGGGTTCACCAGAACTGTCAACCGGATGTCTTGATCTGGATATTTACCCTCTGCTTTGGCATATTCATTGGCGAAAATCGGTGTCCTTACCGGTAGTAGCAAAGATGAGTTCTCGGGAGGAATGCAACCTGGTTTCAACCCCCTCAATAAAGTGCTGTGACGTTCGAAAGAACTGTAGAACATGTCCCGGTTGTTCGGACCTTTCTTAACACAGATCCTTTCGGTCCGTGCCTGTTATAAAGGAGTGATGTCCATTCCATTCTCCTTGGATGGCTCGCATGAGCATACCTTGCCAGAGGAAGACATCTTGCTAGATCTGGTAACTTGATCAATTTCTCCTTTCATTGAAAAGTTCTCGACTCAACTCTAGGTCTTGGTTGAGAACTTTTATCAATAGCATCTCCGAAGAGGAACATAGGCTTCCTATGGGTGACAGTGTCAAATGATTGCAAAGGTTGTCCGTTTATCAGACTTAGCAGAGTCTTGTTATTCTGTGCTATCAAAATAGTCAGACGAGAAGACGAAAGGGCATATTTTGGAAAGTTAACATGAGATAAGTCTTCTGTGAAATTTGGTTCAGCTAAAGTTCCAACAAAAGTTTCATATTCAAGATCTTCTCTGGTGTCAACTGCATTAAATAAAAAAATCACAAATCAGTATAAATCAAAGTCAGCAATTTTGTCATCAGATTGCGTAACCATCAGATTGTGCAACCATCAGACTGCACAACCATCAGACTGCACAACCATTAGATTGCGCAACCATCATATTGCACAACCGTCAGATTGCGCAACCATCAGATTGCGCTGATAAAGCTTGCACAAATTAGCCGATTGCGCTGACTTTTGTCAGCGCAATTCAACCGATTATGCAAGAAGATATTCTTCATAAAAATGAAGAATAACTAGTTCGTGCAACTAAAACCCTGGGTGGCACATTATGATCATATCTCTAAAAAGAGATGGATTTTGAAGATCAGTGAAGTCGAAGAACCCTAAAGAGAGTTTTTCGATTGAGTCATCTACCTAGCAAAGCGGGATGCGCAGTCTCATGTCGAGAAGGACGGGGCACAACCATAGTCGAAGACTCGGCGGGGGCCTTGCCCTTGGCAGTGGCGGAGGATCGCTTGGGGGCCATGGAGATCGATGAGGAGAATCGGGAAAGCTCAAGAAGTTTCTCTTTTTAGAAATTCGAAAGCAAGTAAAGAATGACAGTGAGAGAATGGAGAACTATTTATAGTTTTTCAAAGGAGAATGGCCGCCTCAGATTGCGCCGAAAAAGTAGGGGTCGATTCATTCGATTGCACAGACAGTTCAAGCACAACTTGATTTAAAATTCAAAATTCAAAATATTTTGAAATTTGAATAAATTCAACTTTCGAAAACTTTGAAGGGGGTCTTGCAGGTCCTAAAAAATTAAGTTGCACCCATCAACAAAGTCAAAAAATTAAGAAATACAACTTTCAAATGAACTGTGCAGACATCAGATTACGCATCATTCAGATTGCGTACACCAGATTGCGCACACTTTCAACTGCGCAGGCTGACGTGGCAATGTCATTATTATCTGACAAAATCAAATCTTTCTGACAGCTGACAGCACAAAGAAGGAGGAAACTGTTCGTTTATTGTACCGCACAGCGCTCGAGGACAGCTGTACATGCAGCGCAATCCAGCCCAACACAATCCATCTCAGCGCCATACGAAGTCAGCACAATTCATGTGGTGTACTTCATCATGACAACTGACAAAAGTACATGTGGCATTCATGCCATCAATTGCTCGTTACATGGCAACCGGCTTCACACGATCATGTGCATTTCAATCAAATGATGCCATGTGTCCAAGACAGTTGGCTCACGACCAGACAACTGCCTGCACAATCTGACGCTACGCAATCCAGTTCCTGCGTAATCCAACTTACGCCATTTAGAATAACTAAAAATTAGTTATTTCTAAAACTCTATAAATAGAGTTCCAAATCTTCATTCAAGGGGATCAGACATAAAGTTCATAAATATCAGAGAGTTCAGGAGTTCTTGCCCAAGTGTTGCTGCATTCTTCCGAGGCTTTTGCCTTCAACTTCAGAGGCTACCGTCTTCAAAGTTCACATCGTCCAAGGGATAAAGCAATCGTCTTCTAGATTGGATTCCTACAGTTGTACTTTCCCAGAATTCTTGTAATCTTTACAAAGTTTGTATCAATAAAGTTCAATACTTTTGTTTTTGCAAACATGGAAATCTGTCTAGTTGCACTACCAAGGGGTATTATGCTTGCCCCCTATGCGGGGAAGATACTTATGCGCCTAGGCTGAAAAATAGTAATAAAAATGTGTATACTGGTACAAGGAGGTTCCTCCCACGACATCATCCGTATCACACTCAATAAAATTTTTTAATGGTATGCAGGAATTTGGCGATCCTCCAACACCATTGAACGAAAAGGTAGACAAGGTTGGTGAAATTTTGAACTCATGGGAAAAGAAACATGCAAAGTACAAAGCATTACAGTTAGGTGAAAGAATATGGATGAAGAAGAAGTCAATCTTTTTTACACTTAACTATTGGGAACACTTGCATATCCGCCACACACTCGATGTTATGCACATCGAAAAAAAATGTTTGTGAGACCATATATGGTACATTGCTTAACATTCCTGGAAAGACAAAGGATGGAGTCAATGCTCATCTTGATCTTGTGGACGAGGGTCTAAGGACTGAATTGAAATCTGATTTTGAAAAGAAACAAACATATTAGCCGCGTGCTTCTTATACATTGACGAAGGATGAGATGAAAATATTTTGTCAAACATTGGTAGACGTAAAGGTTCCTGAAGGTTACTCTTCTAATATCAGAAATCTTGTCTCAATGGATGATTTGAAGCTTTATGGTCTGAAATCCCATGATTGTCATGCACTAATGCAAGAACTACTACCCATGGCAATCCGTCCAATTTTGCCTAAGCCGGTTAGAGTTACTATTACTCGGTTTTGCTTCTTTTTCAATGCAATTTGCAAGAAAGTGGTGGATGTGAATAAGCTAAACGATATTCAAAATGATCTCGTAGTCACATATTATGCATGTTGGAAAAGTATTTTTCACCGTCTTTCTTTGACATTATGGTCCACTTAACTCTCCATCTTGTTGCACAAGTCAGGATATGTGGACCTATTTTTCTGACTTGGATGTATCCATTTGAAAGGTGCATGAAACCCTTAAAGGGTTATGTGCGCAATCATAACCGTCCCGAAGGATGCATTGCAGAATGTTACATTGCAGAAGAAGCAATAGAATTTTGTAGCGAGTATCTATCATATGTTGAGGCAGTAGGAAATCCACTTGCAAGGAAGGGCAACGTTAAAGATGGCCAATTTTACCTGGAGGTCGCATTGTTGCAATTGATCGTAAAGAATGGCAACAAGCCCATTTATATGTTTTGGAGAATACAGATGAAATTCAACCTTATATTGAGTAAACATCTTTATCATGAATTTTCTGTTTATTCATTTTTTGAAAGTTATTAGAAAATTGTATGATTAAATTTTTTATGATGTCTTGACAGTGAGCATATGGACTGGTTACAATCACAACATCCCCTTAAATCTAAAAATAAAAAGTGGTTGCAGGACAAACACAATCAAACATTTCTCCAATGGTTACAGGAGAAGGTAGAAGTTGTAGCAATATTATTGTAGTTATATTCTAACTTATTCAGATGTTAAGTTTGATTTTAATAAATCTGAAACTTCACAAGTTGGCGGTCAATTTAATGAAAGAGAAGACATTTCACAAACTGTGAAGTGGATAGCACAAGGGCCTAGCCACCATATGCTTAAGTGTTCTGGCTACGTTATTAATGGTTGTCACTATCACAGGAAGGATCGTGACAACGCTCGAGTTACCCAAAATAGTGGAGTTAGTCTTGTAGCTAT
The DNA here is from genome assembly GCA_029216955.1 of Iris pallida. Taxonomy (NCBI): domain Eukaryota; kingdom Viridiplantae; phylum Streptophyta; class Magnoliopsida; order Asparagales; family Iridaceae; genus Iris; species Iris pallida. The sequence continues at coordinate 369,403 of JANAVB010033728.1, read as the reverse complement.
GACAATGCAGATTGCAAGTTCGAAAGATAAGAACCCTATAGTAGGGGACTTGTATTTCTATGGGGTTATCACAGAAATATGGGAGCTTGATTATCACAGTTTCAAAATTCCAGTACTTAAGTATGACTGGGTTTATAGTAAGGGTGTTAAGGTTGATGAACTTGGTTTCACATTGGTGGACCTTAATCGAGTTGGGTACAAAATAGGTTCTTTTGTTTTAGCTTCACAAGCCAAGCAAGTATTTTATGTAAAAGAACAACTTGATCCTCAATGGCCTGTTGTTTTGTCCATGGATCAAAAAGACTGTATGCACAAAGAAGATGATGAAGACCTAGACAATACAATGGAGCATCATCCCTTTGCTAATGCATCGATGAATACTGATATATTATTTGATGCTGGGGATGATGATAATATGTGTTATAAAAGAGTAGGTTGTTAAGGGGATTGGGTTGATAATTAAATGTTGGACACAAGTTTCTTATCATACGTGACGTTAATGAATTTTAATTTTTGAACTCATACGATTACTTCAGCCTATTTTTATTGATACTATCCACTTAGTTTGTTAGACATATATTGTAAAATCTTCTCTACTTATTTGTTTGACATATATAGTTTGATCCAACATGTTTTCATATTATTTCATAACCTTTTTCGGCCACCTTGCAGACATCAAGCATGCCTAATATGACACCTTCCAATAATAACAAAAAGAGAAAATCGAAAGAGGCATGCATCATATTATGTATTTGTTTTTGGTAAGTGTTGTCTATCAAAAGGGGTATGGATCATTTTTTTTGTTAAGGGCATTTCCTGAGACATATATATGAGATTCTAACACAATATGAGATTATGTGTTTGTTTGTTTTTGTTAAGTGTTGTCTATGTGTGTTTCAGAGTCTCTGTGTTGACTGGTAAAAGGGTTAATGTGTTTGCAAGAGATTATGACACAATATGCGATTATGTGCCTTTGTTTTGAGTAAGATTTTTAAGATTTGGGAGGCTTTTTCTTGGCTTATGTATTATAGAATTGGGTTGAAGTTTTAATTATTTCGTTGATGGTATTATCTTCTCCCAGATGAAAATAAATATTTTTTTACCTCAATTTTATAGCAGCAAAGTGTTGGTTTCTCAGCGAAGATACTTGAGACCTTTTTGTTTTGGTCACTTAATGCTCCTTACTGAACCAATGGCTCACTTATAGCATCAAAGTGTTGTTTTGGTCACTTAAGGCTCCTTACTGAACCAGTGGCTCACTTATAGCAGCAAAGTGTTGTATTTGTCACATGCTTGTTTTTGTCACAGGTTATAGAGATGAACCCCCCAACTGGAGAAAGTCCAAAAACAAAAAGCAATAAGAGGTCCTACAAAAATAGAGAGAACTATCAAGCGAAGAAGTGGCGGAATGAAAAAATTGTCACATTCAATGAGGCCGGACAGCCTATTGGGGAGGCTGGTGTAGAATGTGTTAGCTTGATTGGGGTTATTGCACATTCTATGATACCCATTACCTATGACGATTGGCGAAAAATCCCACAAAAAATTAAAGACAATGCATGGTTGTCAGTGGTGGTAACTTTTATTTATGTAGAAAAAATTATTTTGAGTTCATTTATTAGCACTTATTGGTTCTAAACTGTAGTAATCTTCATATGCAGCAATATTTTCTCATTGATCCAAGAGGTAAAAAAATTTAATGCAAACAATGGGTGTTGCATCAAAATCATTCCGAGATGCATTGACAGCTTATGTTCTTGTAAATATGGACAAACTTGTAGTTCTTAGAAATCTCCCTCCAAACTATAATTTTATCAATCAAAATGAATGGTCCATGTTTGTGACAACTCGTCTTTCCAACGAATTTCAGGTATCGTAGTGTAATTAAGTATGTTTTAACTTTGCAACTTCAGAAATTCTTACTTACTGTAAACAAATTACATTATCATTTCAGTCCCGACGCAAAGAGCAACAAAGCCAGAAAATGAAACATGTATATAACCATAGGCTAAGCCGAAAAGGCTATGCCGATTTAAGAGAAGAAATTGTAAGTGATCTTATTTTGAATTTGAAGTCAGTATTTGAGTTTTATATATCTCATTTTGAATTTTAAGTCAGTATTGTGAGTTTTATACACTAACTTTTCTAAATAACAGAAGAAAGATGGTACATATACTAAGGACCAAGTAGACCGCTGTCTATTTTGGAAGCTAGCCCGAAAGAAACAAAAGCGGGATGTAGGCACCAGTTCAACAAAAAGAATACTAGGGGTGATAATGAAGATGCTGATGAAGGTGATGATCCATCGATAGTTTATGATCCAGTCACACAATCAATGGTGGATAAAATTGTAAGCAAGTCTTAACTGTATTTCATTTTCATTCTTCTTGCACAACTTCATATTAAGATGCTAACATAAATTCATTCTTTTCATAGGATGAAGTGAAAAAGAAAATAAGTTCTGGAGAGATGTTGATTCCTCAAAACATAGATGCTTTTCGATATACAATGGAGAGCCCCGATCACAGTGGTTGCGTTATAGCAATGGGGAGATATGTCACCCCAAGATCTTTCTTCAATACTGCTAAAACTTCGACTGGTTGGGAGGAGGAGAAAAAAGGTTGCTTGATGAGATTGAGAGAAAAAATAATATGATAAACAACTTACTTTCACAAGGTCTCTGTACTACGCCGTTATCCGATACCGGTTCCAACTTTCCAATTCCTCCAATCCCTATCGTGAATGCACCAAGTTATGCCTCCGAAGGTTCGTAGAGGCCAATGATCATGAACCAGGTTTATTTCATCCCCTCTTTCAATTTTAGTGTAAAGTAGACACACACTATCTACTTCAACTTTTCTTTTTATTTGTTTATTTCTAGAAAGTTGGACTTCTCTGTCTACTTGAACTTTATTGTCTACTTGCACTTTTCTGATCACTATCTACTTGAACACAAACTATCTGCTTGCATTTTTTTTTCTACTTGAACATTTTTGGAAAGTTGGACTTTTCTGTCTATTTGAATAAGTATCTACTTTTCTGATACCAGTATCGACTTTTCTGAAAAGGTTGTAAGTGAAAAATCTCCTCTCCAACCTGATCAAGATATGGATGTCGATGCAACAAAACCTAGTCCGAAGAGTGTCGACGCAACAAAACCTTGTCCGAAGAGTAAAACAAAGGTACTAAATGTCAGTTTCTTTATTCTTGAAATCCTAGTAAAATGGAAGTAATAAAGGGACATACAATTTTCTATATGCTTTCTTTTAATAAGATAGAAGATTGCCAATTGGCTGTGGGTTCCGTCGATAATATTGTTGCCAAAGGAACCATTATGGAATACAAGCCCCCCCAATGTTATTGTGTCCAACGAATTGGTATTGGACGACGATGCGTTGCTTCCTATTCCACCTGAAGATATCCCTCTAACTAAGCTATTGGATATCACATACTTTGGCCAACCGATTTAGTTTTTCATAGTACTCTAATTAGAGAGGTAGTCAATATTTATTTAGAAGTCTCTTGCATGTATAAATATCATATTATTTAAGTCTTATACATTTTTACTCTAAAATTGTGTTGTATTTTAGGCATCCGAGGTGGACAAGGAAGCTCCTAATGAGCAAAGGAACACGCCAACTAAGGTTAAAACTCCAACAAGAGCTTCCATTAGAATTCTAAGGTCATTCAAAAATCTGCCTAGAATGGACTGCTTTGCTAAACTGGTACAACGCTTAATCATTGAAAAAACCACAATTTTGGTATCACTTCCTGGCAAATTATTTAATACCACAACAGTTGCAATTCTTTTCGAGGAGGATTTCAAAAATTTCATTAAAATGCATTCCCTATCACCTAATTGAGTCCAAATATACATACGATAATTGAATACTTTGCTTTTCAAATTTTTGTTACATTAATAAGTTTATCTAAATAATCTGCAAGCTACATATATAGGTTGTTGTACATTCATTTGAAGGAGCTAAACCTTGTCGAGGATGTTTGCTTCATTAATCTGAGACTTGTCTCCACGTCTGGTTTGAAAGACGTTTTTTGAACACGGGATGCAAGGGCACGACATATTTGTAACAGTTTGATATCTCGAAAAGAAAGTCGACTTATTTTCTTGCCGTACAACCCTAGGGAATACATTTTCTTACTTATTTTTCATCTACAAGTTCTCACTAACTCGATAACTTGTATATATCTTGGTGCTATATGGTGTTACAGTTTTCATTGGGTTTTGGTTGTCATTGACCTGTCACTAATGAGAGCATATTATTTGGACTCTTTGAGGAGTTACGTCCAAGATGATCTTAAGTACATTGTAATAAGGTATGCATCAATATTTGTAACATATTTTAGGAATTTCACAACTACAGTTAAGGTAATAATTAGATGATTCAATAATGACTATTAATATTATCCAATTTAATTTTCATTTAGTGGAATTCGGATGTTTCATGCTCAAATGGAAAAGCAAGTCAAAAAAGTTTAAATTGAACTGGATAACAATTAAGGTACAATATATTTCTCTCATGTAAATGCAAATGAAAAATAAATACATGTTTGTAAGGACTTTGCTTAATTTTCTATGGTTAGGCGCCACAACAAGCCGGCTCTGTGGAATGTGGGTACTACGTAATGAGATTTATGAAGGAAATCATATGTGATCGAACCTTACTTAATCCAAAGGTGATATTTTTCTTAATCGACATGTATATTTAGAATATAAATATATCATGCTAGTAACATTTTCATTTTTTCTTCCTATTTACAAATAATACAATCAAAAGGAAGACTACAATTTTGAAGAAATTAATGATGTTCGTACAGAGTGGATGGAACATGTTTTGTAGTTCCTTAACTAACAAATCGTCGTAGGTAATTTTAGACTATCTACAATGAATCTATAGTTTAACAATTTCGAAGAAATGTTTTCATTATGTAGTTTTTTGATGGCACTCTATTTTCATTTTTTTGCCTACTAGCTATTTTGTTTAATGAGTCTATAGTTTAATGAGTTTAAGCTGTATTTCTAAATTGCAACGATCTAGAAACTATATTGCTCTTTTAGTTTTAAAAGACCGAACTGGTTGCCGCTGGGCAACTTAAGATGGGGTACCTCGAGGGGCCTAGGGATAAGTCAATTTTTACTAATATTGATGTCAAATGATCAATTTTGTAAACAAGCTTATATGCTTCTCAGGATGTTGGCAATTTTAGAGAGAGTTGTGGGATCCAGAGTCTGAAATTCGTAGAATTGAGATATTGTGTGAAATTTGTGAACAATAATTTAAGGGTGATTCATCTCAGATTGACATGATAAAGAAAACTAACAAATTTTCTTGCTTAAGTGTTCACAAGTTGAAATTTTTGTACTGTTTGGTCTAAGGAGAACCAATAGTTGGTTGTTTCAGTATCTCATCTTTCTGTGGAATATATATGTACACACATACATACAGTCTACATGCATACAAAAATCTGAAGAGCCTAATGTCAAAATTAACTAAATTAGACTTTGTACTTTCTGACATTCCTAGGTTCGGGTGATGTAAACTGGTAGTTGGAAGCTCATAATTCCACTATAGTATCTTTAAATTTAGTCCACATGTAAGGCAATATTGCCAGGTTAAAGTAGTTATTTTAGACTAATAGAAGCATGTTGATTGAAATTGGGCATCGTTAGATTTAACTTTTTTTCTCTTATCAACATATGTTTGTATTGTATGAGATGGTTTTTATTTCCAAAAGGCTTCCATGTTTACTTTAAGGAGCTTGTGTTGAGAGATTTTGATCGTTTATGATACCTTTTTATTGTACTTCTAGTTCTTGTGTACATTTTTCTTAAAGTAACTATTTTCTATTACTCATAGCGCTAATACTAAATTTCAAATTTCATACATGTCCCAAAAACATGCAAATAAGTACTAGATGTTCTATTGTTACAAGGACCATATAAGCTCAAATTCTAAGATCTGATCTTTTAGTACTCTTAATTTCATCTTTTTAGTTGTAGCCTAAGTTTGTTTCAAGAAAAAACCTATTTGGTTTCCCAACAGACATATTTGAGAACTTTTAATGGCATGTGCTTATGGTAGATTGTAAATAACTTTGTATCTCAGGCTTCTTAAGGTGAAATTTTATTTCAAAAAGATTGTCTTAACCTCAATTCTAATGGGAGAAGGTTTGGATCATGATGATTTATGATGATAGTGTTGACTGTATTATTTTTTATTGTTGCTATTTGGATAACATTACTAGCAAATTTTATGATCTTCTTGTCTCGTCCAACAATTATCTTATATATAGTTGAATGAATTCCTGGAGGGTCATAAACAAAAGTTTAAGTTTTTGTTGTTAGGTTAGAACTGCTTGTATGTTTCTTGCTAATAGTCACAAACATATTGAACATTTAGTCAAACTGTATTGATAATTCTGTAATAGTGAGTTGATACCTCGTGTTCTTCTCTCAGGAACTATCTAAAAAATAAAGGTGCTGCATGTTGTGAATAGGGGACTGCTGTGGATATGGAGGGATGTGCTCCGATATGGTTTTCTACTTTTTTTGCTTCATTTTGTAGTATTGGTGGATTATGTTTTGTGGTGACAAGTGATGGATGTTTGTGGTTTGGATGTTTAAGTGGTATGTAAACAATAGATGTGGGATGTGTACTTTATGGTTGGATTATGTTGTGGTTGGACAAGTGAAGAATACTTTATGGATGTGTATTGAAAGTTTTTGTCGTCTGACCAATACATTTTGTTAATATGAAATTTGGTTTTATAGTAATTTGATGTGTGTAGCTTCTGGATTGATATAATATGTGGTTGATTAATATTATATAATTCTTGACAGAATTTTGGCATGCTTCTCTTGACGGTACTTTGGATAGCTTCTCTTGACGGTTGTCAAACGTCAAATTAAATTCATATTACGATGCACAATATAGTCGTAAAATAGTGCTTTTCATGACGGATTTTGTCCGTCGAAACAAAATGCTTTTATTGACGGCTAAAGGCCGTCATCTAGGCCGGAGTCAAGAAAAGTTTTTGTCTATGTTGACAGTTTCTAAAAACTGCTATCTTGACGGCTAAAAGCAATCAAGAAAAATTACTTAATATGACGGCCAAAAACCTTCAAGAAAAGCCATGCCAACGATCGTCAAGAAAAGGCGGTGTCTTTTCTTGACTCCGGCCTAGTTGCCGGATCTGCAATCGTCAAGATACCCATTTCTTGACAGTTTTTCCCCGTCAAGAAAAGCCTTTATTCTAGTAGTGTGTTCCAACAAACAAATGTCAAAAAGAAACATATAGGTTAGAAGTACAAAAAAATACACACTTATTTTTTTGGTCCACAAAGAAATTCCATTATATGTTTTATATCATATATACCTTTAATGTTTGGAAGGTAGAGGAAGTCATAGTTATTACACCATAGTCAGATAGTCATAGTTATTACACCATTTTCTTTGGCTGAATGCATCTTATGGTAACTGTATATATACTAACACACGACAACTTGAGATTTCACCTTGGCTAAATATTGTAGGACTGCCTATGGACACTAATTAGTATGTGCATAGAGAAGCCAACAGACCGACATAAGATAGCTTATACTTGAGCAAACTCTATACTGTTATAGGACAACATGAAACAAATACTAATATGATAATTTTATTGAAGCCAAAATTGTGCATGCTTGTACACTCTGGTCCAGCCTAGAATTCGATCCCTTCGTCAAAAGTGCAAACATGACTTAATCAGTTGGTAGACGATAAGGATGGATGGTGTCAATCATCGATTGGTATGACGAAGAAGGAACATATGTACCATGCTCAACAGAACATCTTTGACTATCTAAACCCAGAAAACAAGTGTGTTGGATAATATCGTATCTCGTAACCCATGCCTGAAGTGAAATCAAACTAAAAAATTTGACATGAAGTTTATGATGAGCAAGTTATGATGAATAAATCAATGTCATCAAAATTAGCTACTTTATGAAGCAAATTGCCTTCCAGAATGCAAGTTTCGGTTCCGTGTTCTATGTACTATGTTCTTGTTTGATATGCACTTTAGAAGTTTAGCCATTGCACTGCGTTTCTGTTTCTTTTTTATTCCGCGTGCATGAGCAATCCATATTCTAGGTAAGACGTTACCAAGAATAAAACAGATCCATTTTCTTTCATTCACCTAGTGCACAAATATGTTAGTCATATTAATCATAAATATATAGTGCATTTGTTGCTTAGGTCAAAATATATACCTCAGTTCAGATTGTTCAATCCACACAAGTCTTCTAAGTGTACAATATGAGATATCAAAACTTTTGTTTACATTACAAGAAAGCATATAGATCACAAGACATCATTTGATTCAATACCCAGACTCACACACAAATTAACAGTTACTTTATTCTATATTAACAAACCTCATAAAGAAGAGAAATTGTACTAAGAAAATTGATAACATATACCATAACTATTTTCTGGAAGATCCTCACCCTTCCAAACATGAGCTACGGATACAAATGCTTTACCCAATTACCTTTAAAGTTTAAGTACAGATAGAAATTAGTGATATCTGATCAATACCCATATATCCAATTATATGGATATGGATACAAGTCCTTGTCCGTGCTCATGCCAACAACTAGTGATGAGTAACTTGACAAATTAAATAGTAAAATTAGAAATATAGAAATGTGGAAATCAAAAGAAGTTTGAATTGAAACTATGTTTGACAATTTCATGACGTCGAACTTTGTCTTCCATCTTCCTATGCTACTTTGGTTTTGCAGAACAATAATCTACAAGAGGTAAACCTATTTAGTGTCATCATAAATTGCCTAGGTTCTGGGAAATGGGTCAAGGAGGGCAAGCGTAGCAACTATCCTTCGAGAAAATATATTCAAATCACTCGGTGCAAAGCCATATACAATAACCATATTCACCAGTAACATACCATACTGCTTTCCCTTCTCCTCAAAGTAAGATATCTCCAAGTAGCTTTAATTTGACAACAAAATTAGCATGTATGGAAGAGTATGGTCTATTATACAACAAAAGTTTGTAAGAAACAATAATAAAATAGATTAATCATAACAAATACTTAAGAAAGGATAATGGGGTTCCTATTACTAAAATGTGGAAGTGGCATACTGTGTAAATGACAAATATTTGGTACCATTCTTAGTTTTGCTTATGTAAAGCATGGAGGTTGATCTACTTTACAAACAAGGTGTGAAAATGATCTCTTTGTACTAAAGTAAATAAGTTACTGTAAAATATACTCCCAAGGGCTTTCATTCTCAAAACTAGAAATAAACAAATTTGACTAGATAAATATATTACAAGGGAACTTTGTGATATGATAAGATTTAGAATTGGTATTATCCAACAATTTTAACACCCATGTAATATCAACAGAAGAATTTATAAAGGCCTCATGAAATCATCTCTCTAACTCATTAAAAGTTACCTGGCATGCAGTTCATACTTAGAGTGTCTGTAGAAATATTCATCACCAAAATGTATTGATAATTTTTTTTAAGATTAATCAATAATCTCCATCTTCTTCTAAATTATCAGCAAATGTTGATGCTAATAATGAAGCTTCTCCAACTACTTCAGTAAAAATAAAAGGATATTAGGAAATTTAATAGTCTTTCAAACTCTCATTTTGACATAACAAAAAATATATAAAAATCGAGTTTCCAGATCTATGAGCTATATAACCAAAATCGATCTCGAAAAAACAATAGAAGCAAACAAAAAAACCTCCAAGCAAAACCTCGAAATTTAATAAGAATAAATTAAACAAGAATACAAAATACCTGAATTCTAATTAGTTCTTCTGTCTTGCATGCTCCAAGCAAAACCTCCTTTCCTATTCAAAACATAGATTCTGAGTTTCATGAACCACGAACAAAAAGTTCAGATTAAAAAATACAAGAATAAGAAGAAGAAGAAGAAGAAGAAGAAGAAGAAGAAGAAGAACTTACCTAGGTATGTGAATTCGATCTACCGTAGGTGGAAAAATCCCTAGGGTTGTGGCCGGATTCGATCAGCGAACAAATAGAACACCCCTTTTGATGAACCATGAAATCCCTATGCAGCAAAATATGAGAAGGGATAGATAAAAATAGAGAACCAATGACCTAAGACTCTTTTCTCGCGCGTGAGAGATGAAAGTAGAGAACCTGAAAGATGGAAATATAAGAAGAGAGAGAGAGAAAGAGGGGTTTTGGCTCCAAGTCCATCCGACAAAATTTTGGAGGAAAAGAGACCTGTCACCCATTTCATCTATTTTAAATTTTTTATAGAAATTGACTGATATAGTCTGTCGAAACTATAACTATTGTCCTAGTTCGTCAATAATTGCGAACCAAAAGAGTCAAAAATTACTATTTTTGGCGTAGTGAAAGATAACTGTACCAAACCTTGTATGAACCATCAAATCACATGAGACATATTAGAAACTAATTAGAGCAATACATGGCTAGTGCCAAGTGTCATATAGAATGTGGCATATGTGTCACAAGTGTCGGAGGTGAAAATCCCAAATTGACTCCGTGTCCTAAAATATCATGACACAACCTAATCGTATCCATTTTTTGGATACGTATCTAACCACACACAACAATTACAAGTCTATTTAGCATATCAAACCAAATGACAAATACTTTGTGCACCATTCTCGAATTTTCCCTAAAATGGCAGAAAAAGTCACTATAACTTCTACATAATGGATCATTAGAGCCTAGTTCTTCCTCTTGTAGGTACCCCTAGTCCATAAGTAGGTTTCTAATGGTCCAATGCATTTATTAGATTCTAAAAATAGGGGAAAAAAATTAGATGTATAACTATTGGAAGATGGGTTACCAATGTAAAGTTTGATGGACACGATTCAGACACAGTTGGGACTCAAGCTCGTAGTCCAAGCTCCCTCTCCCCGTACTTCTTGATTCCAAAGCTTCTAGACTCCTTACATGACGAGTAGGGAATGATTTGGAATGATTTCATGGCAGGTTGATAGAGGAATGGAAGGATTTGGGAAAGAGCACCAAACTTTGGGAAACATGCTCAAGTCGAGGAATGAAGAGAGTGCTCTCTCTCCTATCTAGGGTCGGCCATGGAAATCACTTCAATGCAAATGTGAAGTGACTACAATTCTCTCCTCGGTTGTCATGATGGTTTGGTTTATCAAAGGAAGCTTCTAATCTAATTTGGTAATTAATCTAATCCCTATTCATGACATGGAATGACTTAAATGATTCTAAATGAAGCTATCTAATATATATTGGTCCAAGTGTCATGACAAGTCTAAATAGATTCACTAACCAAGGGTCCAATAAATATGCTAGTCTACTAACAAATGCAACAATAACTATAATTAATTAAATAAGTATACACTATATATTAACAATATAAAAATGACAAAAATCACCCTATCTAATATTATGGTAGTGACAGCTCCTGAAAGACTCTAGAACGTCAGATTATATTGCTTTCGATGTATTAGATCATTTTGGTGAGGCAGATTTATCAGTTGTATTATTTTGAGGATATGGTTACCGTATTTGTCTCCGAAAGAGCTAGCAAATATATGATGTACTAAAACACTGATAGTAGACTATGTGGTGATTTTGTATGGCTGGGATTGCTTGTACGTTTTAGTGGTTGCGAAGAGTGATTGATATATTTTATCTTTGATGACTCCTATGGTTTATACGACTAACTACCGCTGCTCACACCAGCATAGGCCGGGCGTAGTACAACTCGTACCCGATCAAATGGGCGCAGGTCATGACACAACAAAAAGGAAAGGAGGGCCAAAAGAGGTCATCAAGATGACGATCCTTCTTTTGTAATCGTCAGTGTTGCAAGTCGAAGGCCTAAAGGAACATATTCACAAGAAGGGGGTTAGTCAACCACCCATTCGCACTATAAATATGCTCACTGGACTCTGATTTGAGCCCAAGGTTAACCTTCAAGATATTATACGGAGGAAGCTTATCAAGGTACCTGAACAAGGGCTGGCTCTTCTCAAATTGAGTTAGAAACCCTGACCAGGGGTGAGCCTATATTTGCTGTCGACTCTGAATCCAAGAGCATTGGTTACATCTATACATATTCTTCAATGATGGAATACACTAGAAGATACACATTGTCTACATATATGTGTAGCGAAGGCAACAATGACATATAATAGTTAAGAGGCATGATGCTTCAAATGATAAGAAAATACAAAATTGGAGAGATAGTCCTACCCGCTTCATCAAGAGGACATCAATCTTCTATAGTTTTATGACCTAAACCAGAGGCCAATAGGAGTTGGACTAACTTGATGTTATCGAAAATCTTGAAGCAAAATTTGAGTCCCTTGTCAATAAGGATAACATGCAAAAAATGAGAGTGAACCGACCCTACCCAATTAAGTGGGATGTAACTTCTTGTGTTCCTTAGTTCAAGTCGTCAATATTTTACTCGTATAACCGTCTGACTTCACTTAGTTGACATATCTACTATTTCTGGTCCTAAAGAATTCATTATCTTTTAGTGACATTCATGTCCTTTGAATGTTCATGTAGATAGACACCTGTATACTCGTGCCATTAATTAATAGTATCATATCATATCTAGTGCCTTTACTACATCCATGAGATGACTAAGTATAACATCCCATGGTTATGACCTCTCATTGACTGAGGTGATCTTGATAATATTTCGAACAAGGATAATTGCTTCCATCTTGTTCTCACTAGCTATAACCAAAACTCATATCGTATACTCGAGCATGATAGCAATACTACATGGCGTTGCTTCGTACCCGACGACTTTGTTTGTAATTAAATATCAAAGACAGGTATTACAGAAACACTGAAATTGAGTGCAAACTCGCTTGTACAAAGAAGAGCCTAGAAAGAAATCCTAGGAAATAATCTAAGTACAATTGTTTAGTTTTTGATTTTGGGGGGTGACGGTGGAGGCTCGAAAAAGTGTATTACAGAAACCAATACTCATATCGTATACTCGAGCATGATATCAATACTACATGGCATTGCTTTGTACCCGACAAATTTGTTTGCTATTAAATATCAAAGACAGGTATTATAGAAAAACTGAAATTGATTGCAAACTCGCTTGTACAAAGAAGAGCCTAGAAAGACATCCAAGAAAATAATCTAAGTACAATTATTTAGTTTTTGATTTTGGGGGGTGACGGTAGAGGCTCGGGAAAGTGTATCAACTCTGACTTACTCTTTGGACTATCCGACGCAGTCTTTAGCTCTTGAAGAAATTGCCTTTTGAAGGTTGCCAGCATTTTACAAGGGTGTGGCACCCTGCTATTTATAGTGATGTGTGTTTTGAGCCGCATAGGTGGCTTGTGGCCACGTGGCTAGTCAGCATGTAAAGACCCTCTCTTTAGCCGCCAACTAACAATTTGTTGGGATTTTGTTGCAGCAAATCTGGGTGGTTGAGACTTAGTCAACCTGCCACGTGTCCTATCGCAGGATAGGAATCATTTTTAGCCGCATGAGTCTCTCAGTTTTCGGCCATGTTGGGTCGCATAAGACTCATGCGGCTTAGGTCGTAGTCTTCCTTAGTCCGCATGCAGCTTAAGGACTTTTGATCCGCGTAGATTCTGTATTTTGGGCCGCATAAAGCTCATGCGGCTTAGGTTACAGTCACCCTTGGTCGCATGAAGCTCAAAGACTTTAGGGTTGTATATGTTTGAGCCGCATAAGGTTCATGCAGCTTGGGTAGCAATCCTTCTGGTCGCATGACTTTGTCTGATCACATCTTATCTTTTTGTCAGAGTGTCAGAGCCGTCAGTTTTGTCAGCTTTGACAAAATTTGTCAGCTTTATCAGGCAGACTGTCCAACTTGGCCGCATATCTTTCTTATGTGCCTCGAATCAGTCTTATTGTAGACGGGCAGCATATGGTGCTGAATCTGTTATGAGGCTCTCCTTTATGAGGACCAGTTTGGCCCAAAGTACTTATGCGACAAATTATGACCCGCATGAACCCCATATTTTCCATGCTTCTACAAGACCCCCTTCAAAATTGTCAAATTGCAAATTTGAAATACTTTTAATAAGAAGCATAGAGATATGCCAAGCCATAGGGAGTCTTCATGTCAGAAGAGTCCTTTACTCGCAGGGAATTTTTGAGCCGTAGAGAGAACTTGAGCCGCAGGGAAATCTTGAGCCGCAGAGAGACCCCAACATGCCTGCCAGCTGTCACTACTGTTTTAAAATTTTTGATTCAATTTTGGATTTGGGTTCTCTTTTCGAGATAAAGCCGACGGTTACTAGGGATAAAATCCCTAAGCGTCGACATTATCTTTAATGATCTCGAGAACTGAAGAGGCACTTTTCAGAAACTCTATAAATAGGGGTCATTTCAAAGAGAGATTTTTCTTTTTTACCTTCTTTTCCTTCGTCTTCATCGTTCTTTCTCCCATGGCTCCAAAAGCTTCCAAGTCGACGAATGCTGCGGCCAAAGAGAAGGGACTTGCATCTCCGTCGAGAATGGCGGATTCTCCTCCATTCATTTCGATGTTCAACCCCTATCAAAGGTAAGGACAACAGAAAGACGACGACTGAAATTTTGAATGGCCATATCGCATATTTTATGTGCAGGCCTTTCATATATTGGCTACGTGCTTTAAGCCTGGTCGATGCATGCCCTATCTAATTTGGACCGCATGTGTTCTGTATGATAGGGCCGCATGGGCTGAGCCGTATAAGTGCTGCTTATTCGAACTTGAACTGCATAAGTGCCATAAGATTGATCCGTATGAACACTTCATGACTGAGCCGCATAAGTGCATCATGACTGAGCCATATGAGTACTTCATGACTGGGCCGCATGAACCATATAGGTGCCTCATGACTGATCTGTATGATTACTTTATGACTGAGCTGCATAAGTGCCTCATAACTGAGCCGCATAAGTGTTTCATGACTGAGCCGCATAAGCACTTTATGACTGAGCCGCATAAGGGCCTCATGACTGAACCGCATTAGCACTTCATGATTGAGCCATATGAACCGCATAAGTGCCTCATGACTGAGCCACATAAGTACTTCATGACTGAGCTGCATAAGTGCCTCATGACTGAGCCGCATAAGTGTCTCATGACTGAGCCGTATGAGCACTTCATGACTGAGCCGCATGAACACTTCTTGACTGAGACATATGAACCACATAAGTGCCTCATGATTAAGCCGCATGAGCACTAAATGATCGAGCTGCATGCGTCTCATGTTCTTTAAGCCGTCCATGCATCCCTCATAACTATGTCGCATAGGTTCTGTTTGGCTAGGCCGCATAGCTGAAAAATGAGTCCTTTATTTTCTTCTCGCTATTAAGTCCCTTTTTTAGGGATCTGGCTAGCAAACTTCTCTATGACCAATGTCGATGATAGAGTAAAAATGTACCATTCTTACACATACATCTGACAGCTTAAAACTCTTCATGCTTCGGAAGAGTTTTTCTCGTGCCTTTTTGGTATACATATCAGACAACTCAGAAATCATCATGTTTCGGAAGAGTTTTCCCCAGGGGGCAGGGAGAGCCTTTATACCTCGGAGAGTTGGACGGTGGTCGGGCGTCATCATGAACGTCCTGTCTTTATGGCTCTCGAAGTAGGCGAAACCACCATCAGGGATGTTGTATTGAAGGTATGGTCTTTTGGAGGAGCAGGGCTAAGGTATCCGCAATACGGAGGGAAGAACAGCATACTATATTTGCCCTCCTCCTGGCAGCTTCTTGGAGATTCAACAACCTTATTTGCTTCTCAGCGGTAAAATATGACTTCTTTCGAGGGCCACAAAACTACTTTTTGGTTAAGGCGAAGTGCTGTCAAACTGACCAAATTATGTATTGCTAGATTTTCTACTGCTGATGTAGTCCTATGAGTGTAACTGATTTTGAATAAACAGAATATATTCACTCCATTCTTTATTTGTGGTATTTTTGTGATGCTTGTACTAGAGGGCCTAATACAACATTTTGTGTTTGAAAAAGGACATCCTACTGGGGGACTTTTTGTGGACCTATTACCCACTTGTGCATCTGAAAATGCAAGCAAATATATTTGAATGATATTTTGTGGACCTACTACTCTTTGGTGCACCGATGGTACGAGTAATAGATTATGATAAGTTTTATGGACCTATTACCCTTCTGTACTGGTGGTGCGGGTAATAGATTAGAATAACTTTTATGGACCTATTACCCTTCTGTGCACTGGCGGCACGGGTAATAGATTTTGAAAGAAAACCCAATAGAGGTAATATGGACGTGACAGGTTTTGTGGTCTTAACACCATGTCTTTTATCTCGGGTTGGGCACAGGTGTTAAGTCGGGAGACTATCGGTATAAAAGGTTATACGGACGTGACACACGATAATCAGGAATAATTTTTCGTGGACCTATTACCCTTTTGTGCACTAGTGGTACGAGTAATAGATTTGAGATAAAACCCAACAGAGGTAATATAGACGTGATAGGTTTTGTGGTCTTAACACCATGTCTGTTATCCCGAGTTGGGTACATGTGTTAAGCTAGGAGATTGTCTATATCAGACGTAATATGGACATGATATATGATAACTGAAATATCAGAGTGGAAGTTCAGAGGTATTAATATACATGACGTGTCACTCGGAGAGATGCAATGTGAGTCCCCTTGGAGGGAATACAGTATAAGTTCAGAGGTACCTGATGTACATAACTCGACACTCTAGGTAGTATGGGGATGTTTTTAAACATAGTACATTTTTAGGAACTTGCCATTTATGGCCATCATGACCAAGTCCCTAATCTGCTTTGTGAGCCGGTATGCGCCATTAGAGAATAAAGTCTTGATGATGAACGGACCCTCCCATTTAGGCTGGAATTTGCTGGGGGGCTTGTGAGTCATGACCATTGGTCGGCGAATGGCCAAGATGAGATCGCCGACATGGAATATTCTCTGTTTGACTTTCTTGTTGAAAGTCGAGAGATGCGCGCTTGGTAGAGCTCCATGATTTGTTGAGCCTGTAAATGCTTCTCGTCTAAGGCCTCCAGTTCTTGTAGCCGTCGGCGGTGATTGTCATCCTACGTCAATTGGTAAGTAAGGGCCACGCGAAGCGAGGGGATCTGAGACTCCAATGGGAGAACATCCTCGCTCCCATAAACCAAGGAGAATGGTGTATTTTCTGTAGCCGTCGTAGTACGATATGCCCATAAGCACTCGCCAAGATTTTCATTCTAGTCGCATTTGTTTAAAGACATGAACTTTTTGAGGAGCTTGATTATGGTTTTGTTGAAAGCTTCAGCCAAATCATTAGCCGATGGGTTATATGCCGTCTAGGCCATGTTCTGAATCTGATTCTTTTCATAAAATTGATAGAAACTGTAGCTTAAAAACTGCGGACCATTGTCGTGAATAATCCTCCGGAGCAGTCTAAAACGGTAGATGATGTGATATTTTATGAAGCTAATCACGTTTGATGTCTTCACCTCTGCAAGCGAAACATCTTCCTCCTATTTGGAAAAGTAATCGGTGATTGCAAGTATGAATCGATGCCCCCTAGATAAAGGTGGGGCGATTGGCCCAAGGATGTTTATTCACCATGCTTCAAATGGCCAAGTGGCCACTGTTGGGTACAAGAATTCAGATAACAGATGTATGAAATCTGCGTGGATCAGGCAAGCCTTGCACTTCTTTGCATAATCAACTATATTTTCTACTATTGTGGGACAGTACCTATCGGCTGAGACGATCTTGCAATTTCGGGCCAGGTTAGTAAGTCCCACAAGCGCTATCGTGAGCCTCGCGTAAGGCTACTTTGGATTTTGCATTTGACAGGCACCTTAATAGTAGCCCATCGTTGGGTCGTCGATATAACATTTTCGTCTCTGTATCATAGAAGAATCTGAGAGAGCGTCTTCTGATTGAAGTTGCTTCCGTCACATTCTCTCGCAGAATTCCGTAGACTACAAAGTCGATTAGCGGGAGTCTCTAGTCTTGTATGTCGTTGGTTATCTGGATAGAGTAACTCGTACCCAGTTGAACATTGTTCTTGGGATAGATCAGCTCATGGCCTATTACGTCGACTAGATGATGAGTATTATTTAGAAGTACCAAGGAAGCGGCGAGGCCTGCTATGGCATCAACTTCGATATTTTGGAATCTAGGAACATGCTCTATAAAGAACCCTTCTAAGATTGCAATGATGGCAATTGCTGTCTGATAGTAGGGAATCAGGTCCTCGTTGCGAACCTCGTATGAGCCTCGGATCTGGTTAACAACCTACTGCGAGTCGCCATACGCTTCTAGGTACTTGATCTCTATTTTTTTTGCGAGTTGGAGTCCGATGACTAGAGCGTTATATTCGGCCATGTTGTTTGAACAGGGTTCTGTAAGAGAATACTCCCAATTGACCACAGTCTAGAGGGAGAAATTAATACCGCCCCGACACCAGCGACGATATCACCTTGTGGCCACGTTCTTGAAGCACCATCAAAGAACATTTGCTAAATGGCATCATATGAAGTCATGTTTGAGGTGACGACTTTATCAGGGATTTTTTCATAAATTCTGGTTATTTCTGAGCCTGGATGGGCTGCTAAGAAATCGGCCAGGGCTTGACCTTTGACAGCCTTTTGCGGAACAAAAACCATGTCGTAGGGGAGATAACAGTATCGCCCAGGTGGCAAGACGAGAACTGAGTGCGCCTGGTTTGGCCATGAGAACCCTGAGAGGATTAACTCGTGAGACAACATGGATGGTCTACCCTGTCACATAGTGTCGTGTTTTCTAAATGGCAAACACTAGGGCAAGGCACTCCTTCTCCACGACGGTGTACCTATGTTTCGGTCCTACCATCATCCGACTGAGATAGTGAAAAGCTTTTTTATGTCCTGCGTTATTATTTTGTGCTAGCAAAGTACAGAACGAGTGTTCCATCGCCCGTACATAGAGCAAAAAGGGCTTTCCGACGACTGGGGCTAGAGTGACAGATGCAAGTGATTCGAATATTATTGTAGAGGAGGATATGGGGCAGTACGAGGAAATATGACTGTCCAGAGCAAGCTGCGATCTCCACCGCCCTCCTCTGGTAAGCTATGTCATATTCTTACCAAAAAAAGGTTCATTCGCTCTTTTTTTATATCCTTCGAGTGAAGCTGATTATTGGTTGTTTTGGACCTACAGGACCTGCCTCTCCACTAGCAATGGTAGATGTGACCGTAGAGGAAGACATAGTGGACGACGTCGGGGTGGACCTCTTGTCGAAGACAAGAAATGAACCTCCTCTCTTTCAAATCGAAAAGAACCCCGATGAGCTGAGTTTAGAGCCGCTTATACCAGAAGTACCTATGGTAGAGGTGGTGGTTCCTATACCAGCATCGGTGGATGCAGGGTTGATTGAAGCTGCCTCTTCCCCAGAGATTGAACTCTCCACTCTGCCTAGTCTTCAGCTTCTTCGGGCTGCAGAAGAGGAGATTGTTGCTCTGCGGAGTCTCGTCACTCAGAGTTTGTTTTCCTTTTGACAGGGTCGTCAGCCTCCACTATGTTTTCTTCTCACACACCTTCAGGTTCCTTGGCTGATATTCCTTTGACGTCGTTAACTTTAGAGAATCGAGACGTATCATCGAGGGATATAGTTGAGAGCTTCTACCGTTATCTAAAATGAAGGGTTAAAGCTACTTCAAGGAGAGAGACTTCATTTGCCGTGGCCCGTCACTACATCTAAGGCTAGATTGACCTGCGGAAGACGCTTCTGGGTGGAGAAGGAGTGGCCGTCCTTCTGGAACACAAGCTGGTAGAGGCTAATCAGTACCTAATCCAGTTGCAGAAACTGCGACAAGTCAATGTATCTGCTGCGGTAGAGCAGGAGCGTGCTTTCCTTATAAAAGCAGTATAAAACGTGAATGCTATTCAAGAGACGACCAAGCCCACTTTGGAGAAGGACCTCTATAAGCTGTCCCTTAAATATGATAAGCTAAGCCGAGAGGAAGATATTTGCTTGACTCGCGAGTAGACCACCGTTCGTGCTATGACCGAAACTAATAAGCAGCTCCTCCAGCTCCAGGCCAGGCTGACATCTCTGGGGACTGAGCTCCAAGCCACTCGTCAGGAGAGAGAGAAGATTTGCAAGGAGACTGATGAGGTCACATGAACCTCTGCTGCTCATGCACATCTTGAGCGATCAACTATGCAGTTGGAAGACATTCTCACCAAGCTATATATTGCTAATGAGTAGTGAATTTCCTCCTCCCCCCTTTTTTTAGAGATGTAGTATTGTGAATGCAATTGATTTTGAATAAGCAGAATACATTCACTCCACTTGAGGAGCTTGTACTAGAGGGTTTAATACAAAAGTCGCATTTGATGAAGGATATCAGATTGGGGGACTTTTTGTTGACCTATTGCCCTTTTGTGCATCTAAAAATGCGAGCAAATAAATTTTAATGATATTTTGTGGACCTACTACTCTTTGTTACACCGATGGTACGAGTAATAGATTAAGATAACTTTTGTGGACCTATTACCCTTTTGCGCACTGTTGATGCGGGTAATAGATTTGAAACAAAACCCAACAGAGGTAATATGTACGTGATAGGTTTTGTGGTCTTAATACCATGTCTTTTATCTCGGGTTGGGTACAGGTGTTAAGTCAAGAGACTATCAGGATCAGAGGTAATATGGACGTGACATACGATAAAAAAGAATGATTTTTGGTAGACCTATTACCCTTCTGCGTACAGGTGGTGCGAGTAATAGATTTTGAAACAAAACACAACAGCGGTAATATGGACGTGATAGGTTTTATAGTCTTAGCACCATGACTTTTATCCCGAACTGGGTACATGTGTTAAGTTAAGAGATTCTCTATATCAGAGGTAATATGGACGTGATATATGACAATCGAAACATCAGAGCGGAAGTTCAGAGGTATCAATATACATTACTTGCCACTCGGCGAGATGCAACGTGAGTCCCCTCGGAGGAAACAGAGTATAAGTTCAGAGGTATCAATATACATGACTTCTCACTCTGGAGTGTATTCTTTTTTTAAATTTTTTTTCGTCCAACGACAACCTCTTATTGATGAAATAAGGAATTTTGTCCATAGGGATTACATCATTAGGAGAGGGACTATCCGCCTGTGCCACCAAGTACTTAGCAAGTTCTACGTCCTCTTCGGCTACCCCCGGCGAGCTCAGAGGTCAGGATGCTATCTTAGGCAACTTAACCACCAAGGGTTCAGCTTGTGGTATTAACTTGCTTGACGGTGTTGGATCGACATTTGGTTGCTGGCTCGTCTTGGGAAGACAATTGGCTCGACAAAATATTTTGTGTCTTCCGTTTGTCTTTGACTAGATTTTGGCAATCGGATCACCATCGGCCCTATGATGGGTTTTGACTCTTGGCTTTGGGAGTCGGATGACCATTGGTTCCGACTGTGCAGCTTGGACGAGAGAACCGGGCACCTCTTTATTCAAGGTTGCGACAAGAGGTGCGGCTTTGCCTAGTTTACGGGCCTGGAGATAAATTCTCAAGGGTTCCCTTGGCCCTATGTTGGCCTCTAGTTCGTCTGTTATGTATCTTTTGGATTCTGCGTATAGATAAACCTCTGAAGAATAATAAGACTCAACCCCTTTGAAGGGATCGACGTCGGCAAATTCACTCATCACGAAGTCGTGCCAACTGACATACTTGAAGCATTGGTTGAGGGTGGATGGCACGATCATATAGTCTTGTATCCATGGATGCCCCAAGAGGATGTTGTAGGACGTGTCTACATCTATGACATAGCAGGTAACCTCGTCTTCAGGTCACCAATCTGACATTTCAATCGGATCTTCCCCAGGGGATAGCTCCTTTTCGAGTTGAAATCGCTAATGGCAGTATTGGTCGCTGCTAGCCGGTGCATAGGGATGCCCAGAAGTTGGAGCAAGCTTTTCGGAATGATGCTTTTCGACGAGCCAGGATCGATATGCATCCGATCCACCTTGATGTCGCCTATGTATCTAGTGTAGTAGAAGGGGCGATCATGCAAGTTAGACTTGATCAACATGTCCTGTAGGGTAAATATGATGTTGGGCATTGCATTTGTGCCATTGCTGCCCTATAGATCCGCTGACAGGTCTTCCCCTGGAGGTTTGACCTGGGCTAAGTATGCGTCAGCATTTTGGAGTGCTTCGCTCAATACGGCACAAAGATCCTTGGTGAGCCTTAGGAGCTCGTATAACGACAACTTTGCTAGCGTGTTAGCCAATTGTGCTAATATGTCAAAGTTGTAAGGTATCTCCAACCCCTGGGGTGCATCGTTACGGAGTGGCCTGTCGAAGCGGATTTCCTTTGGCTTAGACTTATCTGTCGGTGGAGGCTTTGGCGGCCTTAGAACATCCGAGATAGACAATGTTGCCGGCTGAGGATCTTCGATTGAACTGCCCAGTGTGGGATGGACTTGTGCTCCAGACCATGTAACAAAGGCTGCTGCTTCCTCAACTTCGGCTAAAATTGTATGACAGGCTCTAGACTTCCTGCCCTTCTTCTTGTTGGTAGGAGATGACACCGCCTAGGTAACTTCGGGCACTAAGTCTGGGTGTACCCACATGATCTCTCCTCGCGAAGTGGTGAGAGGTACCAGTCCAGATGTCTGGTTCCGGATGGGTGGAAGATTGGTAACCTCCATCGTTGCCCAAAGGACAGATATTACCCCGTCTGGAGTACTTATTGGAAAGAAGTTGCCGAACTAAATTGATACCATGTTTGCCGCCACGGTAACCTCTTCAAAGTCTATCAACAGAGCTTTGGAGTCGATAAGACTCTGGTTAATTGGAAGCAGTCATGAGTGGAATGATGAACATAGCGGTGGAAGTGACAATATTTTAGGTCCTCCATTTTTTGTCGTTCGGGGCTCACGACTTGGTGGAGGGAGCTGGATCCTACCCCCTGTAAGACCATATCGAAGATAGGTTTGACATGACTATCTTCAAATGAGTAATTCACCTTGGGCCAGTGACCTTCTGTCTGTTTTTGTTCAGGTTTCTTGGTTTCATCGGCAACCATGGCCTGTTTTCCTATATTGTCCCGGTTGCTGCTACTGTTGTTGTTGCTGGAGGTGGAACCAGGACGTTTGCCCTTATCCTCTCCATTTGGGATGTGTAATCCCAACTGGCGAGCCTTTTTCAATTTTGCCTCCGTATTGGTAGCACTTATAATGAAGGTCGTCCAATACCTAAACTTGATCTGCGCCCATCCAGAGGCTAGTTGTGGGGAGCAACTTCTTCTAGCAGATTTCTATCAAGGATCTCTCGGGATTGCCTTGGGGCAATCTTATTGCTGTTTGGCAAAACCGCTCGATATAGTTCCTTGTCAGCTTTCTCTCTTCCTGAATGATGTCCATAAGAGACGATATTGTCACATCATGCCCTACTTCAAAGAACCTCTCCAGGAACATGTGCTTGAAGCCGCCAAAAGAATGGATGCAGTTGTCGGAAAGGTTGCGGTACCAGTCGAACGCGATCCCCTCCAATGCTCCGATGAATTATCGCGTGAGGATAACATCACTATGCGGCAAGTGGTCAGTTGTGACCTCAAAGTAAGTCATATACCGACTAGCAGAGGTCTTTTCGTCATACGAATCGATATGAAACGGCTTATACCGTGGTGGAAAAGGCATATCTCTCCATGCAACGGGATACGACTGCCGTATTCTGAGGTCCCGAGAGGAGTCCCGGGCATTAAACATTGCTCGAAGCTCCTGGACTTCCCTTCTATTCACCTTGGCTTCATCTACAGCTAAAGGAACGGATGCTCCTAAAGGATCATCACCCAAAGGAGGGGCGGTCGTGTTAGAGTCAGTGTTGACTACGGGTCGAAGCTTGTTTGTCTGGGCATCCTTGAGGGTTGAGTTGGCAAGGCAGCTTTGATTTCGTCTACTGACTTGAACAAGGACAAGAGCATGGCTTCAAGTACTTCTAGACGTTGTCGGTCAGTAGGAGCCTCATAATCATCCTTAGCCATAAATAATGTACGTATATGGGTAGAGGTGTAAAGGACCGTAGCAGAGGTGCTCTCCGTGTCGTATTCTCGTACAGAGAAATTGTCGAGAAATGTCAGAATGTCATCTTCTTGGACTCGGAAGGGGTGCTACCTCCTATGCAGGAAGCCGCATCATCTTGGCGCGGGTGGTCGTCCTGAGGGAAGTCCAAGTCTATTACGTAATTTCGAGGAATCTCTACCCCCTGTGTATGCTCTTGGTACACCGAGTTGTTACATATATTGAGGGGACTGCAACCCACGCTTCATCTACCCCGAGTGAGGTCAAGGATACACCTCCAGGTTTTTGGGGCTTCTTTCTGGATCGAGTGCCTAGGTAGACACCCCCTGTGGTTGTCGGTGGCAACCCTCCCGATGAGAGTTTCCTTACATTGCTGGCTGAGATCCGGGATGAAAGAGCCTGTCTTCTTTCCCCCCTTACTGGGAGGAACCTTCCGAGTTGAATTATATGAGACGAAAGGAAATTCCTCATCTCCCAAAATTTGCACATATTTCTAGAGTTTTTGTCGGACAGGTGCTGGCTGCTGCAGTCGTTGAAAAATGGACTGTCAATCGTTAGGTGCTGTCAACATATCGCAATAGAAGTTGATGATGACTTGGGTACAACGATATCCAGAGAGGGACTCATCGCATGCCAAGGTTGCCACTTTGCGTTTGTGTGTAATCACCTCATGCAAGTCGATAGAAGGTTGATCTACCTTTCCATCAAACTTGTGGACTCGGGTATCCCGAGCACACTGGTACGTAGGTATCATGTTTGCTCCCTGATCTGAGACTAGTAAAAACACTTGATCTCGATCGTTGGAGGGAGACTTTAAAGACCTACCCTGTCCTATTAGCCCTGGGGGACTGGACGCGGGTGGTTCTGTACAACTTTCCATCAGGAGCCCGTATAATAGTTAACGGTGCCTGCTGACGGTCCATAGTTAGGACAGATGACTGGGCTTGTTAGGCCCGCACTGTCTTGGACTTCCTGAACTTAGTACCTGAAGGCGCATGGTAAGAAGGGTCCTGATTGGAATATTCCACATTCTCAATGGGCCGCATGGATTCGGGTCCGTATGAGAGACAATCGAACACAGAGCTTCTGACAAGGCCGTATGAGACACTCTGTCTATGGCCAGGATTAGCTGCCTCATGGGCTATCTTCCTACGGCCAGAGTTGGCTGCCGTATGGACCATCTTTCGGCGGCCAGAGTTGGCTGCCGCATGGGCTGTCTTCCTGCGATCAAAATTGGCAGCCACATGGGACGTCTGTCTGCGGCCAGAGTTGGTTGTCGCATGGACAGACTGCCCATGTCTCTTATGCGGCCTCTTCTTCGTCCGTATGGATTTGCCTTGTGCTCCAAAAAACTTAGTATCGTAGTATTTTTCTTTGCTGGATTTGGGGACAATGTAGTCGTCTGCGGTCGAAAGTAAAGTCGCAAGAGAGCTTCGATCACCGTCATGGGCTACAGAAGGAGCTTCTTCAAGAACTTGATCGGGGGCAACAGTTTTACGTGCCGATGTCCCGCGAGTCCTCTTTGGGTTGGCTCGCTTCTGTGACGGGCTGGTGCTCCCTTCGGAGAGCATTTCTTCGAAGGCTTGTTGGTCAAAACGAACCACAAGCAACTGCTGCGTAGAACCGAGCTTGGACGCGTTGGATTATATCACCAACTTCTCATCAGAAGAAAAGGACGTCCCTAGAAAAGTCAACAACGTGTTTGCCATTAAATATCAAAGACAGGTATTACAGAAATACTGAAATTGATTGCAAACTCGCTTGTACAAAGATGAGCCTAGAAAAAAATTCAAGGAAACAATCTAAGTACAATTGTTTAGTGTAACACCCAGTTTTCCAAATGAGGATAATTTTGAAATTTTATAATTATAATCATTTAATAATGATATTTAAATTATATTGTGAGTTTTGGTAATTTTTAATTATTTTAAAACTATTTAAAATACTGAATTGTGATTTCGAAGGTTAACTAGTTAAACCCTAGTTTTACTAAGCCTAGAGACTAACCATGACCATGGGAGCCAAGTCACATGATTAGAATTTTAAATTACCAATTTTTAGCCTATGGGTATTTTGGTCATTTTGACAATTTTGTGAATTTGCAATTTATATTAATTAAATATTGTGCTAATCTTTTAGTTAAGCCTTAACCTAGAAGTTAACCTAACCTAGATTAGTCTTGAGGTTAGAATCAAGGTTAGAACATTCCTACTAAGTGCCAAGGTTAGTAATATCTAGATATTATTATGGTAGGATATTTCCTTAGGATATTTGTGAAAAGAAGCCTTGAACCAATAGGAAGGCTTGGAATTGGGTGGAAAAATCTCAACCACTCATCTAAAACCCTAACCCTAATCATTTCAACAGCCATACAAGCCCCCTTCCTATAAGTATCCCAATTAAGGGCGATTGTCTCTTTTTGAAAACCTAGAAGAACCCTACTTTGTTCTTCCCTAAACTTTTGCCAATTAATCCAAATTAAGCCCAAATTGAGTCAAATCAATTGCATCATCATCTACAACATTAGAGGAGACTTATGGGTCCTTGCTAGCGAGGTTTGAGGACGTTTGAACCGTAGCAAATCGAAGAAGACGTCAAATAGAGGCTCTTTACGTTGAGTTTGAACACTCAATAGGTAAAACCCTGCAAACACTAGTAAATTCCTGATTTCTTTACATAAATGCATTCATTTAGGGCCACCCTAGGTGTAGCCCAAGTTTGGTAGGAATTCGTGCCCATTTCTTGTCCGTATCGGACACGTATCAGTTTATTTAAATGCGTGTTCGACGAAATGTCACATAGAAATGGATTTCGATAATTTTCAAAACTAATTACATGTATATGTAGCCTAATAGGTGTATTTTACAACCCAAGTTGACTGAGTCAATTTTACACATGTTTGGATACTGTTTTAGCGCTTGCACACGTAGCACGAGACATCGCACGGGGCTCTTGCGGCTGCCCTGCTGCTCGGGTGTTCTAGCGGACACGACACGATGACTCAGGTCACGAAACTTTGTAGACATGTTGTCCTAATGACTGACACAACGCCTATAAAGTTTCACGAGTTCTCGATAATGGTGCACGAAGAAATCGTGTGTGCACGCGTTTTGCCCTACACTGTGCACGTATTTTTCGTGTCTCTGATACGCCCTAATAACACTGACACGACACAACTCTGACACAGTGTAGACACTTGGACACAAAGTCCTATACCTAGACTAAGTGGGGACACGACCACGTGTCCTCTTGTGGACTGCTTCCAATTCCCTAAGGAATGGCAGCACGATACTGTACGTACCTGTCAATAGTTTACCTGTCGACCCCTCTGTTGGACACCTCGTGTCCACTCATATGGACACGAATGACACCCCCTGACAAGTATACCTAACATGTACACCTGTACACTTGTCTCACCCATTTAATTTCGAGTTGTGATAAAAAGATTGGTTTTTCGAAATAGGGGAATTCATGTATCAGTCATCATTCCAGTTCACGTATTGAAACTGACAATAACCTATAACCCTTTTCGTGAGAAAAAAATACAGTGAACTGGGATGGGTTGGGATCGAGTTTTACGCTTGGATGATTTATGTAGAGGTTCCTCTTAGTTCAGTATGCTAAATTTAGTTGAAATCAGAGGTTATGAGGAAACTGGGCATGCTAAACTGAACATTGAGTTCAGTTTGGGTTAAGATGGGGTTATCTGGAATTGGATTAAATGTTAGGAAATCTAGGATGTATTGATATGAAGTTTAAATATAGATTCAAACTGTGATTTTAGATATTATAATGCTGGGTTATGTATGTGGGTTAGTTTGTTATGAGTTTTGTTTACTGACGAGTTCATTCACATATATGTTATAAAATTTGAAATTTACGTTTGGGTTAAATCATGTATTGGTTTGGTTACCATTACATGTTTCACAATTAAAACTGAGATACATTGACTATTCCTGAGATTCGATATGATTTGATGTTGTGTTCAATTAAGTTTTCAGTAGGATATGTTTTGGTTTCGAACTTACTTTTAGGATGGTAACAAACTGTCATGTTGCACTAAAACCTGAGATTGGGGACTGAACCCTGAGATGGTTCATGATTTTGAAACCAGGGTTTGAATTCAGTTTAGGTTATGGTGTAAACTAAAATTTGCAGAGTTGGTTTAGTTGTGCATGTGTTTTCATTCCTAGATTTGAATGTCCGCTGCTGCATTCCTATTTCCTGTGTTGATGATGTATACATGTGTTAGTTTACTGGGTTCGGTTTGGTTTATGACAACCTGAGATTGAACTTGAATCTTTAACATGAATGGTCACTTAAGAATGAGGATTTGGTTAAGGTATGATTTACTGTCAACACAAAACTGAGAATGAGTTCACTACACCCCCTATCTTCTAAACTATTTTCCTGAGATTTGATTAGGTCATAAGGATAATGGGTTAGAGTATCTTAAGATGAGTATCAGTCAAGTAGCAGAGGGGATAGACCATAGGCTAAGAGTGAGGGTGTCTTGTAGAATGAGGTTAGGACTAATATTTGTGTGTGTGTGTCATTCATCCTATATTGGTATCAGAAGCTACAATGTTGGTGTCAATAAGTATATGTGATTTACATGTATATATTGCATATATAAGTGTAAGATACATTATCTAGAGTATAAACTAGTATTAGCTACTAACTAGCCTTAACAAGATTTTGACTAAAATAGACTAGTATGCTTAGAGGTTGATTAGAATTGACCAAGGTAGACTAACTAGACCAATTTGACCTAGAGTTAACCCAATAGCCTAGAGTTTGACCAAAACCCTAAAAGTTTGACCAAATTGACCCTTGCTAGTCTAAGTTTGACCAGTTGACCATAATAACCTTGTTGTTAACCTAGTTTGACTAGATGTTGACTAGGTTTGACCCAGAGTTGACCAAGTTGACTTTGACCTAGATTGGCTTAGAAATTATGTAGATTGTATCGTAAACTTCATCTATCTTATTTTAAACACATTATAACCTATACTGGTTTATTTAGGACATTGTGACTCCGGTGCAGACATCCGATATTACATTACTCTTTTCAGAGTATCAGACGAGTACATTCTCTGATAGTTCTTTTTTTACTTGCCAATTACTGTACTTCAGTTCTAGTTTAGTTCTATTTGATTATTGTTACAAACACGTATTGTTATTACTGAATCCATGTATACGACACACATACTTACTCGTCTTGCCTCTATTATTCGAATCACTATTCGAACCACCTATTCGCATCTTCATGTGTTGGTTGGACTTATATTCGTCTTATGTGTTGGATTATGGATTCATTTGTATTAAAATGGGCGGAGAAATACTGATTAGACATGTAGACATATCCCCCTATTCGAATTACCCCTCTATGAATGATATTCGAACGATAGCCATTCCTTACCTAATCAGTATGCGTATTACCTACAGCCGTTTACATGTCGATCTCGGTATTTTAAAACACACTTGGAGAATTTATTCGAATCATTGTTAGATCATCATGTGTATCATTATTCGTATCACCTTATTCGAATCACCTTATTCGTATCACCTTATTCAAATCACCTTATTAGAACAATGATTAGAATCACATTCGACTCGTACTGTACTGGAATCACATTCGACTCTTCTTGTATTAGACTCAAATTGGGATTACAATGGAGTTATATTGTACAGTCTGGACTCATCATGTTACTCTAGTCCAGCTAGATCTTATTTTACAGTCTTTCTTGCCATGTTTCTCCTCTTGTTTAGTTACCTTACTTTCCTTGTACTTTAACTGTTTCTCTACATCATTGCTCGCACAAACTTCCATGTTCATCAATACAACTATCTATAACTGCTTTATAGTTCTCTGTCATGTACTTGGAATTTCTTGATGAATTGTACTCGTTCCTGTCCTGACTGGACCTGTTAAAAATATTACAGATGATTGCCCTGAGGACATTTACCCTACTTACCTTGGAGCAGGAGATGGCTTAGCTACCTTTGGCCCCGACGCTCAAGAGTGATCGGGAGACAAGCTAGTAGACTTGGTTTAGTTTTTATGTTTTAGAACTTGAATTGTAATAACTTGAGACATGAGTTTGTATTTGAGTTCGTCTGAGATATTATTATTTAGTAGTTTACAATTGTTGTTGTTTAGTCTTTAGTTATAAACTTCTGTGTTATCTATCGAGCTTAGACTGTGATTAAGATTTCATTATATCTATACTTGTCCTCCGTTCGGAGTTGAGATTTGACAAGTACATGATATAATTGCATGAGTTGGTGATTAGATAGTAACCTAGGACAGCGTTCTATTACCGACATTGCGACGTAGGCTGGACGTGCCCACTTCTCGTGCCCCTACACTGGGTGTGGGTCATGGCACATTTTTAGTGGTGGCCCATACAGGTCGAGATTATGTAGTAGTATTCGAACTAGAGTATCACTATATCCTGCGATAGGAACTAAAGAATAGGCTTTAGTTGAAAGAGTACCCAATCACAGTTAGGACTACTTGGGAAGATTCCTGGGATGACCCTTGAGAATCTCGTTATAAACTATCTCAAAATTCGATTCTGACAGTTTCTGTCTACTTCCTTGTTCATCGTTGAATTTGATTCTTGGTATTCATTATTGACTTGATTTTTTAGCAAGATAACATTATGGGCTAGGTTGCCTTAGTCATAGAATCTAGAGTCTTCTACAGCCATATTAGCTGGTTTGGCGATGAAATAAGTGTCTACTTTTGGATGTATATCTCGGGTGTAGGAATTTAAGATTTTCGCAGCCAAGCTAGCGGCAATGCAAAAATTTAAAATACCATGATTCTAAATGTATGTACCTTAGTTGCGGACTCTATGAATTATCACTATAGTACTTACTGCGTAACAAGGATTCTGGTAACATGGTTATGGATAGACGGGTATGATTATCAGATTTTAGAATAGATACCATATAGATGGTGCCCTAGTATGATGGAATGGAATATCAGTGTGGATGTTACTTGAGTATCATGGATTAGATAGAGGGAGCTAGGCCACCTATAGTGCAGCACCGTACCCCGCACCATCAGAGGGATATACCCCAGAGGGGCAGGGCTTTTGTGCTGACAGTCGAGTAGACTCACGCTATGGGTGACGGGTTAGCAGGTCTATCTTTTCTGTCCTTCTTTTCACCTTCATGTGTGATTCCATTAGTACCTGCCAGGATATACTTGTGATATGTTAGATAGAGTAGTTACCCTGATCGAAACTGAGGAATCACGACCAGTAGGACTGTGATTACATATTATATTGACCTTGTTTGATTGAGGATTTAACCTAGAAGGGGGTATGATCATCTTAATTTCAAGGACGAAATTCTTCTAAGGGGGGTAGACTTGTAACACCCAGTTTTCCAAATGAGAATAATTTTGAAATTTTATAATTATAATTATTTAATAATGATATTTAAATCATATTGTGATTTTTGGTAATTTTTAATTATTTTAAAACTATTTAAAATACTGAATTGTGATTTCGATGGTTAACTAGTTAAACCCTAGTTTTACTAAGCCTAGAGACTAACCATGACCATGGGAGCCTAGTCACATGATTAGAATTTCAAATTACCAATTTTTAGCCTAAGGGTATTTTGGTCATTTTGACAATTTTATAAAATTGTAATTATATTGATTAAATATTGTGCTAATCTTTTAGTTAAGCCTTAACCTAGAAGTTAACCAAACCTAAATTAGTCTTGAGGTTAGAATCAAGGTTAGAACATTCCTACTAAGTGCCAAGGTTAGTAATATCTAGATATTATTATGGTAGGATATTTCCTTAGGATATTTGTGAAAGAAGCCTTGAACCAATAGGAAGGCTTGGAATTGGGTGGAAGAACCTCAACCACTCATCTAAAACCTTAACCCTAATCATTTCAACAGCCATACAAGCCCCCCTTCCTATAAGTATCCCACTTAATGGCCATTGCCTCTTTTTGAAAACCTAGAAGAACCCTACTTTGTTCTTCCCGAAACTTCTTCCAATTAATCCAAATTGAGCCCAAATTGAGTCAAATCAATTGCATCATCATTAACAACATTAGAGAAGACTTGTGGGTGCATGCTAGCAAGGTTTGAGGACGTTTGAACCGTAGCAAATCGAGGAAGACGTCAAATCGAGGCTCTTTACATTGAGTTTGAACACTCAATAGGTAAAACCCTACAAACTCTAGTAAATTCTTGATTTCTTTACATAAATGCATCCATTTAGGGTCCCCCTAGGTGTAGCCCATGTTTGGTAGAAATTCGTGTCCATTTCGTGTCCGTATCGGACACGTATCGGTTTATTTAAATGCGTGTTCGACGAAATATCACAAAGAAATGGATTTCGATAATTTTCAAAACTAATTAAATGTATATACAGCCTAATAGATGTATTTTACAAACTAAGTTGACTGAGTCAATTTTACGCATGTTTGGACACTATTTTAGCGCTTGCACACGTAGCATGAAACACCGCACGGGGCTCGTGCGGCAGCCTTGCTGCTCGGGTGTCCTAGCAGACACGACACAATGACTCAGGTCATAAAACTTTGTAGACACGTTGTCCTAATGACTGACACGACGCCTATAAAGTTTTACGAGTTTTCGATAAGTGTGTGAACAAATCGCGTGTGCACGTGTTTTATCCTGCACTTTGCATACATTTTTTGTGTCTCTGATACGCCCTAATAACACTGACATGACACGACGCTGACAAAGTGCAGACACTTGGACACAAAGATCTATTCCTAGACTAAGTGGGGACACGACCACGTGTCCTCTTGTGCGCTGTGTCGTGTCCAATTCCCTGAGGAATGGCAGCACGATGCTGTGCATACCTGTCAACTGTTTAACTGTCGACCCCTCTGTTGGATACCTCATGTCCACTCATATGGACACGAATGACACTCCCTGACACGTATACCTAACATGTACACCTGTACACTTCTCTCACCCATTTAGTTTCGAGTTGTGATAAAAAGATTAGTTTTTCGAAATAGGGGAATTCACGTATCAGTCATCATTCCAGTTCATGTATTGAAACTGACAGTAACCTATAACCCTTTTTGTGAGAATAAAATATAGTGAACTGGGATGGGTTGTGTTCGAGTTTCAGTCTTGGATGATTTATATAGAGGTTCTTCTTAGTTCAGTATGCTAAATTTAGTTGAAATCAGAGGTTATGTGGAAACTGGGCATATTAAACTGAACATTGAGTTCAATTTGGGTTAAGATGGGGTTAACTGAAATTGGATTAAATATTAGGAAATCAAGGATGTATTGATATAAAGTTTAAATATAGATTCAAACTATGTTTTTAGATATTATAATGATGGGTTATGTATGTGGGTTAGTTTGTTATGTTTTTTTCACTGACAAGTTCATTCACATATATGTTGTAAAAACTAAAATTAACTTTTGGGTTGAATCATGTATTGGTTTGGTTACCATTACATGTTTCACAATTAAAACTGAGATACATTGACTGTTCCTGAGATTCTATATGATTTGATATTGTGTTCAATTGAGTTTTCAGGAGGATATGTTTTGGTTTCGAACTTACTTTTAGGATGGTAATAAA
Organism: Iris pallida; assembly: GCA_029216955.1. NCBI lineage: Eukaryota > Viridiplantae > Streptophyta > Magnoliopsida > Asparagales > Iridaceae > Iris > Iris pallida. Next base: position 335,715 of record JANAVB010033728.1, on the reverse strand, counting down.
CTGTCATGTTGCACTAAAACCTGAGATTGGGGACTGAACCCTGAGATGGTTCAGGATTTTGAAACCAGGGTTTGAATTCAGTTTGGGTTATGGTGTAAACTAAAATTTGCAGAGTTGGTTTAGTTGTGCATGTGTTTTCATTCCTAGATTTGAATGTCCACTGCTGCATTCCTATTTCCTGTGTTAATGATGTATACATGTGTTAGTTTACTGGGCCGGTTTGGTTTATGACAACCTGAGATTTAACTTGAATATTTAACATGAATGGTCACTTAAGAATGAGGATTTGGTTAAGGTATGATTTACTATCAACACAAAACTGAGAATGAGTTTACTACACCCCTATCTTCTAAACTATTTTCCTGAGATTTGATTAGGTCATAAGGGTAATGGGTTAGAGTATCATAAGATGAGTATCAGTCAAATAGCAGGGGGATAGACCATAGGCTAAGAGTGAGGGTGTCTTGTAGAGTGAGGTTAGGACTAATATTTGTATATGTGTCATTCATCCTATATTGGTATCAGAAGCTACAATGTTGGTGTCAATAAGTATATGTGATTTACATGTATATATTGCATATATAAGTGTAAGATACATTACCTAGAGTATAAACTAGTATAGACTAATATGCTTAGAGGTTGATTAGAATTGACCAAGGTTGACTAAGTAGACCAATTTGACCTAGAGTTGACCCAATAGCCTAGAGTTTGACCAAAACCCTAAAAGTTTGACCAAATTGACCCTTGCTAGTCTCAGTTTGACCAGTTGACCATAATAACCTTGTTGTTGACCTAGTTTGACTAGATGTTAACTAGGTTTGACCCAGAGTTGACCAAGTTGACTTTGACCTAGATTGACTCCGAAATTATGTAGATTGCATCGTAAACTTCATCTATCTTATTTTAAACACATTATAACCCATACTACTCTATTTAGGACATTGTGACTCCAGTGTAGACATCTGATATTACTTTACTCTTTTCAGAGTATCAAACGAGTACATTCTCTGATAGTTCTTTCATTTGCTTGTCAATTATTGCACTTCAGTTCTAGTTTAGTTCAATTTGATTCTTGTTACAAACACGTATTGTTATTACTGAATCCATGTATACGACACACATACTTACTTGTCTTACCTCTATTATTCGAATTACCATTCGAATCACTATTCGAACCACCTATTCGCATCTTCATGTGCTGGTTGGACTTGTATTCGTCTTATGTGTTGGATTATAGATTCATTTGTATTGGATAGGGCGAAAAATACTGATTAGACATGTAGACATATCCCCCTATTCGAATTACCCCTCTGTGAATGATATTCGAACGATAGCCATCCCTTACCTGATCAGTGTGGGGTGTGTCGTATTACCTACAGCCGTTTATATGTCGATCTTTGTATTTTAAAACACACTTGGAGAATTTATTCGAATCATTATTAGATCATCATGTGAATCATTATTCGTATCACCTTATTCGAATTACCTTATTCGTATCACCTTATCCGAATCACCTTATTAGAACAATGATTACAATCACATTCGACTCATACTTTACTGGAATCACATTCGACTCTTCTTGTATTAGACTCACATTGGGATTACACTGGAGTTATATTGTACTGTCTGGACTCATCATGTTACTCTAGTCCAGCTAGATCTTATTTTACAATCTTTCTTGCCATGTTTCTCCTCTTGTTTAGTTACCTTACTTTCTTTGTACTTTAACTGTTTCTTTACATCATTACTCATAGAAACTGTCATGTTCATCAATACAACTGTCTATAACTGCTTTATAGTTCTCTGTTATGTACTTGGAATTTTTTGATGAATTGTATTCTTTCCTGTCCTGACTGGACCTGTTGAAAATATTACAGATGATTGCCCTGAGAACATTTGCCCTACTTGCCTTGGAGCAGGAGATGGCTTAGCTACCTTTGGCCCTGACACTCAAGAGTGATCGGGAGACTAGCTAGCAGACTTGGTTTAGTTTTAATGTTTTAGAACTTCAATTGCAATAACTTGAGATATGAGTTTGTATTTGAGTTTGTTTGAGATATTATTATTTAGTAGTTTATAATTGTTGTTGTTTAGTCTTTAGTGATAAACTTCTATGTTATCTATCGTGCTTAGACTGTGATTGAGATTTCATTATATCTATACTTGTCCTCCGTTCGGAGTTGAGATTTGACAAGTATATTATATAATTGCGTGAGTTGTTGATTAGATAGTAACCTAGGACATCGTTCTACCGTCGATACTGAGGCGTAGGCTAGACGTACCTACTTTTCGTGCCCCTATACTGGGTGCAGGTCGTGACATTTAGTTTTTGATTCTGGGGGATGACGGTGGAGGCTCGGGAAAGTATATCAACTCTGAATTACTCTTTGGACTATCCGACGCAGTCTTTAGCTCTTAAAGAAATTGTCTTTTGAAGGTTGCCAGCCTTTTGCAAGCGTGTGGCACCGTGCTATTTATAGTGATGTGTGTTTTGAGCCGCATAGGTGGCATGTGGCCACGTGGCTAGTCAGCATGTAAATACCCTCTCTTTGGCCGCCAACTAACAATTTATTGGGATTTTGTTGCAGCAAATCTGGGTGGTTGAGACTTAGTCAACCTGCCACGTGTCCTATCGCTGGCTAGGAATCATTTTGAGCCGCATGAGTCTCTCAGTTTTTGGCCATGTTGGGCCGCATAAGACTCATGCAGCTTAGGTCATAGTCTTCCTTAGTTCGCATGTAGCTTAAGGACTTTTGAGCCGCATAGATTCTGTATTTTGGGCCGCATAAAGCTCATGCGGCTTAGGATACAGTAACCCTTGGCCGCATGAAACTCATAGACTTTAGGGCCGAATATGTTTGAGCCACATAAGGTTCATGGGCTTGCGTAGCAATCCTTCTGGCCGCATGACTTTGTCTGATCACGTCTTATCTTTTTATCAGAGTGTCAGAGCTGTCAGTTTTGTCAGCTTTGACAGAATTTGTCATTTTTATCAAGCGGACTGACCAGCTTGGCCGTATATCTTTCTTCTGCGGCTCGAATCATTCTGGTTGCAGACGGACCGCATAGGGTCCTGAATCTGTCATGCGGCTCTCCTTTATGCGGACCAGTTTGGCCCAAAGTACTTATGCGGCAAATTGTGACCCGCATGAATCTCATATTTTCCATGCTTCTACAGGCTTCGACTCAATATTGTATGACCTGGGTATTGGACATGTCTTATGTATCATTATCATGTATCTTTTTAATCTCATGTATCATGTATATCATGGATCTCATGTATCATGTATTTCATGAATCATGTAAGGAAATCCTATGTAAGATAGAACAATAGCCGTCTTTGTCAAACTAGTGTGCCTAAAAATCTCTTATAGAACAGTCACCAATCCATAATACCCCGACCATATCATGGTATGACTAAACACAAACTGGGAACATGCACGCTCATGTTTCCCTGAGGCTCATGTCTAACCTCTTTATGTCATTCATATATGATCATGGCAAAGTATAACATAATGGATCTTGTGTCACATATTCTTGTATCATGTGCAAAATATTTATGATATTTAGTCATTGTCATGATTATGTTCATGTTCATGTTCACACTCATGTTCATGTCAAGGTCATTTATTTTCATGTTCGTGTTATGTTAAGTTCGACGCTAAGTTTTATCTAATCAAGCAATCACACTGTAAGAATGACATGTACGAGAATAATATATAGTCAATCATGTCATAATCATTAATATCTCATGTAATGATAGACTAATCTTGGACTAGACACATACCTGGCATATTCATGGCATGTCATAACTACCACTACAAAATCAGGAACTCACAAAGCAAGAGAGATAGAAAACATGATAAGGACCAAGACGTGCCGTAACTTTGTCAAACTAAGAAAGTAATGTAGAAAAATGATAACATGCATAACAAGTCTAATATATTCTAGCAAGATGAACTAGATTCAAAGTTAAGAATTTCTAAAAAAAATATATAGAGTCTTTATTGTATTTTCTTGATTCCACAAACTTGCAAAACACAAGAATAAACCCATATCCAAATCTACTATCCATCCACCAACCAATATCCAATATTCGTGTCATGGACATAACACAAATCTAATTCCCTATCCAATCCCGAAACCATATCTACAATTGTATCCAATCATGACATTTCAATAAGTATCTATAGAATCTCTAACTTTCACAAGTCTCACAAATACTTTGAGTGTCAAAAGTATAATGAATGTCATAAAAGCCTTAAGTATTACAAAATAAGAGAACTACAAAAAAGTACTAAGGTAGCCTAATCGATAAGTGAAATCAATATATACTAATAGAAGAGAAATCATGATAATTAATTAATTATTAAACAATAAATACTGAGAGTGTGAAAAGATAACTCACCTTAGATCAAATGGAACATATACGAATCCAAACTCAAACTCACGAGTCCCTGTTCTAGCATCGAGTAACTATTCGTATATGTAATATATAAAAAAATAATTACGATAATTACTAAGAATTATCTATAATAATAATAATAAAACCTAAAACCTACATGATCGTGACTCTAACACAAAACCCTATCAAGCCATATAAGTTTCCTATGGTATTTCCTTAATTTATTAGGATTTAAACCGTGTTTTAGGGCTCCGAAATTATGAATTCAGAATTGGCATTCTAGGTTTATTTCATGTTTAGCCTAAGATTCTATGATCCTATTATTATCAAACCTATGCCAAACTTTAGACAAGTCGTTAGCATCAAATTCTTGCTTGGAAACCTTATCATATTGATAATGACCTATAATATGTGTTCTTATATGTAGAAGTTATTTGATAATATAATAAAAAGAGATTTTGTTTAGATATTATTTTTCCTAGAACAAACCTAGTAAGGATTGTGCTTAGGTACAGATATATCTGTGTGACTCTTGATTGGTTATTTTTGGTTATAGTAGATTCTTGATGACTGTACCAACTGTCGTTCGTGCCTATGCTTAGATAAAACGCTAGTACAAACGGTCATGAAGGCCACGGTTTTTGTTTGACAGATTAGCCACGGTTCAGGTTATTGTCGTAGCTACGGGCAATAGATAAAATTATATTGTTGTTTCAGCCACATTTTAATTCAATAACCATGTCCATTACGAACCACAACTCTTTAACTCAATTATTGTGTCCATTCATGTCCATTATGAACCATGGTCAAACAATATAGCCAAAGGGCACCAATTTGTCATAGGTATTTGTCTAAACCGTGGCTTTATATTTTGATGGTGATTGTTTATGGCGACAGGCGAATATATGGCAACATAAAGCAATTGTTTATGTGTCTAAAGTGTAGGGTGGCAATAAACACATCAATTCACTATGGTAGAAAGCTAATTTATATAGCTACTATGATTGTTTTGCGTGTCCTAAGCATAGGGTTCATTAGACACATCAATTCACCAAAGCAAAAAGATAATTTATATAGCCAAAAAGATTTTTTGCGTGTCCAAAGTGTAAGGTTCATTACACATATTAATTCAGCGAGACACAAAGTGAATATATAGCCATTTGAGGATATTAAGAAATACACACAGGTGTTCAACATGGAAAAAGATGGATACATAGCCACGAGAGTTATTTTATTTCATGGAACATAAAATGGCCACATGAAGATCTGTTTACCGTGTTCATAGTATAATGTTCTTTAGACACGTGAATTCTCTGAGGCAGAAACCGAATATATATAGCCACGTGGGGATATTAAGAAATAGACACAGGCGTTCAACATGGCACAAGATGGATATATAGCCACGGGAGTTATCTTATTTGTAGGAACCCTAGAGGGGGGTGAATAGGGTCAAGCTAACTAATCAAGCACTTAGCACAAGCAAATTGGCAATTTAAAAATATAAGTGCAAGAGAAGAAGCAAACACAATACCGACACCCAATATATCCTGGTATCCTCCTAAGAGGCAGTCCAGTCCCGGAACTCTCTCCGGCTTTAATCCACTATTTGAGCAAATAGTTACACACGAGTTTGGATCCGAAGAACTCGCCAACTTCTTACACAAGAGCTTTAATCCGAAGGGCTCTCCGACTTCAACCGAGAGTTTGGATACGAAGACTCTCCAACTTCAACTGAGAGTTTGGATACGAAGACTCTCCAACTTCAACCGAGAGTTTGGATACGAAGACTCTCCAACTTCAACCTTTCACAATAGGTTTTGATCTCCTTATACAATAGGATGAAGATCTCACTTTTCAACTCAATAACTCTAACACAATTTGTAGATGGCAAATGAAGGCTTTGTAGAGTTGTATGTGGATAAGCTTTGGTGGTTTGGAAATTTTTAGGCTCAAAGCATCAACCTTGAATGAAGGGGTTCAAGGCTATTTATAACCAAAGCAAAGGAAAGTGCAATAATGCAACTTTCACAGGCTGACGGATCATCCGCCGGATTTCCGATCATCCGTCGGATTTCCGCGGAAATCCGCCGGATCATCCGCCTGAATAGTCCAACGGCTATAAAAAGAGCCGTTGGGATCAATCATTCGTAAAATCCAACCGTTGGAATGCAAACGGTCATATGACGGAAAATCCGCCGGAATTCCGCGGTTTTCCGCCGGATAATCCGAACACTCACAGAAGGTATTCTGTGAGACCATTCGGATCTTCCGCCGGATTTCCGCGGAGATCCGCCGGATTATCCGCCAGGATTTCGAAGATTGTCCTGGGATATATTCTACCCTAGCTTTCGATTTTGCCATCCATTTCTTGTGTTTACAATGGTTCCTAAGACTCATTACAGACTCCAGATATACTGTAGCAGGTGCAGGCTTCTTCAGAATCTTGAAATGATGATAGCATGGCTTGGCTTCTTCCTTCGATAGGTGCTGGCTTTTTCCCTTGGCGGCAGCTGTCCAAAGATATCCAGTTTGCGAAAACTGAATACCTTTCGGGGGCTTCGCCCCCGAACCCCCGACGAGGGCTTCGTCGGGTGGTTCCGAGAAATCTTGTGAGATCCGTCGTCTTCGGCCCACCAAGATTTCTTCATTGCATATGTCCACGTTGATCTTGCTTATTGCTTTTCAGCATGTACATGTTAGACGAACAAAGCAATATCCATAGTAGCAAGTATGATAAATTAAAGCACATTAGGACTGTGCAAAGTTTAAGTATAAGTGCTAAGGTGATGGCATAAATGTTAGTGATATCAGAATGATTAAACTTAATTGAATGACCACAATCAAAAACATAGTTTTAATTTTGGTAACCCAATTAAATTTAAGATAGATAAGCTCATATCACTAAGATGTAAACCAATGGGCACATATCACCAAAGATATAAATATAAGTAGAAATGCTATAGTGATAGTATGAAGATTAGTGATAATGAAATGCTAAACTTAACCTATTAACCATATTCAAAAACATGATACAATCATTGGGCCAACATTATTCACTACCAAAATTTATCGCTTTAGCGACGGCCGTATCCATCGGCCATCCGTCGGTAAATGGTAATACCGACGGATGGCCGACGGATTTTGGTCAAAAACATCCGTCGCGAACAACTTCGTCGCTAAAAACAATTTTTCGCCATGTTTTCGCCCAGTGACAAATTTACGACGAATTTTTGTCAACAATATTGTACATCTCGCGACGAATGGCCGATGAATTTCTGTCAAAGCACGTATCAGAAAGTTAATGACAGATCGCCTTAGCGACGGCCGTATCCGTCGCTAAAATGGTCGGTAATTGCGTATCAGAGAGTATCTGAGAGGCAATATCTTTCACTAATCTGTCGCTAAATGGTCGGTACACGCGTATCAGAGAGTGTCTGATACGCAATCTCCGTTGCTAACTCGTCGCTGAATTTTCGACAGCCTAGCGACGAAATAGCGGCGGTACATCCGTCGACCCGGTTCTGTGAATCTTTCATATTTTCAGAACAACGACGACGGATATACCATCACTAATCCGTCGGGATTAGTCGCTACTCCGTCGCCGACCAGTCGCGGATTTGGTGACAGATTATCCGTTGCTAAACTTTTGTCCGTTACTAGCGACGGCCTACCAACGAAATATCAGTCGATCCGTTTCTGTGATTTTTTTTATATTTCCAGAACCTTGCCGATGGATCGTCCGTCGTGACTAGTCGCCAGCCGTCGATAACCTTGAATAGTCCCAATTAGCGATGGATATTCCGTCGGTTGGTAGTCACGGGTCCGTCGCTAACTATGAATTTTTTGAATTTGTGTGTGTGCATAAAACAGAGCATTTCCTGTTCACACAACATCTACCAACATAAATAACCCAAATTATCTAAAAATTCAACATTATACAAATATTCAAACATTCAACATCCCAAACATCTACCAACATAAATAAAACAGATTATTCTCAAACATTCACCAACACAAACCAACATAAATAATACACCAATCATTTAAAACAGTCAACTTTAGCCAATATTTCAAATTGTCAACACAAATATTCAATACTTAAATAGTTTTCAAAATATTCAAATACAAACATCAAGAAAGAGGAGGAGTTGGATCATCTGATGGTTCTGGTACTCGCTGCTGCGCCCGACTCATGTACACTTCCACCATGTGTGGCGTCAATCCCTGTAAGACATTGTCTGGAAGTTGGTGTAGCTTCTCTGGCGACATATGGTCGAGAAGGGCCGTTACAGTAGGAGACAGTACGATAGCGGCAGTAGGGTCAAAAGAGAGACGCTCGACGGAATAAGGACCGACAGCACTAGTAGACGGACCGGGAGCCGACGGACCGAAAGTAGTAGAAGGACACAGAAAGTACGTGGACAACGGCGCCCGCAAGTCCGACACCGCCTCGTTCATATGCGCAAGCTAGGACCTCACATCATCGTCTGTCATGGCCGCGAGATGAGGCGGGGGAGGTAGAAATCTCAAAATTGCTGCGTGCAACGGTGCCAAGGAGCCGACTCCCTACCGGCACCCTTTCTTAAAGTCGCCGATGGTATCTACGAACATGTCGTCGTAGTGAGCGACCGTAGAAGAGGGCATCCTGACGGGTGTCTTTTCGCCAACATCCTTGGCAGCAGATGGCTGAACCTGACTAAGGGCCTCACGATATGCAGCCTATCAAATGAATGTATTTATACTATAAGTTTACCTAAGTTGTAATCTAAATCCTCTGTTTCCCTAAGTTATAGTCTGAATCCTAAGTTTACCTAAGTTATAGTCTGAATCCTAAGTTTACCTAAGTTATAGTTTGAATACTTATAATTCTAACATAAGTCTCATAAACGTAAGTACTTACATCCGTCTCCTTGGCCCTCTCGTCGACGAAGCTCCCGTCCTTCCGCCTGTTGTGGGTATGCTGGAATACATCGTGCATGGTGTAACTCCTTTTTTCGAAATTTTGTGATATATTTTTATTTTTTTATTTGATTAGCTTACATTTAATTTTTCTATGATCATTGGAGTTGTGACTAAGCCCACAGGTGAGTTATGACCATCTTGTGGTCACATGATCTTTAGATAGGGTCTATATGTATTCTATAGCTATATTCTATTTTATTATGATTTTTAGACATTTTTATATATTTTTAAATATTTAATCTATGAAGATTTATATTTATGAATGACTTTCATAATTTATTTTGAGACCATTTATGACTATTTTGAGACCCAGTATTTTTCTTTAGGCTCTATTAGGTTAAATAAATTTTCTGTATTTTTCTAGAATTTTTTAGAACTTTTAGATAATTAAATATAGGAAAAACCTATTTTCTTTGACTTCTAGAATTTACTGTGCAAGCCTATGAGCATATATTGACCCCAAATATTTTTCTAGGATTTATTATGCTATTTTATATTTTCTAGAAAATTTCCATAATTGTTGGCAATATTTAAGTATTTATTCATTAAAGTTTATATATTTTTAAAGGCTTCCAATATTTATTATGAGGCCATTTAGGACTAAAATGAGGTAAAACATTTTTATTATATTCTAGAAGGTTAAATTTATTTTCTATAATTTTCTACAATTTTCTAGATTTTTTGATATTTATTTGGAGTTAAAATGAGTTTTTAACGATTTCTGCATTTAAATAACTAATTACACAGTCATCTGCACAGTCAGCTGTACAGTCAGCACTGGACCCACCTGTCGGCGCCCAGCAATCCACTGACTCTCTCTCCTATATACATATTATTATAATCGTTAAACCTAGAAATTTTAGCAGCTTTTTGTGGGAGAACTCATTTATGGTTTCCGACTTCCCGAAGCGATTGCCGTCAACTCCGACGTGATTTTTGTGCGCCATTTTTTTGTTGGATTCGTATTGAGGTAAAATTTCTGAATATGTAATTTATTTTCATAGATATTATTTCTAAATTTCTGGAAAATTCATAGAGTGTCGGTTGTCCAAAACTTGACACATTTTGGTGTTTTCGAGATTCCGGGAGAACCAGAAATCAAAATCACGAACCGTTTGAAGTTTCGGAAAGCTAACACAGAGATCTACAACATAAAATTTTCTCAGAAATTATTTTTTTCATTTTGTATTTTATTTATTCTGTTGAACTCAGAATTGATCGGTTGATCATTGTTTTGGTCACGATTAGCCATAACGGCGATAACTTTTGACCAATGCATGATTTTGCGGCACGGTTGATTCCAGCACACTCGTGGCGTTGAAATTTACGAAGGTGAAAATTTAAAATCTAAAGTTCACAGCGTTTGACTAAATAGGCAATGGCACGCATCGATTTGCGTGCCATGGTTTCGAAAATTAGAAACATGACTTTTGATGGCCAACTTGCATGTTTATATTATATTCAGATTATTACTAGGTTAAATTAGTTTTTTATGTGAATTATTCTAGAATTAATTATTATTAGATTAGTAACCCAACTAGCCACTATTCTATAAATTTAGAACTAGAACATTAGAATTGATTTATAGTTTTCGTGCACGGTTCATGGTGCAATATGTGTTATAGGTTGACAGCTCCTAGATCGACATCCCCTCATCCGTGACTTGTGACTACGGTTTGTGCAAGGACCACAGGCAAGTATAGCTTGCCTTCCTTTACAGTTTTGTTTACATGCATTGTATTTCATTTTCCAGTTTTGACTGTTTATGGACATGTGCTTTTCGTATTATGTTATTTTGAGTTGTTTTCATTGCATATAGCTGTGTTCATGTTTGGTCTTATGGTTCACACTTGGAGTTTCTCGTCAGTATCTTGCTTGAGTCGTGTCATAGAACAAGTATGTGTAATTGAACTGTTTTATTACAACTGCTAAATTCTTGATATTGTTTCCTTGACACCAGAGAGTCCACACTCGGGACGAGGTTGTTTTTCTTGATCTGTTTACATCCGTGAGTCCACACTCGAGATGAGGATATCGATTATTTATACCAGAGAGTCCACACTCGGGACGAGGGTGTTGACTTGACTTGTACCAGAGAGTCCACACTCCGGACGAGGGTGTTTACATTAGAGAGTCCACACTCGGAATGAGGGTTAGTACTAACCAGAGAGTCCACACTCGTAACGAGGGTTAGTATTTAGTTCAAACCCGTGTGTCCACACTTGGGATGAGGGTTTGGTTCTTCCATTGATCTCGTGGATATCGTTCATCCGGCAGTACATTTATACGTAGTTGTTCTAGTGTTCGTGTTCTTGTTCGTATTCGTAGTCATTTGTCTTGTTCTTGTTCTTTCTTGTTTATTTCTTGCACATGATAAAACTGCTAGATAGGCATGTATATTATGTATCTTGCTATGTCCTCTGAGGACCTGATACTCTCCTCAGGTTTAGCGGTTGCATGGAGTTAGCTAGTAGCTTTGGGTGGCAGAGGATTTGCGGTTCTTGTGGGTTTCGGATGCGATGATCTTCTTGTGGGATTCATGTATCATTATTACGTTGTTATCCTTTCATGCTCTACATTCCTTATCATGAGATATCCTATTTCTTGATTCAGTTTTACACTCTTGTTACTTTCTTAGAGTCTTATCGGACATATATGCTAGTGGGCTGCAGACCATGTAACATCTATTTTTTATAGAAGGGTATTTTAGTCTTTTCAACCATTTTTGACCTTTATGTGATTTCCTGAAAATGTTGACTCTTGTTTGTGCTAGCAACTGGTTTAACCCTAGTTGACTTGTATAGGGCCTAACCATGCATTAGAATTTTTATTTCATTTTTAGAATTTATTTTGTGCATTAGATTAGTTTTAAGGCTTTTATTTATTTATTTAGCCTTTTTGCATGTAGGCCTTTAAGCTTTTTGACTTGGGCCCATTTCTAATTGAGTAGGGGATGGCCCAAATGAAACCCTAACCCCTAGGCACCCCCTTGGCTGCCCAACACAGCAGTACCCCCCTCCTCTTTTCATCATTTGTGAAAATTGTGAGCCTCCACAAAGAAACCCTAAGATCCATCTCTCCAAAACACCTTTTTTTTTCATTCGGAGTCCGTTTCTTCCCAAACGAATTCCGTTGTACTCTTCGAGGAGAGGAGGATATGCTGGAGCATTTCTGGAGTGGAGACGGAAGGTTTTGCTGGAGGGAAATCGGCCGACACGACAACCGAGGAGCCCTGATCATTGTGTTTTGACACTCAATAGGTAAAACCCTAATCTACCATTTCAAATCTGGTTTTTCCTCATTTTTGCATCCATATAGGTGCCCTAGCCTTGCCCACAAAATTTGGTGAAATTTTGACTCCGTTTGATGGAGGTATCAAGCCCGTGTCGGTCCCTTACGGTACGTGTTCGACGAAATATCGCTTAGGATTGAAAGTTGTTGTTTTTCGTTTCTGTCTTCATGGATGTTTAGATAATATAATTTTGATAAACTTTCGTTAAGACAGTTTTGGTTTGACATCGTTTCAGCGACGTTTCGAGAAATGGACACACGTGCACGGATCCCGTGCACGAGGCCGTGCGTGCCCTGCTGTCCGTGTGTGATTGCGTGATGCATCGAGCATATTTTTTGCGTGAAAATTTGTGAGCACGTGGGGGAAACCTCTACCGTCATGCTCGTAAAATTTCACGACTGTTTGTTAAGGGAGCACGGAGATATCGCGCGTGCACCGCTCAGCCACTGTGCATTCAGCCCTTCATTTTTGTCGTGGAAACGGACTTCGTGCGCACACACGACACAGCAAAGACCCATTCCAGGACCCAAAACATGTTGAACTGGACCTATAAGACCAGTAGTATGAACCCGAAGTCGCAGCGTGGCCCGACGAGGGTACAACGAGGACGGAACCACGCTCACGAGGACGCGCGCGCGCAGTAGGCCGCACTGGTGCGTGGGTCTGCGTGCACTGTTTCGGGCATTGTGTCACCGTTTCATCATGTCTTAGACCTACCCTAGGACCCCCCAGCTATGTGCACAAGCACGTGGCGTTTCGTTGCGTGTGCGGCGCTCAAACGAGCGAGAACGTACGTGTACCACACGGTATCAAGAAATTCCGATACACATTTTGTGGACACGACACGGACACGTTTTCAAACCCGAGAGTATACGAACACATCATGTGGGTCGAGACCAACGTGTATGCCGAGTTTCGCGGGTTCGTTTGGTGTATTTTGCATTTTGGGCCGTTGTGTGAATTGGGTTGTTTTTTTTTATTTTTCGATTTTTGAATTAAATGTGATATTTTGATTCCAACTCCTTAGCTTCTAAAATCTGAGTTTACAGGACTTATATGAGATTTCGGATTCATGGGAACCAATTTGGCTTTGGTTTATAATTTTTCCATCATTTATTAATATATGTGTTTCTATATAGCTTTTTGCATATATTTAACTATGTATATATATAATCCCGTTGAAACCCATTGCTATGTTCTTATTGTTGAGATGTACTGTGCTCGCTTCCGTCCTGACTGGACCTGTTGATAAATTTTACAGATAGCTTGAAGGTTACCTGCTAGCCTAGAGGACACATTACAGGTTGGAGTAGCTAGCTAGAGTTTTCTTATTTTATTTTCAGTTGTCTCGAGTTGTATTTACTTTATATATTATTGTATTGAGATTTGAGATACTTTCTGGATTTGTGATATCTTAGACACTTAGACTTCCATCTGCTGTATCTTTTTGTGGATTTCAGTTTTATCTATCTATCTTTTATCGTATTCCACCTTAGATGTGATTGAGACTATATTTGCTATGTCACCTCCATTCGGAGTGTATATACTATATAGGTACCTTATATTGTTAGATGATTGACCTAGGACAGCGTTCTACCATCGACACTGCGGCGTAGGCTGGACATACCCACTTCTCGTGCCCTTACTCTAGGGTGCGGGTCGTGACACATTTTTAGTGGTGGCCCATGCAGGTCCAGTTAGTGTGGTGGTATTCGAACTAGAGTATCACTACAACCTACAGTAGGATTAGGATATATTTTGAGGGTACTCAATCACAGTTAGGATTCCTTGAGAGATTCCTGGGATGACCCTTGAGGATCTTATTATAAAATATCTCAAAATTTGATTTTAACAGTTTATATTTACCTTTCTTGGTTTGTTAATGAATTTGATTTTTGGTATCCATTGTTGATTTAATTTTTTTTTTGTCAAGATGAAATTATATGGGCTAGGTCATCTCAGTTATGGAATATAGTCTTCTACAGTCACATTAGCCAGCATGGTGAGGACATATAGTCTGCTTTTGGATATATTTCTCAGGTGTGGGAATTTAAGGTTTTCGCAGCCAAGCTAGCTGTATCGCAAAAATTTTAAATACCACGATTCTAGAGGTATGTGCCTTAGTCGAGGACTCTGTGATTATCGTAGCCTTGCTTACTAGTATGACGAGGATTTAGAGTACCATGATTTTGGATAGACGCATATGATTATCAGATTGTACCTTAAAAACTTTTGAACATGTTTTCTCTACTTTTGTTCAGTCTTTCAGAAAAAGAATTATTGGTTGTTTTTATTTTGCTACTCATTATTTAACTTAGGAGTAGGAGTAGGAGTAGTTTTAGCTATTATTATAAACCTTTGTGTAACTTTTGCTACGAATTTCTTCATAATACAATGAATCGATGATTTTTGCTAGGCCTTATTTTGGATTTGATACTATAGTTCTGGTTTCAAAATGGTTCCTTCTTTTAACCAGATAAGCAGAACAGATTCTATTATCATTTCTCTTCTTGTCAATATTTTTATTTTCGTCATTCTTTGTCTTATATAACTGTCCTGATTACATCAATTCTGTCTCGTATCAAATTCTGTCAGCTATACTTTGGACCCTTGAATCTTCATATCGTTTTTACCTGAGAAATGTTGAGGAAGTGACGTGAATCATCTAATTCAAAAATGACGTAATTGGTTATCATATGATAATTTTGTAGGAATCAAAATATTGGATGTCAAATATGAAAAATTTGAAATGGAGATGTGGTAAAGGTTTAGAATGAAATCGAGGGATAAATGTTATCAATTTAGAAACAATCGCAGAAAATTTTGGTTATGAGTAATTCATGGATGTATTTCAAAAAAAACAAATAAGGATATTCATGGTCAACCTAGTTTTGAGAACATAGAAAATCTTGCTTATTGATTCTTGAAAACTTTTACTCTAAGGCTATGTAGAAATTTAGAAATGTAAAGGAGAATTTAATTGTATTCAATGATTATGCGAAATTAAACTGGATATTGTAAGAGTGTGACAAGAGACAGAGAGAACACACAGATTTTAACTCATAGGAATTATTTTTTAGATATTTGGGGGAAAATTATAGAATTCAAAAAGGATAATATTTGAAGGTGAACGTTGAAGAAATATGAAGGTTGATTTATAAATAAGAATAAATTTTGTATGACATAGTGGTATTGCAGTTGAGTAAATACGAGACTCGATTTAAATAAGTTCAAGGATTTCATAAACTAGATTCGGATGTTTCGGATCTAATTTAGAACGAGGTGAAAGAATTTAGGAAATTGATTAAATGAATAAGTATTGATTCTAAATAAGAGGGGTAAGTTTCATGGGAAATGTTTTAGAAATTTGGAATTTAGCCTATGGTGATCATGGCAAGGTCAAATCTTTACGACAGAAGGATAAAATTTTGATGGTAGTCATATAAGGGTTGATTTTATATTGGGGCTTATGAGACAGAAACATGATTGAAAAAAGATAAACTGATGGTATCAGAGAGATATGATTAACTTGACCTTCGTATGAAATCTTTCCTGTTTTTTCCTAAAAGGTTTTTTCAACATCATTGAATCCTAGCTTCCTTAATCAATACCAAATCGACTTCGATCATCTTTTCTTATCATATTAATATCTTGGGTTGTACTCAATTGAATTAAATTTGATTGTGACCTGAATCTCCATCCTTGTATGCTCGTTCTCAGACTTTGATGAACTTGTCCTCCATATTACCCAATCTTGATTTCCCAGAATTGATCAACTTAGATCGTATCGAGAATAAATATTCTTAATATATATATATTGTATGATTGGATTTCAATGCTATTGACATTCGTTCTTAAAATTTTAATTTTGATTTTCCTTGAATAGTACCCCTTATCGTACCAATAGTCTTGACCCTTGACCGTACTCAATTTATTTGAATTCCATCGTGACTTGGATCTCTATCATATGTTGCTCGTGCTCAAAAATCTCGATTTCAAATTTTTCGAACCTAAATTCAAATATTGATTAGCTTTATTCTTCATCGTGTCAATATTTTAATTTTGATCGCAATCAAACTTCGATACCCATATCACTCGTGCATAAAACTCTGATTTATTCTTGAAAGTGATTAAATTCTGTTCCAATCGCGATTAAGTTTCGTACTATCCTTGATCGTACCGAAAATTGATGGTAGGTTATGCCTATGCTACCACCATACTCTTCATCATACCTAAATACTATTCGACCAAGGTTAAACTGACTTTATATTCGATCGTGTCGAACTAACGATTATGATCATGTTCAGATTTTAACACTAGTACTCAAACTCTTTTCTGACCATGATTTACTTCTTAATTATATCTGAACTCCTTGTGACTAGTCATGCCTAGATGACTAGACGACTATGAATCCCATGGCCGTGATTTTAACGACCATGACTATCGTACCTATTTTGCCTCTGAATCGTGCTTGAAAATTTTGTCCTTCATCACGACTACCCGATTGACTATGAACTTGTCCTGAATTGAGTGATCATGTCAGAAATAATTTTTCTATTGTGTCTAAAATCTTGATCTTCGATCACGACTATATATAAACTTAGTCGTGTCCAAATTTGATTTTGATTATGTCTGAGCAAATTTTCTGTTAATGCCTAGATTTCAATTCTACAACTGTTCGTGCTATGAGTCCATCCCTAAATCATACCTAGATTTTAATTTGGGTAATTTTATCAATGATCGTGCTTAAGTGATTTAAATTATTTTCGAAATTCTAATCACGACCGAGCCTTGATTCACGACTTAATTAGTCTTGTCCATCAGATTTCTGATCGTGCATAGAAGACTTTAGTTCTGTATCTTGATTGTGCCAAAATTTTATCCTTGGTCATACCAGGTCTTGATTTTGATCGTGCTTGTGCGACTTTAACTCTGATCTTATCGAGCCTAGATTCTGTTGATCGTTCTATACTCGAATTTCGCTCTCCATTCGTTCCCTTAGCCATGATTAAGATCATGACTAAATAACCTGGATTCATTCCTGATTGTGTCTAAACAATGTTAATCATACTATGATTCTATCGTGCTAAATCAATAGTCGTGCCCAAACAATTTCAAGTTGATTATCTTGATCGTGCCATAGTCGATGCCTTTTGATCGTCTCTGAGTTGTTGCCTAATTTCTATAATGTTTTAACTCCCTTGCCAACCTTTAATTTCAAGGAAGAAATTTTTTTAAGGAGGGTAGATTTGTAACCTCCGTTAACCAATTTCTTGGACTTTTGAATTTTGTATTTTTCAAAACTCTCAATTTTCTGAATCTCGAAAAACGTGCAAATTCTAATTTTTAAGAAAACAAATTTGACCGTGATTGCTATCGGTCCTTGTTGGCTTTGGTTTACTATTTTAAACGATTTTATCCTGTTGGAATTTTTCTTGAATCAATAAGTTATAAATATTTAATTTTGAATACGAGAATAGTTGATTAATATGAATTAAAAATAAATAGTAATAATAATAAAATATTTTATCATTCTAATTATCTTTGAAATCAAATTTCATGATAATATATATTTTTCAAATTTTAATGTACTATAAATAGTAGTACATAATTTGGAACATTGGTTTTACGAAATTATGTTATGTGAATCTATGCTAAATAATTTTCGACCTTTCCCGAAAATTTTATAGGTTACGATTATTAGGAATAGATTTGCCTTTATAGTTATTTTTAAATTCTATGGTTTAGGGGAATTTGTAAGTAAGATCATTAGCGGGTTTAGAAACAAATGTTAGTGGTTAGCATTGGGTTAGTAGTTAGTAGTTTTCTACTATTTTTCCTATAATTCTATTACATGTACAATTTTCCTTAGAATTTTCTCCACTTTTCCTATAAATATCACACTTTCCCCAAGAATTGCACAAATCCCCAAAACCTAAAATCAGCACACAGCCGCCATTCCTCCCTTAGAATTTTCGACCATATTTTTCTCCATTGTCCGCCGCCATCCTGGCACAGACACCCCCATCCCCACCACTGCCACTATCGTCATCCTCGACCACAACCTTCATCACCACCCTCTGTGGCCGTCACCTCCAGGTCCCCACGACACCGCAAACCACCACCGCCGGCCACCATTGGCTGCCACACCCTTCGGCTCCATCCCGGCCACCGCACCACCACCCGAACCACCACTGCCATCACCTTCACCCGCCGCACCGCCATCAAACCACCGTCGTCGCCCATCAAACGACAGCCACCATCAACACCATCCACTGCCATCACAACCGTCCACCACCACCACCGATAGCTACCACCACCAAAAATAGAGAGAGATAGAGTGAAGAAAACCTCACCTCGAGCCCAGATCCATCGCGACCGGCGTTCGGCTTCCGACCTCCGGTGCCGCATGTGCCGACGATCCGCATGTTTTCCCCTCCATTCACCTCTGTGAGCCGCCGATCCAGAGCCCTCCAGCCGTCGACGCCACCCTGGCCGAATCGACCGCCAGATCCGGTGGACAGCCACCTTCGCCATCGTGTCCGCCTCCCGTCGGACACTCCGAACAATCCTGTACCCTAACTCAGGCACCCACCGGCCTCGTCTCAGCCCCGACGTCACCCCAGACTGGAACCCCTCCATGCGACGCCGCCCTGGCCGAGCTGGCCCGACGCTCCGTCCGGCGACCACCAAGCTTCGCGCGGCCTCCGCCCTCCTGGCCGCGTCCTCCCGTCGTCGCCCCTTGGCGAGACCCGCCCTGGCGCCTTGCTCCCTCTGGAGCTCCTACGCAGGCTGCTCCCGCCGGGCAATCCCCGTCGGACAATCACTGTGAGCCACTTTCTTTGTTTTAGGGATCAGACACCCTTCTCCCCTTTATATATATAATATGTTAGTTTATATATATAGTATATATTAGTTTATAAATATAACATATATTAGTATTATTAATGTTATTTTATATATAGTATATAATGATGGTATTATTATTATTTTATATATAGTATATAAATGTATATTAGGTTATAATAAATGTATGTTAGTTTATATATAGTATATAATGATGGTATTATTATTATGTTTATTATTTATTATTATTAAAGGTATTATTGTTATATTGTTACTAGTATTATTAATGTTATTTATTAATTATTAATTTATATTTAGAAAAATTTTAGTTAAATAGTTATAGTTAATTAGTTTTGCTATTAATATAAACATTTAGATACTTATGTCTAATGTATATAATTTGGTCTCATTATTATTTTTATTGGTATTATTACATTAACGTAATTACTTACTTGGAAAATTATACAAAAATATATAATAATATTTCTAAAATATCATTAGTAAGTATTGACCTAAATTATTATTATAGTATTTTACCTACTTAATGTGAATATTTCTTGGTACCTAAAAATAATTATTGGACTACTAGTTTTCCATTTTCAACTATTATCTTAATAGGGCATACTTGTGATATATGTATTGACCTTACAAATAATTTCCATAATTTCTTAAATTTATATTTAGTTATATATATATTTTATTCATAATCGCAACTATTTAAGTCATTTCGTATTTCTTGATTTGATTATCGTACCAAACCCTGATTTTAGACTTTTATATACCAAACTAGGCTATTTGGACTATTCTGGACTCATTGGGACTGCCCGTGTCATCGTTTGGGACCCTCTATGGAGCATAGCATTGTACCTACCTCGTGTCGATACTTACGTGTTGTGCGCGTCGACTCCAATCAAATCGAGGCGAGTACATTCTCTGATCATTTCATATCTTGTTTAGGATTATATTTCCTGCTTTAGATTATTCTACTTGATGCTGACACGTTGGTAACATGGATTAGTACTATATGGATCCCTTCATGAGATGTTATCCCTCTCGGGATCATCAGATACTCTTGCCTCGTGTGTTTCACTTACATCATGTATCTCCTGCTTCTATTATCATGAATCTTCGGGAATCAGCTAGTGACTCATGTACTCTCATGATCACCGAGCCTTCACAAATCAATTCATGAATCACCCTTTATGGGCAATGTAGTATAATCATGAATCTTAACGTAACTTGACTGGATGCTTGTGTATTGATTGGGGATATAGGAGTATAAATGAACATGTGGATAATTCCAAGTAGTGTAATCATGAATCAATTCCGTAGTGTAATCATGAATCAGCCCCTAGCCATTCACATGTTTATCCTGTACTCTGAATCACTAGCACTGTCTCTCTTTATATATCATAGATATTTACTTACAATCTCTCTTTTACGTTATGCTATTCTTCAGTTTCATATATTTTATTCTCTAGCACGATTATATTTCCTTTCTTGCTATGATTTGTTGAGATGTACTGTGCTCACTCCCGTCCTGACTGTACCTGTTGATAAATTTTACAGATAGCTTGGAGGTTACCTGCTAGCCTAGAGGACACAATAGAGGTTAGAGTAGCTAGCTAGAGTTTTCTTATTTTATTTTCAGTTGTCTCGAGTTGTATTTACTTTATGGATTATTGTATTGGGATTTGAGATACTTTCTGGATTTGTGATATCTTAGACACTTAGACTTCCATCTGCTGCATCTTTTTGTGGATTTCAGTTTTATCTATCTATCATTTACCACATTCCACCTTAGATGTGATTGAGACTGTATTTGCTATGTCACCTCCATTCGGAGTGTATATACTGTACAGGTACCTTATATTATTAGATGATTGACCTAGGACAGCGATCTACCGCCGATACTGCGGCGTAGACTGGACGTACCCACATCTCGTTCCCTTACTCTAGGGTGCTGGTCGTGACATATTATATTCTGCCATATTATTGGAACATGGTTTATTGAGGGAATAAGCACGGTATATAACCATTTTATCAGGCGAGACCAAAACGATGCCTACTCCAGAGATAATATTGCCTTCAGATCGAACCCGTGATGCTCCATCAAAGTATAATTGCTAAATGTCATCCCTCAAAGTCATATTATAATCTACAACTTCATCTGGAATGTCTCCATATAGCTTGGAAGTTTTAGGTATTGGGTGAGCTGCTAAGAAGTCAGTTAATGCTTGACCCTTCACTGATTTTTGAGGTATGTAGACCATATCATACAGACTAAACAACATTGCCCAGGTAGCTAACCGGGAGTTAAGAATACTCGGCTTTTTCATCAATACCCGAATAGGATTTATTCTGGATATGACATGAATAGTCTGTCCCGTTACATAATGTCGCGTCTTTTGAATAGTAAAAACCAAGGCTTGACATTCTTTTTCCATATGAGTATACCTGTGTTCAGCTCCAACCATCATTCGGCTAAGATAATAAATTGTCTGTTCATGACCCTTATCACTTTCTTGTGCAAGAAGAGCAACAAAAGAATGATCTAAGGCTCAAACATAGAGCAAAAATGGTCTTCCCACTACTGGGTACTATAATACGTGGATTTGTAAGGTATTGCTTGATGTCATTGAATACTTTTTGACATGCTTCATCCCAAATAAATGATACACCCTTCTTTAATAAACGAGTGATAGGTTGACATCTCCCAGAAAGATTGGATATAAATCTCCTGATATAAGCAATGTGACCCTGAAAGCCACGGAGTTCTTTTAGATTACGTGGAGGACACATTTCAAGAATTGCTTTTACTTTATCAGGATCAACATGGATACCTTGAGAAGTAATGACAAATCCCAAAAACTTGACAATGGAAACCCCTGAGAAAGACTTAGTAGGGTTCATCTTTAATTGATGTCGACGCATCAACTCGAATACTGTCTTCAACTCTTGAATGTGATAATCTTTTAATCGACTTTTGACAGCGATATCATCCACGTAACATTCTACTATTTTTTGCAGATGTTCTTGGAAGATCTTGCTCATGGCTCTTTGATATGTAGCTCCGACATTTTTCAAACCAAAAGGCATAACTGTATAGCAATAATCTCCAAGGGGTGTACGAAAAGCAGTATGTTTTTCATCTCCTGGATGCATCATAATTTGGTTATATCCTGAAAATCCATCCATAAAAGACATACGTTCAAAACCACATGTATTGTCTATCATGACATCAGTGATCGGAAGTGGAAATTCATCTTTTGGATAAGCTGCATTAAGATCTCGAAAATCTATACAAACTGGAACTTTTCCATTCTTCTTCATGACAAAAACAATATTGGCAACCCAATCTGGGTGTTGCTCTTCACGGACAAAGTCACATGTAATCAGCTTTTTGACTTCTGCTTCGATTGTATCCATCATATCTGTCGAAAATACCGCTCTTGTTATTTTACAGGTTTGGCATTATGAAGAATATTGAGTTTATGAGTAGCTACATTGGGATCCAGACCCGGCATATCCTTATAACTCTATGCAAAGATATCAATATATTCTTTAGTTAGCTTTATCAACTCTTTTTTTCATCTTCAAAAATGTTTTTTACTGATGAATATTGGCTTAGACGTAGTTTCGTTTCCAACGTCAATCTGGATAATTTCATTTTCTGTAGGTGGCTGTCGTTGTTCAAACCGAAGCTCCCACTGAGGATCCATTTGTTGTGCCCAAGGGTCATTTTTAAATAGTTCAGATTCACCATCAGTTTGAACCATATTGACTGAAAAGACGCATTCAGATTCAATATATTGGACTCCTTCAGAATCTGAGGATTGTAAAAAACTGGAAGAAAATTCTTCTTCCATATCTTCATTAAACATGTGGGATGGATCATATCCCAAACCATGAAGAGTTTGTTGATAAAATGGATCGGTTTGAACCATATTAACTGAAAAAATGCACTCAGATTCAATATACTGGACACCTTCAGAATCTGAGGATTGTTAAGAACTGGAAGAAAATTCTTCTTCCATATCTTTATTAAACATGTGGGATGGATCATATCCCAAACCATAACGAGTTCGTTGATAAAATGGATCACCACATAACGGTAATCGTCTACCTTTGCCTTGATTGAGACCTAGCATAGTTTTCAAATCATATCCCATATTTTGGATAATCTTCAGAGATTGTTGACTATATTTGTAAATTCTGATTTTTCCTTTATCTTTCTCTACGAGATTATCTATCTGAATAACAGAGATATTTCTAGCCAAGCCAAATAGAATTTGACGCTTATTTTTCTTATTAGACGGTATCACAAAATAATATTCTTCGTGACATCTATAAGTTATACAAGCTTGTGATGATGAGGCTACAGGTAGAAAATATGAAGAAGATGTTAGGAACCTCTGAGCATAGGGTCCAATATCGATATGAGGTAGAAAAGAATTCTCTTTATGATTAATATATAAGGTTTCCTCTGTATTTATGTAAGTTTTATGTTGATGACTTTGATTATCAGCAGATAAAGTCATTCTTTCAATAAATTTGACAACCATATACTCCAAAAGGAAATCTTCATTAAAATGAGAGAACACAGAGTGATCAAGATTTACATCATTCACAGACTGACTACTACGTTTTTGATTAATCATTAATGGACCATCCTTCATCTTTTGTGTAGACTTGCCAAGGTTGATAACCAGTGGTTCTAGATCAGCTGTACGAGAAGTACGTCCTTTAACCTTGATCATAAGAGGCTGATGACTAGTGTTGATTTGAACCTGGTTCTTGACTGGAACCCTCACAGCTTCATCAAACATAGCTTGAGTTTTTCTTTTGACTTTAATCATCAAAGGTTCATCATTTACAGGTTGGGGTTGAATTCGACATTTAACCTTAATTATCAAAGGTTGATCTTCTGGAGGGGATTGATCTTCTGAAATCGATTGATCTTTTGCAGGTGCTCGATCTTCAGCCATATCAGATATTTCCTTCACATGCTCCTGTTTATAGAGTACTGAATCAGAGAAATAGGCTTCAACGCCCTTAAAAGGATTAATATCTGCAAATTCTGTCTTTACAATCCCCTGAGAATCTACATACTTGAAGCATTGGTGGAGAGTCGAAGGTACAATGTTATGCTCCTGTATCCATGGTCTTCCAAGGAGAATATTATAAGATATATTTGAGTTAATAACATAGAAGGTTGCCATGGTTCGAAGATCACCTATTTAAATCTTCAGGCGAATTTTCTCCAATGGTTTACTCCTTCCAGAATTGAAACCAATGATTGTTGTACAAGTATAAGTTAAATCACTAGTAGGAATCCCCAATGGTCTTAGAATACTCTGAAGAATAATGCTAATGAAAGATCCATGATCGATGTAAATCTTGTCAATTTTAGTAGAGTCAATATACCCCGTATAACACAAAGGCCTATCATGTCGATTATGCTTTAACAACATATCCTCTTGTGTGAAAGAAATCTTAGGAATTGATTCCATCACACTAGGCATTGGGGATATGACACCGATATATTATCAGGTTTTTTGAGTTGAGCTAAGCATGAATCGGCTTGTAGCAAACCTTCACTCAAAGTTTTTCGACTTTCTTTAGAGAGACGAAGTAACTCAAAGATAGAAAGTCTAGCCGGAGTATTGGCTAACTGGGCTAGTATGTCAAATTTATAGGGTTTCATCGACCCTTGATTTGAACTAGATTTCAACGGGATACCAAAATGCACTGCCTTTTGTTTCTTTTTTTCAACCACTGGGGGTTTAGAAGGCCTTGTCTCAGCAGAAACAGAAGATGATTGAGTCGGTAGTGTTTCAATGGTATCTTCCGCTTCTTTGGAAGATCCCTTATAATCTTTGTGGTAGTCAGCAAAGACTTCTTCTTCGGACTCAGGAGAATGAAGTACCATATTATAGGTTTTAGTCTTCTTTCCCTTAGTCTTCTTTTTATGGAGATTTTTATGAGGAACCTCAAATCCCAATCCGACAGAGGATTTCTGGCCTTGAATTTGTAAAGGAACCGCATACCTTTGCCATAGTTCAAGCCTTTCGCTTTTCGAAAGTTATAGCCCATCTTTTTTATGAGATGAACCGATTGTTGACTGTATATGTGAGTGGGTAGGAGACTTTCAACAGATGGTCCAGCAGATGAAGAAGGAACAGAGACCTCTGTAGTCACAAAAGTAGAATCTTTCGGTGTAGGAGGTAAAATCCCAATAAGAGCTTTCTCGTAGGCAGCAAAAACTTGTTGTGTCCTATATAAAGGGATACTATTCATAGCTAACCATTGCTGATGAGTAAGCTTTAGTTTGGTAGGAGGAGCAAAACTTGGAGGGCATATATTCAGATCCCGTAGTCTATCTTCCAAAGGGATGCCATCCCACAGATGATCAAAATTATCATGATCTGTGCTAACAACATGGGAAATCATATTGCAGGTTCTGACTTTTTTACCTTTCATGGATTTTAAACTTTTACTTTCATGTTCCATTTTAGGTACTAAATCAGGGTGTACCCACATGATTTCACCATTTTTTAAGGTAAGAGGCATTAATTCTTCACTTTGATCTCTGGCTGGTGGAAGATTCACAATCTTTATCGTCGTCTTCGGAATTGGGACAACCCCATCAGGAACTTGCTGTAGAGGAAAAGCTCCAAATTGAAGAGAAACCATATTGGTTGTGACTGTATGCTCATCATTTGTTAAAGAGATAGCTTTAGCATTTATCAACTCTTGAATCTTCTTCTTCAAGGAATAGCAAGCTTTCGTGGGATGATTTATGTATCTATGATAAATATAATATTCGGGATTATCAACCAAATCCACCTCATTAGGTCATTTTGGCTCTGGAATCTGGAGTTTACCACTCTTCACGAGACATTCAAATATCCCAGGAATATCACTGTCATCGAAAGAGTATTCTTCTTTCGTCTTAGAAGACTCTGGATTACTCGGTTTTGTTTTGTGTTTCAAAAAGTTTACCACTAGGGTTTCCTTTTCTTTCCAATTGCGATTACCAGAGTTGTTGCCTGAAGAGGCTTTCTTTCCTTTGTCTTCTGAGGCGAAGATCATCCCATGTTCACGAGCTAATCTACCGTTGGTCTCGGCTGAAACTGCTGCTATAATAAACGAGGCCCAATCTGTGAATTGAGAGCCTGTAAAAAAAGTGATGGTTGGTCGCAGATTCATTTTCATGTATCAATCAATGCTGAATCTTGCATACCAGGAGACATTTTTAAATTAGCCTGTCGGAAACGTTCAATAAACGTCTGAGTATCCTACTTTTCTTTTTGTTTAATTTCTATTAAGGAAGACATATTCATGTCTATCCCTCCTTCATATAAACTAGAGAGAAATATTACTTTAAACTTGTCAAAAGACGATATGCAATTATCGGGTAAACTGCGATACCAGTCGTATGCTGAACCCGTCAAACACCCAATAAAGACTCGGGTGAGAAGAGCATCATTCTTCTGTAGATGCACAGTCATAATATCAAAATAATTGATATATTGACTTGGAGAAGCCTTTCCATCAAATAATACCATAGATTGTGGCTTGAATTTAGGAGAAAAGGGTACATCATTCCAATGGAGAGGATAAGGTTGCTTAATCCCCAACTTCTGGTACTGATCTTTGTGCTTCAGAACCTCAAAATGTGCTTTTAACTCCCGAACAGCTTGAATAGCTTCATTAGTTTGAGGGAGTATGTTTGATTGAATAATAGTTGGATGTATCGTAACCCCCGCCAGAGGTGATACATCTTCTAGAATGAGAGGATCCGGAGATACGAAATTTTGGTTGATAGCAGGTTCTTGACTCAGATTATTCAAAGGTATGTTAACCCCTTGACTATCTTGAGTTTGCGCTGCTACCTGCACCGGTGTTACCACTGCTGGTTGGACTGTTTGCTGAGTCATCATTATTTGATGCATATTTTGTATCATAGCAAGCATGTCCTTTAGCGATTATTCCAGCGACGAAAGATGATGTTCTGTATTAGAAGTAGATGTCTCTGGTTCTTCTCCGATAACATAAGATTCATCCTCTCTTGAACATACAGAGGGATTGGTGTAGAGATATAAATCAACGCTATCAGTTTCTGACTCCAAGTACTGGATACCCCCAGCTTGTGAATCTGAAGAATGCATATTTAAAGATTGTCGACTTCTTGATCGAGTATGTTGATATACTCCTTCAAAAGAGTCGAGAATTCAGTTGAACCGTTGTTGACCTGGAGTCGGGGACGAATTGCGTCTTGAACATCGTCCTCTATTGATATGAGAAGCCATATTAACTGATGCATAAGACAACTCATATTCTTGGTCATCATTTTGTTGCTGAGGTACGTTGTAGCGTAATCGGTCGAAAATTGACCGTGTAGTAGCAGCACATCAACTTTTGATTACAATTTGGTGACATTCACAATGATGATTTTTTGGGAGAATATTACAGGAGATTTTTTGTTTTTACACTTTTGTACAAGTAACTCGCGTAAATTAGAATAATTGAAAGGTAGCATTTTCTTTTTTATATTTAGGACAGAGAAATATCCAGTACCTTGTGTAAAAAGAAGATTACTAGCTTCATTGGTAGAAGAAAGGTGTGCGTTTTTATGCGCTCGGAGTTGTGTGCGTAAATCCTGCATTGATTTTTGTGCACTACGAACGCCATCAGCATTGCGATATAATCATGAGATTAAGCACTTCGCATAAATCAACACTAGAAGATGGTTGGTGTAAAATAGAAGTTTTGCCAAAAATTTTATTCTCCTTGGATAAACCAAAGGAATTGTCTGTCATAGTTACAGAAGACAAGTTTTTACGCTGCACGCGTGTAGGCAAGGTCACTTTATGTGAAAAAGCACCATTATGAATTTTATCTACCATGTCACTGATAGGAGATTTGCCTTTACGCGTATAGCGCAAAATAGAAGTATCTGCCACGTCACAGATGGGAGATTTGTCTTTAGCGTAGAGCGCAAGAATTGAGCGTCTACCACGTCACAGATGGGAAACTGAACTTTAAGTACTGGGCGCAATACTGAAGTAGGGACTGGCTCGTCACAGACGGAAGCCCCAACAATAGGAGTGGGAAGAATTCTCTTGCATTCAGAGACAACAGAGAGGTCAGAGGGTGATTTGGACTTAGGAATCCAAACTTTTTGTACCTTTCGTAATTTTTGAACATTGGAGCAGCGAGTACTACCCCCATTTCGGAGCATTTCTTCGTAAGCAGTCTTGTCGAATTGAACAACCAGAGTCTTCTTTGTCGATCCAATCGACACATCATCATATTGAGCAATTACTTTCTCGTCGGAGGAGAAAGTCGTTTCCTACAGAGTCGCCATTTTGTTTCACTTAACAAAATGCTCTTAAAAGGCTTTTAAAAGAAAATGAGAAAAAGTACAAAAGTACAAATAAATTCTGAAAAATATTGCTATGGAAGTCTGATCTGAGGGCGATCACTTTGTTCCTTGGACCACACGATGATGATGAAGAGAACTGCTTGAAGAAGAAGAATCGGAAGAACTAAGTCACCAGAAAGGTATCGACACAATTGGCACTGATGGCACACTCGAATGCTTTCCTGCTTTGCTTCACTCTGTTCTTGAGAAAAAGTAGAAGAGAAATACTCTGGAAAATCACTTTACTCTGAAAGTCTCTGGGCTCTGATCTTGTACCTTCTATTTAAAAATAAGTCTATTTATAGACTAGACCCTCTATACATAAAAAGCAACATAATTGGGTCTCTACGCAAGTAACTGCCACCCACGATTGAAAATCGATTTCTATGCGTGATGACACGTTGTAGAAGCATGGACTTTCACGATCAGAAATCCTATGCGCCAAACACTACATGCGCCAGGGAGCTCAGACAAAGTACTTGACAAAGCAAAACAAAGATATAGACATTGAAAGAGAATTTTTTATTTACATATAAAAGTCTATTACATGTCTAGAAAAGGCTGTACAAAGGAGAACTTTACAAAAAGAAAAGACCCTAAATCTACAGCCAGGCGCAGCGATCATCATGCGCTCTTGAACAGGCGCAACGATCATCATGTGCTCTTGAACAGGCGTAGTAGCCACCATGCGCTCTCAGTCAGGCGCATCCCAGCATGCGCTCTCAGTCAGACGCATCCCACCATGCGCCCTCAGCCAGGCGCATCCCTTCAGCAGCTCAGTTATGTGCATCCTCAGTTATGTGCATCCCTTCAGCAGCTCAGTTATGTGCCACCCTTCCAGCCAGGCTCACTGCTGTCTAAATGCTTCGACTAATGAAGTATTTATTGAGCGGAACGAGGGTAGCAATCAACCCTCTAGCTGGAGGAAGAGCTTCCCAAATCGAGGAAGAGAGGAACACCACAAATCAGCCTGTGGCCAGGGGAGGCTTCGAAAGAGCCTCCAAAGACCAAGGAAGACCGCAATCGAAACTGCGGTTAAAGGAACAGCTTTCATCACAACCAAAATGGGCAACACCCACTCTGACAGGAGAAAGAGCCCCCAAAGCCACATCACCGCCATTCCGATCTACGGCTCTTCCAGAATAACGGAGACGAGGCTCGAGCATCCCGATCTTTGGATGCAACAGGCACCTTTTGCTTGCCTCAGAAGCCTTCGACCCTGACTTTTGGATGTAACAGTCACCTTCAAGTGCATCAATAAAGACATTGCGTCGCATCTTCACCCTCGGGAGCATCTCATCAATAGAATGAGCTCGAACAAAATTCACTTCGGGAAGACGTGAGAGAACGAGAAGCAAACTCTCTCCATGCCACTATTTATAGGCCGGGCAAATCAAACCTATGCGCCAAGTGGATGGCTCGCCAAATCCCGTGCAATGAATTTGTATTAAATGGATGAACCAGACGCTTCGAATTCAGCCAAGTCAAAATGGCTATTTAAAGCACTAGAAGAACGTAACAGTCGCACCATTAAAGACATGTCACGAGGAGCAGATGCGCCGGCCAGACCGCACATCACACAGATGCGCCCCTCGACAACAAGTGCCTCCCAAGGATGCGCCCCTCAACACCAAGCGCCTCCCAAGGATGCGCCCTTCAACACCAAGCGCCTCACAGGGGATGCACCACCATGCGTTCCTATACGCCTAGTGGAATGACGATCGATGCGCCCACTCAACTGTCCATCGAATGTCAAAAACATTAAATGCTGAAGTCTGACAGAGTTGGCAGCACGCCTCCCGAAGACTGAACAGTTGATAGCTTTTTCAAAAAATGAAGCATCGCCAACGTCAGCATCATCATTACTTTCCTCCGACGGTTACTGCCACGTGGCCGCCCAACCATCTCGTATGCGCCTCCGCAGCTATGCGCCCAAAGCTCTGAATGCGCCTCGAGCCATGTGCACTAGACTTTCTCTCTGATCCCTAAAGACAGAAGTAAAGTCACTACTGAAGCTCTGCATGCGCCTCAAAAGCCATGCACCTCAGACTTTTCTCTGATCCCTAAAGACAGAAGTAAAAGTTGCTACTGAAGCCTCGCATGCGCCTCAAAAGCCATGCGCCCCGACTGGTTTGTGACTCCTAAAGGTTACGAGTCAAAGTCTTCTCATGCGCCCAATCCCAGGTGCATCCTACCAGCTCATTCCCTACCAAATCTGAGATCTTCGAGCCATGGGCCGATGACACGTGTCCTTTGACTCGATTCACCTAAGATCTCAGCAACAGAAAGATCCTCTTCTCTGCTACATGCCGGCCCACAACAGCAGCATGAAGAATCAACCACTCAATCAGGGCGCATCGTCCATGCGCCTCCATCAGCAATCACCATGTGGCGTCCCCGCGTTTAGGTGCATCCTACATATGCGCGCATGAGCAGCCAGCCTGCAAAGCTATGAATAGAGGGATCATTTCCTTCTAACGGACACACACACAGAGACGAACATACATATACAGACAGAGACATCGTACAAACAGAGAGGCAGATACAGACACTCAACGTCTTCCTTCTCTCCACCAGCTCCAGCACCCAGAGCAACCCAGACCTTCAGAGAACCGATAACCGTCGTCAGATCGTCAACGGAGTCAATGCATTACCACTCGCTCCATCGGCACAAGGGACCCAGATAAACAAAAGTGTACTCCTAGGACTACATTTAAGTCTTACATTATAATACTGTTCTGTTTATATTAAAATTTGCAATCAAAAGATTTTAATGGCAAACAAGCTAGCGACACTGCTGGGGACCTCTTTCTCCTCCACCGAGAAAGCTGTGTCGTAATCCGACGACGTGAAGGTGGGCTCCTTCCACAAGACGCTGGTCGTACGCCTCAATCAACAAGCGTATGAGGAGTTCATCTCTGAAGGCAGTGCGAGTCCTTCGAAGCGACTGCCGAAGCCGAAGAAGACTCGCCGAGTCTAGGTGCGCAAGATCGACGCCTCTGGCACCACCCCCGAAGGGGATGCGCTAATCCAGCCTTCCCTTCCTGCTGACGTCCTCAGCAACCAAGATGCGCCTACCAGTGCAGCGTATCTCTCGGGGAAACGTGTGGCTGACCACATTCCCCAGCCATCTCCCTCTCAAGCAAAGAAGATGCGTCGATGGAGCAGAGGCGCAGCCAATACCCCGCGCATCACCTCTGATGAGCCACAGAAGGTCTCTGTCTTTGACAGACTAACACACTATAGTGGTGAGGAGAATTTGGATTCTGAGTACTATGCGCCCCAACGGGCTAGTACGAAGAAGTCCGAGGTGTAGGACCGTTGAGCACCTCTAGAGGGGGAGTAAATAGAGTGTGTGTGTGCAGCGGAGAATAATCACCAATTAAAAATTAAACTATGGCAGAGATATAAGAGACAGTAAATAAAGAGAGAGAGAATTCAAACTCAGTGACACAGCGATATATACTGGTATCCCTCTGAGAGGACTAATCCAGTCTCGAGTACTCTTGCACGATGTTAATTCACTATGGCACAAGCTTTAACTGAGAGCTTGCAGTCTCTTATAACACTGTGCTTGGTGACGAGGGCACGACCAGCTCCACAACACACACCGTGCTTGGTAACGAGCGCACGACCAGCTCCACAACAGGAAAAGTTGTTGAACTTGGAACGACCTCTTTACAACTCTTGAAACACCAAAAGATTCTAAATCAACTCTGATATTACTGGCTTTTGGCTAAGAGATGTATAGGTATGATTTGAAAGTCTTAGATCGTTTGAAAACACTTGAGTAGTAGAGAAGAGAGAATGAAGAATGAAATTGAATGATTTGAAATGAAAAGTTCTTCTCTATTTATAGGTGCTTTCTCGAACCGAACTCGGGCAGAGTTCGGGCAGAGTTCGGATGCAAATATCTCGCAAATAGACGTTGCTCGCTGATTTGGAGGCAACAGAAGTTTGAAACATTTTTTGGACCGAACTCGGTTAGAGTTCGGACCGAACTCGGGCCGAACTCGGTTACGAGTTCTATCAGGAGATATTTGAAAATTATTTGTAAAAACAGTTTTCAAAATATGTTTTTGGTTATTTGTAAAATCATTTGTAATGGCTATTTTCAAAATATGTTTTTGATAATGTTTTGTAAATAAAAAAGGTAGGCTTTTGGAATGTGGATAGTTTTAATCCTAAGCCAGTATTACCAAAATTGTTTTTACAAAATAAATCCTAGACTCAATAAAATATAAAATACAGAATAAAATGAGAAATGAGTCTTCTGAAGATTTGATGATGT
Organism: Iris pallida; assembly: GCA_029216955.1. Lineage (NCBI taxonomy): Eukaryota > Viridiplantae > Streptophyta > Magnoliopsida > Asparagales > Iridaceae > Iris > Iris pallida. The sequence goes on along the minus strand of JANAVB010033728.1, from coordinate 302,489 downwards.
TGACGCTTTGTTTGATACAGTACATCGTCCGTTGAATTTGATTTCATGTATCCTGAAATGATTAGCAGCATTTTCTATATTTTTTGTATTGACTTAAGTGTATGTTGATTATCGAAATCGGGTGTGACCATGGAATGGGCCAACAATCTCCCCCATTTTGATAATTGACAAACTTGAGTCTATACCAAAATATATTTATATGAAATAGAACAAAATACAAAGTACCTGAAAAAAAGGAGATGTTTTGATTGATTTTTGGTATATGCTTTGCTTTTTGGTATACCACTCTTTTTCTCCCCCTTTGTCAAGTAGTAAAATGACTTGGCTCCCCCGTAATATGTGAAGCCAACAATAGACAAATACAAGACAAAGTTAAACAAAAAGACATAATCACAGCATAAGACATATGGAAACAACTAATATAGAAAGAAACATCTCATAATAAACTGAAATAGTCATGAAAATTTCCACTAATAATCCAAAAGTGTAACTGAAAAATGTCTAACTAATCAGTTTAGACATAAAAAAAGTAAAAAAAACTACATCAACTGATCAGCATCTAACAAAATGTCCACTAGCCCATAGCTGAATCCACGTCACATCGTGGGGTCGTCTACACCAGGGGTCTCATGAGGAAAGTAGGCTGTAGTCGGGTCGAAATACTGAAAAGAAGCCTCATCAGTAAATCGAGGACCTGGAAAGGCAGGGTGAGGCAAGATGGTGACTGGATGGACAGGATCATGAGCCAGGCTGTAGTGGAGGTCAGCAATGCCATTTCTCAGCACCTGGGCCTGAGAAATGCGCCGGAACTCCGAATCCTGATGACGTTGCGTAGAGACCGCAACAAAGTCATCAAAGCGCTGATAGAACGTCGGATCAAATCCTGGGACAGGGGCCGAAGCAGGAGGAGCATCAGCAGGAGGGACCTCAACATCAGCAGCTGGAGCAGGAAGAGCTCCAGGAGGCAGATGTGGAGCAGGAAATTGACGTGATCTAGTCAGCTCGACAGGAGTGGAGGAGGTGGCACACGTCTCAAGATCAATCTCAAAACGTTGAAAGATAGAAGCTAAGTGCATTGGATATACTAGATTCCTACCTGCATTTCTGCAGTTAAGTATCAAGGACATCACAGTTTTGGGAATAGAGAATGGGATGCCAAAGTGAATATGATATAAAGCAGATAGTTCCAAAAAGGTTACTTCATCAGTAGAACCTTTCTTTGGAAGTAGTACGAAGAAAACCATACGATGAAGTTCATAGAAGGTTTGATTCAAATTCTTGGCAAAAATTCTACGGGGAACAGGGTTAGGATGACAGATTAGTTCCCTGAAGGAAGCAAGAGTGACATCAGCAGGGAATTGAATATGATAGATGTCAACTAAAGCATCACCAAGATCAGGAATATGAAAGAATTAGCTGATGTCGGTGGTGCTAAATTCCAATTCTTGCCCAGCAACGCAAGAATAGAAATTTTTGTTTGGTTTTACTTGCAGGTTGCAGTAAAACATACGGACGGCGTTGTCATAAATATTATCTTGTACCTCGAAGAAATCTCGGTACCCAAGTTGGTCAAAAGTTGGAGCGTACTCAAAGAAAGTAGTAAAGTTTACAAAAGCTCCATTACAAATACGACGACCAGAAAAAGAGTCGAACCAGAGCTCCGAAAAATCTTTGTCTGGGAACAAAGTAGAGTCATATTCATCGGGATCTCTAGGTCGTGCTGGACTGAATAGACTTGCAGGGGTGTATTCAGAAGAAGAGGAGGCACCTAGGGAAGTGGTTCCTCTTTGACGCTTGGGGGCCATGAGAAGATACAAAGTAAGTACCTTTTTGAAGAAAAAGGATGGAGGAACAAGATGATTGCCCACTAGATCTCTTCGGAACCTTGCTAGGATGGAGGAGGAGAAGCTTCTAGGAGGAGAGGAGGGATTTCCATGAATTGTTGTGTGGAAAAAATGGAAGAAAGGATGGTTTATACAGGCACTAGGGCCGGCTGTTCGGTTCTGGAATTAATAACAGCGCCGACCGAACTCGGTCCGAATTCGGTCCGAACTCGGTTAGAGTTCGGGCCGAGTTCGGCCACTTGTATTCCCGAGACAGTCGATACATTCTGGTAGGTTTAAAAGTAGAAATTAATAACTTTGACAGTAATATTAAATAATGACTGTTATTTTTGGGTTAACTGTAGGGGTTGTCCCAGCTAACGGAGGTTCATCGGGGAACTCTTAAATACCGCTTCGCTTCGACCGTAGCCGTGGTGATAGACATACCCTTTTTAAGTTTGTACCCAAAAACAATTTTCGTTAGATAAAGTATCAAGTCATTAAATTCAATTTTAATTACCATATACATTATGAGTCTGAGAATTCAAGAATGCCCAGCTCATGCCTCAGAATGTTAAAACGGTCTTCAGCCAATGGTTTAGTGAATATATCTGCTAGTTGATGATCAGTGTAAATAAATTCTAGGCAGATATCCCCATGTTGTTGATGATCACGAAGGAAATGATGACTAATTTCTATGTGCTTTGTGCGTGAATGACAAATAGGGTTCTTAGTCAGATATATAGCACTAGTGTTGTCACAATAAATAGAAACATTAGTGTAGTGTAGATTGTAGTCCTCTAAGGTTTGCTTCATCCACAAAATCTGAGCACAACAACGTCCTGCGGCGATATACTCAGCCTCAGTTGTTGATAATGCTACTGAATTTTGTTTCTTGCTAAACCAAGAGACTAAGGCCTTTCCTAAGAAAATGACATGTTCCACTGGTTCTTTTACGGTCCACTTTGCATCCAGCAAAATCCGCATCCGAATAACCTATAAGGTCAAAGGATTTGGTTTTGGGATACCATAAGCCAACTGTAGAACTTCCTTTAAGGTATCGGAAGATACGCTTAACTGCACTAAGATGTGATTCCTTAGGGTTTGCCTGAAAACGTGCACAGATGCAAACGCTAAACATAATATCAGGGCGACTAGCAGTTAAGTATAATAAACTACCAATCATACCTCGATACTTACGCTGATCGACAGGTTTGCCACTTTCATCAGCATCAAGCTTTGTAGATGTAGCCATAGGCGTCCCAATTGGCTTTGTATTCTCAAAGTCGTACTTTTTCAGTATGTCCTTCGTGTATTTAGCTTGGTTGATGAATGTTCCGTTCGAGTGCTGTTTGATTTGAAGTCCTAGGAAGAAGTTTAGCTCTTCCATCATACTCATCTCAAATTCACTCTGTATACACTTGGCAAAATCTTGACAGAGTTTTTCATTAGTAGAACCAAATATAATGTCATCTACATATATTTGCACTAGAAGAATATCATCATTCATGGATTTAATATATAAAGTAGTATCAATCTTTCCTTTCGAAAATCTATTATCAAGTAAGAAGGCGCTTAGGCGTTCATACCAAGCACGAGGTGCTTGTTTGAGTCCATAAAGTGCTTTCTTAAGCTTGAAGACGTGATCAGTTTTTTAAAAATCTTTAAAACCAGGGGGTTGTTTCACAAAAACCTCTTCTTTCAAAAATCCATTTAAGAATGCGCTTTTCACGTCCATTTGAAAAAGTTCAAAATCATTAAAACATGCAAATGCACAAAACATGCGGATGGCTTCTAGTCTAGCAACAGGAGCATAGGTCTCATCATAATCAATTCCTTCTTCTTGATTATAACCTTGTGCCACTAGACGTGATTTGTTGTGTAGAAATTGTCCATCTTCACTGAGTTTATTTCAGAACACCCATTTGGTACCAATTATAGATTGACCAATTGGTTTAGGAACAAGTTCCCAAACTTGGTTTCTCTCAAATTGATTAAGTTCCTCTTGCATGGCAGAAATCCAAAACTCATCAGTAAAAGCATCATCTACATTTTTAGGTTCTATTTTTGAAATAAATGCTACATTTGCTGCTAATTCAGAATCTTTAAGAGATGAACGTGTACTTACACCTTTGGATACATCACCTATAATGAGAGTTTCTGGATGATCTGGCTTGAATCTCAATGATTCAAATCTTTGTGCCATATCTTTCATAAGGCCCTTCTCAGTTCCTGTATCTTCGAAACTTTTATCAGTCCTTGCATCTTGGGTCAGATATTTCTCAGAACTCTTCTTAGTCTTTGTATGTGTATCTTCATCATCACTGTCGCTAGATCTGTGACTATTTAACTCATCAAAGGTAACATTAATAGTCTCTTCAACAATCATAGATCTTTTATTGAAAATTCTATATCGCTTACTCTTAACAGCATATCCGAGAAATATTCCGTCATCTGCTTTGGAGTCGAACTTTCCCAAGTTATTCTTGGTGTTCAGGATAAAACAGCGACAACCAAAAACTTTAAAATAAGAAATGTTTGGAATTCTTCCAAACCAAAGCTCATATGGTGTTTTCTTCGAGATTGGTCGAATTAACACCCTATTTAAAATATGACAGGCTGTACTAATAGCTTCTGTCCAAAAATATTTAGGAAGATTATACTGATTCAGCATGACTCTAGCCATTTCGCTTAGAGTACGATTCTTTTGCTCCACAACACCATTCTGTTTGGGAGTTCTAGGACAAGAAAATTTGTGGTAATATCCACTATCATCACAAAACTTTTTGAAATCAGAATTTTCGAATTCGCCACCATGATCACTTTGGATACGAGTAATCATGAAGCCTTTTTCGTTTTGTACCTTTTTGCAAAATATCTAAAATTCAAAAATTGCATCACTTTTGTTTGATAAGAAATAAACCCAAGTAAATCGAGAGAAATCATCAACAATAACAAAAGCGTAGAGCTTACCGCCAAGACTGGCGACTCTACTAGGACCAAATAAATCCATATGAATTAACTGCAAAGGTCTCGAAGTACTTACAGCGTTGATGGATTTAAAAGTAGACCTATGTGCTTTATTCTTTTCGCAGTCAGCACATACCATATCTCTCTTGAATGGAATTTCAGGGAGTCCTCTTACCAACTTCTTTGTATTTAGACGTGAGATAGTATCCATGTTTGCATGTCCTAGTCTCATGTGCCATAGCCGGCTTTCATCTTGATCGGCTACTAGGCACCTTCCTGCATTATTAGTATTCTCCAAAAAGAAAACATAAATATTGTCTTCTCTAATCCCTTTATATACGGGATCACCAGATGACATATCATATATGGTACATTTATCTTTCATAAAATTGATACCATAACCATTATCTGCCAAATGACTTATGCTCAATAGGTTATGTTTCAATTCAGTTACTAGACAAACATCCTTTATTATTGGATAAGGAGAAATACCTACAGTACCATTACCTATTATATTACCTCTCAAGTTATTTCCGAAGGAGACGTATCCTTCTTTCTTCATCGATAGCGTAGTGAATAAAGATGCATCACCAGTCATGTGTCACGAACATCCGCTATCGTGGATCTATTTGCTTCTAGCATGAGAGGGTTGAGGGTTCACCTACAAGACAAGTAGATGAATCATTTGGTACCCATTTTCTGAAGGGTCCACACAGATTAGTTTTAGGTCTCCAGACTAAAGTATCGGTGTCAACAAGCTTTCTTGTAAGATAATATTATGATATATGTCCGTGCGTACCACAATATGTGCAAGTCAGTTTAGTGGTAGAAACTGTGTTTGCAAGCTTGTTTTGTTTTGAGAACCTACAAATAAAAGTATGATAATGTTCGTGTTTCTTCTGTGCTTTCTTATGTTTAGTCCTTTTAGGTGTATGCTTAGCATTAGGACTAATCTTAGCCTGTGTCACAGGTATTGCCTGTTTGCCTAACTTGATTTCTAACTTTTTAGAAATCGCAATAGACTCTTCGTATCTAGCAGTCATATCTAGGAGTCTTTGTTCAGTTACTAAGTGCATCTTCTTCTCTATGTCATAAAACTTTTGTATTTTGACATAGTACCTTTATTTCTCTTCAATATTGAGGATAGCCTCATGATAGTCTACCTTGAGTTTGGCTATCTCTTCCGTGTTACCGGTAGTAGATGTCTCTTTAATATCTTCAATCAGATTGGACAGTCTAGCTATCTCGATTGTGTGTGCCTTAATCTCTTTTTGAGATTGCTTATACTTGTCGAGCACAGTTTTATGATCTTCAAGTAGTTCGCTAAAGGCATTCTCTAATTCATCGAAAGTAAAATCATCAAACAAAGGGTTAGATGATACCTTATCAAATGCCATGAGACAAATATTTGTATTGCCACAGGGTCTGTCTTCTTCTTCTGTATCACTGGCATCGCTTTCGTGCCAGATGCTTGTGTTGGCATACTTTCGACCAGATGTTACTTTTCTGCTTGATCTTGATCTATCGTATGGACTGCTTTTCTTGGTGGTTGGACAGTCCTTCTTCATATGCCCTGACTTCTTGCATCCAAAGCATATAGTTTCATCTTCGTTGCTTTCTTGGACATCTTTCTTCTTTTTGCTTGTGAACTTTAAATATCTCTTGAAGTGCTTCACAAGTAGGGCTCGTTCATCACCACTTGACGATTCTTCATCGGAATCGTTGTATGTTGATTTTCTTGCTTGAGCTTTGAAGGCAATAGATTTCTTCTTTGGTGTTGCTTCTTCAAAATCTTGCAAGTCGTGTTCATGGGTCATGAGTTTGCCCATCAGTATCTCCAGAGTCATAGTGTGAGATCGTTTCCTTCAATGATTACTGTGGCTTTTGGATTCCAGTTCTTTGTTAGAGCCCGTAGCACTTTTCTAATCTTCTCGTGATTGCCGTAATCCTTACCAAGAGATTGTAAAGGATTAGTTATATCAAGGAAACGAGTAAACATCTGTGTAATTGACTCACCGGGTTTTATCTTAAAAGATTCATACTCCTGTGTCAGTCTACTAATTTTGGATTCCTTCACTTGGGAAGTCCCATCATGGGTTACCTCAAGGAGTTTCCAAATTTCGTGAGACGTCTTACAAGTTGAAACACTGTTGAACTCGACTTTGTCAATTGCACAGAATAGTGCATTGATGGCACGAGCATCTAGGCTAGCCTTAGCCTTTTCAGCTTCAGTGTACTTATCATGGGTCCTTTCCACAAGCTGGCCTTCAACCACTGTTGGTGCTGGTTTCTTATAACCATCAATAACTATTGACCAAAGATCAAAGTTGAGAGACTTTAGAAAGAAAGTCATTCGTGTTTTCCAGTTGGTATAATTTGTTCCATCAAATAGGGGAGGTCTATTTGTGGATTTCCCTTCACCATTGTATATAGATTTTACGGCTGCCATATATATACTCTCTAAGGTATGTTATATAAGAATATAACCTGCTCTGATACCAATTATAGAACCATTGAGCACCTCTAGAGGGGGGTGAATAGAGTGTGTGTGTGTGCAGCGGAGAATAATCACCATTTAAAAATTAAACTATGGTAAAGATATAAGAGACAGTAAATAAAGAGAGAGAATTCAAACTCAGTGACATAGCGATATATACTGGTATCCCTCTGAGAGGACTAACCCAGTCTCGAGTACTCTTGCTCGATGTTAATCCACTATGGCACAAGCTTTAACTGTAGTGACCCGCTCCGTCCTAGCGGAACGCCGATTCCAAACGGCAAGTACAACGACTCAAACGAGCCGTCGACCCGAAGAGTTGCTTCGTCCCGATGAAGTATCGATGCAAATCGATGCAAGGCTTACATTGGCCCGTCAAGATGAATCCAGACTTAGACTTTCAAAGGCGCGCACGGAGGATCGCTCGGCCGATGCGAACATCGCAAAGGTGGGTGGCTCCGATGAACCCGTCTTTGCTTAGCCTAGACACATAATAATTTGGACACTATCAATAGAATCGCTAGACGATAACACCCCGCATGCTAATAAAGGACTCAACGCACCTAGCTAAGGGAATAATCCCATCTTGTATGTTTGTATAGAATATGGTAAAGAATATGGAAAATACGAGAACTCTCGTACCGCGCTCCACGCTCGTGCTAAGGCACAAGCTTGTGTTCAACAATGAAACAATGAACGGTTTACAACAGTGAAACGGGAAGACTATCAACACAGTCGTTCCGAGTAGAGTTTAGCAACATTGAAAGGCTGTGGGACCGATGGGTCGCCAAGGTAACTCCCGCATAGGGAGTTACAAAATGTATGAATGAATAAGTGAATGAATGAATCAAAGAATGAATGAACGAATATGTGAAAGAACCAATGAACGAACAAACAAGTGAAAGAAAGAAAGAAAAGAAAGAATGAATGAAAGATAAGAAAGAAAAGAATGGTTAGCGACAGGTGTGATGGGAACGTGCAACGGGGCTCGCTACCCGCGCTGCACGGACGCCAACCTGGTCGATAATGTAAGAAGGCTAAGGGTTAGGCTACGGCGGAGATAGCCATTAAGTTAAAAAGACAAGTTAATACGAAATGGTCGTGGACAAACGGCACGAGCGAGGGGTGGCGTATGCTGTGACAGTAGAGAAAAGGGATTCCACGGCATGATCAAATGGGGGATATGCCGGCCTAGGCGGAATAAAAAATGTGGCTTACGGGCTGCCTGGGTGCGGACTCGGCCACCCGGGGGACGTAAGTGCAGGCATATTTCAAGAGACTAATGGGGTGTGTGCCAGTCCTCACCCTATCGTTGGTTGCGAAATACCACGGCTTGGATGTCCAAATTGGCTTGTCATGCCAGCGACCGGTGCATATAGATTATGTGGGCTTTGCTGGTGGCGATCCACGTGCAAGTCTTTGCATTGAAATCAAAGTAGTCTAATGTTAACTGAGTTAAGCTCTTCTGAACAGGCTGGAAAGCAACACACCAAATGATCATGAATACTTGTGCTAATGAATTTAAGAAAATGTCCACGACGCGCTAGGACCCGAGGCAGGAACACGAGCACGGTACTGAATGCGTACACGAATCATTACTTGGTTTACATATGAACTGTTGTCTAACTTGATTTACTTTGAATAGGGAAGACCGGACGGTAAGTATGGGTAAAATATGCATGTATTTCCATACGACACTATGAAATCGGTAACACGAGATAGGTTATATCATATGCCATAAAAACGACCCTAAGGCAAGATTAGAAAGACAATGAATGATAGATGGTGCACAAAAGTAAATGGAACGTGTTCGGTAATGATAGCATTTTGGGCGAGCTAGCCTCCCCACCAGTGCATAACAATGTACTGATAACCCCACAGTCTACTTGCAGGATGCAGGTATCGTCGGCGGGTGCAGAGCTTCCATCGAACGTGCTAAGGCGCGGAGCCAACTCTGGAGCCTTGGAACGTTGCAAGGAGCTGAAGCACCCTATACAGGACATAATGTATCGGAACATCGCCATGAATCATTCCATGTTGTAAGCCATTTGGCATGCCTTTTATGTTTCAGAGAGAGAGAGAGCTTGAGCGATTTGTAATATCGGCCTAGCGCCACTTGTAAACTTCTTGAAAAATCAATAAAGAGTGTGAATTCGCTTCAACTTATGTTCATTTACTTTCCGTTGCTAATGGGGACACTCTGTGCGACTCTGTGGCCTAGCTCAAATCGGCCGTTTCTGGACTTGGCCTTGCACGGGCGTAACCTAGGCCCGTGCGGCATCACACCTTAGCGAGGACGATCGCTCCTACGGGAGCGGGGCGTGACAGATTGGTATCAGAGCACGGCTTTACGTCCTTGGACATCATTTCGATTATCTCAGTTTTGAAAGCTCGGTTGGAAGAAAAGAAGTATACGCTCTCTCTCGTTCTGCCTTGGGATGTTCCATACAATAAGTCTAATACTTTCAAAAGCTTGTACAAGTACTCGGTTGCACGAGACCAATAGGCGAAGGCCTTTATGCCACTACGACGGACTTGAGTTGGAAGGAGCCGATGTTAAGTTAAAAAGTTAACAAACGCAAGGCGTGCTTGAATAAGCTTACGCTGACGATAGCAAACGAGTACACGAGACCGAAGTATAGTTCGAACGGGATGGTCATGCACGCAGCCTTTTGGCTAAGTAGTACGGAGTATCGCGCACCAAGACCCTTTGGTGCAAACGAGTTGCGAGTGAGATCGATTATCGCTCGAACGAGAATAAGTGAGCATACGAACTCGAATATAGTAAGCAAGGGATAGCTATGCACACGACCTTTTTGGTTATGTTGTGCCGCGTGTCGTGCACCTCAACTTTTGGTGCAATCGAGTTGCGAGCGATATCAAGTATCGCTCGATCGAGAATGAAGATACACTTTGAGTGTATATCGATAGGAACGCTATCGAGTTAACGCTTAGGCGTACGCAAATGATTGACTTGGATTTTGAGGATTAGTGTGAACGACTTAGTACATCAAGACGACGTAAGCGACTACGCTACAGATTCGTCGAACGAATCTGAAGGATGTCTTAGCGCATGGCGCGAACGTAATTGAGGATTAGACCGTATGGCTTGAACCCGAGTGGTGTATGTGATAGGTTCGAAGGAGAATAAGAATGAGTGTCGACGACTAGTCGAGTGGCTCGAATCCGAGTGGTGTATGGATGTTCTTGGAAAAATCATTCGAGCGAAACTTGAGGATTACGAAACACAACGAGTACGTTGGCGAGGCGATGCGATCGCGCAAAGCCTGAGAACGCGTCACGCTTAGTTGATCGTGACATCGAATGTCCCGAACGAGATATCGTTCGGACAATTTGTCAATGGGCAACGCAAGTTAGAAAATGATTCGGAACGATGAATGAAATGAATGGTCGTGATCGAGGAAACTTAGAGGATCGTGCGTACGATTTCGGATTGATTCAAATAAATTACGACTTGAGTTTGAACAACGATCTTGAAAACTAGCTTGAGGGATAGCGAACGAACTTGATCTTGAATATTGAGGAAATTATGGAATATCCAACTCGGACAATAGCATCAGTCGCACGACTCGAAAATCGGTTGCAAAGGAAGATCGTCAGGTTACGCATATCACCGATGGTATTGAGGCATATCAAAGATCGATATGCGATAACTCGGGGATACTCTGACTCGACGAATGACGATCGTGCAAATGTCATTGTTCCGTTGGATGCTATACTTGGGATGTTAAGAATGTGTCGAGGAAAAGATAGACTTGGCTCGAGGATTAGAGTTGAACGCATGACGATTAGACCATCGAATTTAATTGGCTTGGATGAAAATGAGAATGCTTGGATTTACTTCGATGTCAACCACAACGTTGACGTTCTTGCCTTATGCGAGCGCAACCCCAGCCTCGCACATGCGTCACGCCGACTAGGACGATCACTCCACGTGAGCGCTGGTATGGTGATTCATACAGCGGGAGTGATCGGTACTTGCCTGGCGTGGCAACTCGTATGTTTTGACTTATGGTTTGACGCGAAGGGGGACTTGAGAATGAATTGTGTGTTGAAGAATTGAACTTGGGGATTGAGTAGGTCCAATCCGCGTATCGAAAATGAGTAAGTCTAAACTCAAACAAGAGTTACGCCCCGATGAGAATGATGATTCCGCGGGAGCGTTGCGTGGTGATTCATGTTCCACCGTAGATAATCGGACTCGCATAAGATTGGGACAGAACGTATTGTCGAGCTAGATGACCTCGTGATCGAATACATGAATTGGTTAGAATGGATACATAAAGTATGTCGATTGGTGAGTTGAACGGATTCAAATTTGTTGTGCTGCGCAACAAATGTCTCGATACGAACTAGGTGATCGTGCTCGATGTTTAGAAATTTGAGTGACGCGAGCTTGGGTAGAAAATCCCGTATTATCGACTTTGGTTTGACCCTAGGATTGGGGTCAGTGTTGGCATTATTGTTGGGGAACTATGATTCCAATCCTGACATTGACTTAGCCTTGAGAATTGGCCTAGCGGTTAGGCGAGACGCCCTATTGCAAGAGTTAACAATCGAGGGATTGATCTTAAGGATTGGCATGAATTGAAGAGTGGATCAAGAGTAGAAAACCCTGCTCACGAGACTCGGCTGACATGTATATATTTCAGGGACACTTGAGTATGTGCACGATGCGACTCGAGTGAGAATGACAAACTCACTATCACGCAGATTGGTTGAATGCATGTATTTTAGGGACGCTTGGAATGCGTGCACGATCCAACCAAATGATGCGTTGAGTTCTTGCACGACTTGGGGAATGGAAGAGTGTCGTGAACGTGAAATCATGTTAAAGAAAGTGATCGATAGTCGTGCGAGCGTGGCTCGGCAACCAAAGGAACGTGTAGGCAGGGTGCGTACAATTAAGTCCTGCCCATAGAAATGATAGGAATGGATGTTCTGCGAGTAGAGTTGGGATAACGAATTGAATCGTTGGTTGGGAGACGTACTCGACGATAGTGAAATACTTGGTCTTGAATCGGATGGAAATTACTTAGACTTGGTCAACCCTCGCATTTGACGAATTACAACGTGCCCCGTACGGCCATTCCAGTCCCATGACACGAAAAAATAGAAACCAATACGAAGAAACGCTTGAATTGAATAAGTAACAACAAGTCCAAAATGAACGAGAAGTAATTCAATAAAATCGACCAAACGTATGCGACACGGAACTTAGAAAGGAACCGAGTGTCGTTCGATACTATTGAACGAATATGCTTAGAAAAGTGTCTAAGGTATGCACACGGCATGAGTTAAGGAACGGTAGGATGACTTGCACTCAGAAAGTCTCGAGGACGAGACTTGTTTTGAGTGGTGTATTATGTAGTGACCCGCTCCGTCCTAGCGGAACGCCGATTCCAAACGGCAAGTGCAACGACTCAAACGAGCCGTCGACCCGAAGAGTTGCTTCGTCCCGATGAAGTATCGATGCGAATCGATACAAGGCTTACATTGGCCCGTCAAGATGAATCCAGACTTAGACTTTCAAAGGCGCGCTCGGAGGATCGCTCGGCCGATGCGAACATCGCTAAGGTGGGTGGCTCCAATGAACCCGTCTTTGCTTAGCCTAGACACATAATAATTTGGATACTATCAATAGAATCGCTAGGCGATAACACCCCGCATGCTAATAAAGGACTCAATGCACCTAGCTAAGGGAATAATCCCATCTTGTATGCTTGTATAGAATATGGTAAAGAACATAGAAAATACGAGAACTCTCGCACCGCGCTCTACGCTCGTGCTAAGGCACAAGCTTGCGTTCAATAATAAAACAATGAACGGTTTACAACAGTGAAACGGGAAGACTATCAACATAGTCGTTCCGAGTAGAGTTTAGCAACATTGAAAGGCTATGGGACCGATGGGTCGCCAAGGCGACTCCCGCATAGGGAGTTACAAAATGTATGAATGAATAAGTGAATGAATGAATCAAAGAATGAATGAACGAATATGTGAAAGAACCAATGAACGAACAAACAAGTGAAAGAAAGAAAGAAAAGAAAGAATGAATGAAAGATAAGAAAGAAAAGAATGCTTAGCGACAGGTGTGACGGGCACGTGCAACGGGGCTCGCTACCCGTGCTGCACGGACGCCAACCTGGTCGATAATGTAAGAAGGCTAAGGGTTAGCCTACGGCGGAGATAGCCGTTAAGTTAAAAAGACAAGTTAATACGAAATGGTCGTGGACAAACGGCACGAGCGAGGGGTGGCGTATGCTGTGACCGTAGAGAAAAGGGATTCCGCGGCATGATCAAAGGGGGGATATGCCGGCCTAGGCGGAATAAAAAATATGGCTTACCGGCTGCCTGGGTGCGGACTCGGCCACCCGGGGGACGTAAGTGCAGGCGTATTTCAAGAGACTAACGGGGTGTGTGCCAGTCCTCACCCTATCATTGGTTGCGAAATACCACGGCTTGGATGTCCAAATTGGCTTGTCATGCCAGCGACCGGTACATATAGATTAGGTGGGCTTTGCTGGTGGCAATCCACGTGCAAGTCTTTGCATTGAAATCAAAGTAGTCTAATGTTAACTGAATTAAGCTCTTCTGAATAGGCTGGAATGCAATACACCAAATGATCATGAATACTTGTGCTAATGAATTTAAGAAAATGTCCATGACGCACAAGGACCCGAGGCAGGAACACGAGCACGGTACTGAATGCGTACACGAATCATGACTTGGTTTACATATGAACTGTTGTCTAACTTGATTTACTTTGAACAGGGAAGACCGGACGGTAAGTATGGGTAAGTTATGCATGTATTTCCATGCGACACTATGAAATCGGTAACACGAGATAGGTTATATCATATGCCATGAAAATGACCCTAAGGCAAGATTAGAAAGACAATGAATGATAGATGGTGCACAAAAGTAAATAGAATGTGTTCGGTAATGATAGCATTGTGGGCGAGCTAGCCTCCCCACCAGTGCATAACAATGTACTGATAACCCCACAGTCTACTTGCGGGATGCAGGTATCGTCGGCGGGTGCGGAGCTTCCATCGAACGTGCTAAGGCGCGGAGCCAACTCTGGAGCCTTGGAACGTTACAAGGAGCTGAAACACCCTATACAGGACATAATGTATCGGAACATCGCCATGAATCATTCCATGTTGTAAGCCATTTGGCACGCCTTTTATGTTTCAGAGAGAGAGAGCTTGAGCGATTTGTAATATCGGCCTAGCGTCGCTTGTAAACTTCTTGAAAAATCAATAAAGAGTGTGAATTTGCTTCAACTTGTGTTCATTTACTTTTCGCTGCTAATGGGGACACTCTGTGCGACTCTGTGGCCTAGCTCAAATCGGCCGTTTCTGGACTTGGCCTTGCACGAGCGCAACCTAGGCCCGTGCGGCATCACGCCTTAGCAAGGACGATCGCTCCTACGGGAGCGGGGCGTGACATTAACTAAGAGCTTGCAGTCTCTTACAATACCGTGCTTGGTGACGAGCGCACGACCAGCTCCACAACACACACCGTGCTTGGTGACGAGCGTACGACCTGCTCCACAACAGGAAAAGTTGTTGAACTTGGAACGACCTCTTTACAACTCTTGAAACACCAAAAGATTCTAAATCAACTCTGATAGTACTGGCTTTTGGCTAAGAGATGTATAGGTATGATTTAAAAGTCTTAGATCGTTTGAAAACACTTGAGTAGTAGAGAAGAGAGAATGAAGAATGAAATTGAATGATTTGAAATGAAAAGTTCTACTCTATTTATAGGTGTTTTCTCGAACCGAACTCGGGCAGAGTTCGGATGCAAATATCTCGCAAATAGACGTTGCTCGCTGATTTGGAGGCAACAGAAGTTTGAAACATTTTTGGACCGAACTCGGCCAGAGTTCGGACCGAACTTGGGCCGAACTCGGTTACGAGTTCTGTCAAGAGATATTTGAAAATCATTTGTAAAAACAGTTTTCAAAATATGTTTTTGGTTATTTGTAAAATCATTTGTAAAGGCTATTTTCAAAATATGTTTTTAAGAATTTTTTGTAAATAAAAAAGGTAGGCTTTTAGAATGTGGACAGTTTTAACCCTAAGCCAGTATTACCAAAATTGATTTTACAAAATAAATCCTAGACTCATTAAAATATAAAATACAGAATAAAATAAGAAATGAGTCTTCTGAAGATTTGATGATGTTGACGCTTTATTTGATGCAGTACATCGTCCGTTGAATTTGATTTCATGTATCCTAAAATAATTAGCAGCATTTTCTATATTTTGTGTATTGACTTAAGTGTATGTTGATTATCGAAATCGGGTGTAACCATGGAATGGGCCAACACAAGGCTGCACAGGCGATGCGTCCCAAACGTGCTATGTCAGCAGCAAACAAGAAGCATGCTCTCATAATCATTCGCGTTGCTGATGGTAAGTTGTATAAGGTCGACTCAGGTGCTTCTGTGCCAGATATGAGCCGACCTTCAAAGTCCTTGTCTCACTTGGGCGCATCTGTTGCGTTCACAACCAAGTCGAGCAAGGCAAATCCAATGGTCTTGAACTCCCGCGCATCCTCTGGTTGTGTGTCTGAGGTCCGTTCAAGTCACTTTAAATGTTGTTCCCCCACTACTAATCGGATGCCTGTTTGGTGTTAGATCAGGGGGCGCAGCATTCACTTGACCACCCCGGCACTTGGCCTTGCCATGCGCCTGAAGGGGGTGCAAAAGTGGCACTCTCTTCCAACGATCTACGTAACATGATCACTCACAAGCGCCGATCAGGAGAGTCGACTAACGAGCACGATGCGCCCCTCACAGGGCACACTTGTACTGTACTCACCATCAACTGCTGTTGCAAGGCAACAGTCCCACCAAGACAGTCGGTATTCCAGCGGCTGCAATCATCAACACCACTCCGACGTTGCCTAGGAAAGAAGGTGTCAACAAAAGAAGAGCCAAGGGTTGCTTCATGCAACGTAATCTCTAACTCCTCGTCAGTCCGAAAGGTGACTGAAAATTCCTTGTCTACGTCCAAGAGCCAGCCGAAGAAAATTAAGACAGTTGTCTCGTCCTCCGGAGTGTTCGAAGGCACTCGGGGAGAAAGAAGATCTTGGAGGAAGCTGGGGGTAGTCAGACCCTTGTCGAGCCTCCTTCCGAAGATGAAGGTGTCCTCCAGAGCACAGCGGGGGTGGATCTTCATCCTCGAGGTGAAGTCAGCCTCCTAGACGTAGCTGGGGTCGTCTAGCCCCTGTGGATCCACATCTCAAAGACGAAGAGATCCTTCAAAACAGGATTGGGGGTAATCAGGCCCTTACGGATACTTCTCCCGAAGACGAAGGTATCCTCCAAAACATAGCTGGGGGTGGTCTAGCCCCTGTGGATCTGAGTCTCGAAGACGAAGACATAATTGAGGGTAATCAGGCCTTTGTAGATGCTCCTGACGAGAATGTTCTCCAGAACATAGTTGGGAGTGGCCAAGACGAAGCTCCAGGAGAGGGAACTCCCCTACATGAGAGTGAGGCCGAGAGTGAAGCCTCAACCAATCCATCCACTTCCAGCCGCGTCATGACAGTATGCATGGCTGAGGGTGAACCGAGTCTGATGCGTCGCCACCAGACCGCGTCCAGCGCATGGATACCCTAGAAGGAGGACTCAAAACCCTCTTTGCCTCCATGCAAATACTGACACACGCAGTGTTTAAGATACGGTCAGCTTTGGCCAGAACACCTTCTACCGGTCCCGACCCAGGAGCCAATGGAGAGTCAAGTGTACCCCTTCAACGGGTATCCTTGGATACGGATCGCCATGAAGCACCTCGGACATCGGAGCCCTCAAATGCTCAACTTCAGGTGGTACCACCTTTCCCGACTCCCAGCTCCACGGAAGACGTGGTCGAGATGATCAGGGACTTGCGCGAGCGCTTTGAGTCCAAGACGAGACAGGAGGAGCGCCAAAAGATGGGGATTCTCCAACCTTATTCCCTCGAGTGGAACAAAGTGGTTTATCCTCCTAAGTATAAACCACAAACACTGACGCCATACGACAGAAAAGACTCTCCGCATCGCTATCTGACGTACTTCCAGTCTCAGACGGGACATCTTCCGAAGGAGGACGCACTACTCACCAGCACATTTGTTGGGGCACTGAAAGGAGTGGCGTACGACTGGTACTGCAGCCTCCCCAACAATTCTATATCATCCTTCGACGACCTGACGCGCCTTTTTCTCGATCGTTTCTATGACGGCGGGAAGGACATGACAATGGCGTCCCTTATAGAGATACGCTAGAAGGAGAAGGAAACAGTCTGAGTATTCATCAAACGCTTCTGACAGGCCTATTTCAGATTCCCCCCGGGCATGCCAGAACATGCACTCCTCTCCTCCTGCAGCATGAACATGCTGCCTGTGTAGGAGCATAAAAAGTGCTTCAAAGCAAGAGTCATCCCATTCATAAGTGATCGGTTTTCTACACCAAACAAGAGCAGATAATCTCTTTTACGCCCAAGACTAGGCTAATCAATTTACGCCTGAGCAGGCTGATCATTTTACGCTCGGGTCTATACCGGTGGTTTTACGCCAAGGACAGAGCAGCCTCTTTTACGCTGGACAAAGCTGTCAAATCTCGCATTTAATGTAAACTCTGATATGAAGATATTAAAGATGGCATTTACCACAGAATTCAATGGAATTTGTCTTATACAAAGACCATTGTTGTCGTTTATGGGAGATCGAGCTACTTTACGCTCACTATATGGTTTCTTTTACGCACGGAGTTTTACATGAGTTCTTACGCTCATAAAACAATATGTACGTAAAGTCTATTTGAGTTATTTTACGCTCAAGGTTATTCAATAACCACTTTACGCTGGAAACCTATAACAGAGCTATTTTACGCTCATCTTACTGCTTTACGCCCAGAGTATGTTGGAGCTATTTTTACGCCCTATTCTTTCTGGCCTGTTTGGAATGTGGTTTGCCTACATGGCCTTCATGCCACATATTTCGAAGAACGTGTGTACATGTATCCTATTCTCACTGAAATGATGGGACGCGTGTCAATGTATGCAAAGGATGACTCTGATCATGGGTGGCAGTTGTTAGCGTAAAGACAGATTTTGATGCTTTTTTACGCACAGAAGCCCCAGTCTATAAATAGACTCATTTTTCTCAAAGAGACAGAGGGAGAGAACATGAGAGAATACAGAGATCAGGACTTCGAGATTTTGATTCTCTGGATCATTCTTCTTTAACTTTTCTTTCAGAACAGAGTAAAGCAAAGCAGGAAAGCATTCGGCCTCGCCATCAGTGCCCAAGTGCGTCGATACCTTTCTGGTGACTTAGTTCTTCCAAGTTGTTCTACTTCAAGCAGTGATCTTCATCATCATCATATGGTCCAAGGAACAAAGTGATCATTTACAGATCATACTTCCATAGCAATACTTTTCCAGAATCAAATTTGTACTTCTTGTACTTTTTCTCGTTTTATTTTCAAAATCTAACCTTTGTTTGACAATTTTGTTAAGTAAAACAAAAAGGCGACTCTGCTGGGGACGACTTTCTCCTCCGACGAGGAAGTGATTGCTCAATATGATGATGTTTCAGTCGGTTCGACTAAGAAGACTCTGGTTGTACACTTCGACCAGACTGCCTATGAAGAAATACTCCGAACTGGGGGTGGTTCTCACCTGCAATGTTCAAAAGTCTCACAAAGCACAAAAAGTTTGGATTCCCAAATCCAAAGTGGTTTCTGGTCTCTCTGTTGCTTCTGATGACAAGGGAATTCTTTCCACTCATGTCGTAGGGGCTCCCGTTCGTAATGAGGCAGTCCTTACTTCAGAATTGCACTCAAAGTGTGATGATTTATCTCCCGTTTGTAACGGTAAAGATAATCAGGTTTCACGCCCACTGCATAAGAATCAAGTTTTACACGCAGTGGGCATGAACCAAATTTTACTCTCAAGGCATAAGAATGAGTCTCCCATTTGTAATATGGCAGATTCTAATATTTCTGAGTGTAAGAATCAGTCTTCTGTCGGTGACGTGGTAGACTCACACAAATTACGCTCCTCGCGTAAAACAAAATCTCCCGTAAGTGACGTGGTAGATAATCAATTTTTACGTTTTACGCATAAAGGTAAGTCTCCTGTCTGTGACAGTGTAGATAAAATCCACAACGATGTTTATACATCTAATGTGAATATACCTAAACGTATACAGCATAAAAGTGATGTTGGTAAAACTTCTGTCCTACACCAACAACCTTCTTATTCTGCTTTACGCAAAGTACCAAACTTGTAAATCACACGCCATAAAAATGGAGTCCTTCGTGCTAAATCTCAAGATTTACGCACACAACTCCAAACGCGTAAAAATGTACAGTTTGGTTCTGCGAATGAAGCCAGTAATCTTCTTTATACACAGGGGACTAAACGTTTTTCTACCCCAAATGTAATAAAGAAGAATATTCCCTCCACTCCTTCTGACTTACATGAATTGCTAATACAAAAGCGTAAGAATTCACAATCTCCGGCGATGCTCCCCCAAGAAAAACATCATTGTGGATATCATCAGGTTGTGATCAATTGTAGTTGTTCAGCTTCAAAACTGTCAGTTTTTGATCGACTGAGTTTTTTGCTTCAACATCAAGCTGAAGACCAAGAAGATGAGTTGTCATATGCATCAGTCAACATGGCATCTTATACTAACAAAGGACGATGACTGAGACGGAACATGTTCCAAACTCCAGGTCAACAACAGTTCAACAGACTTCTTGATTCCTTTGAAGGAGTATATCAGAATACTCGATCAAGAAGACAAAGACAATTGCAGATTTTTGATCCAGAAGCTAGGGGTACTCAAACTTTTGAGTCTGATATCGATAGTGTGGATTCGTACTTCTATACTAATCCCTCTATATCTTCAAGAGAGGTTGAATCCCACGCTGTTGGAGATGAACCAGAGACGTCATCTGCTAATACGGAACAACGTCTCACTGTCGTGGAGCAATCATTGAAAGACATGCTCAACATGGTGCAAAGCATGCATCAGATAATTTTGAATCAGCAAACTGCTCAACCTACAGTAATAACTCCGGTACCAGTAGCAGCACAAACTCAAGATAGTCAAGGGGCTGATGTACCTTCGAATATTCAAGAACCTGCTGTTAATCAAAATTTGGCATCTCCAGATCCTATCATTCCAGAAGATGTACCACCTCCAGTGGGGGTTACGGTACATCCAACGACTATTCAATCAAATGTGCTTCCTCAAACCAGTGAAGCCATTCAAGCAGTGCGTGAACTCAAAGCACAGTTTGAAGTTTTGAGGCACAAAGATCAGCTCCAGAGGTTAGGGATTAAGCAACCTTATCCTCCTCATTGGAATAATATACCCTTTCCACCGAAGTTCAAGCCACAATCCATGGTTTTATTCGATGGAAAAGCATCTCCCAGTCAATATATCAATTACTTTGATATTATGACTGTACACTTGCAGAAAAATGATGCTCTTCTCACTCGAGTATTCATCGGGTGTCTGACGTGTTCAGCTTACGATTGGTATCGTAGCTTACCCGATAACTCTATTTCGTCTTTTGACGAATTCAAGGCAATGTTTCTCTCCCGCTTCTATGAAGGAGGTATGGACATGAACATGTCCTCCTTGATAGAAATTAAACAAAAGGAGAAAGAAGATACTCGGACATTCATTGAACGTTTCCGACAGGCTACTCTAAAGATGCCTCCTGGTATGCCAGATTCAGCGTTGATTGATACATGTAAGATGAATCTGCGACCATCCATTGCTGTCTTCACGGGTTCCCAGTTCTCAGATTGGTCTTCGTTTATCATAGCAGCAGTTTCTGCTGAGACCAATGGTAGGTTGGCTCGAGAACACGGGATGATTTTCGCTTCAGAAGATAAAGGAAAGAAAAGTATCCCTGGTAATAATCCTGGCAATCGTAATGTGAAAGGAAAAGATACTCTTATGGTTAATCTCTCCAAGAACAAAACGATGCCAAATAATCAGGAATCTTCCAGGCCAAAGGAAGAATACTCTTTTGACGAAAATGATATCCCAGGGATATTTCAGTGTCTGGTGAAAAGTGGCAAACTTCAGATTCCAGAGCCAAAAAGACCTAATGAGGTAAATCTGACTGACAATCCTAAATATTGTATCTATCATAGATACATTAATCATCCTACCAGTGCTTGCTATGTCTTGAAAAAGAAGATCCAAGACCTGATAAATGGTGGTGCTATCTGTCACGACCCGCACCTACTGTGAGGGTACGAGAACGTAACAACGCCCAGCCTATGCCGCAGTGTCGGCGGTAGAACGCTGTCCTAGGTCAATCATCTAACAATATAAAGGTACCTATACAGTATATATACACTCCGAATGGAGGTGACATAGCAATATACAGTCTCAATCACATCTAAAGCAGAATGAAAAGATAGGATGATAGATAGATAAATTCTGGAATGAAAGAAAACCACATAAACACAACCAGAGAGTCTAAGTGTCTACTGACATAACAAATCAGAACATCCAGCTCAATACAAGACTCTAGTACTGAAATGAAAGAATATATACAATCTAGATCTCAAATGACAATAGAAAACCTAGACTAGGGAGCCTCAGTCTCTAAACTAGTGGATCAGGCTGGAAATCTGGGTCACACATGGCATCTATAGCTGCCCCATAGTAGGTGTCTATGCAGGCCTCCTCCTCATCCTCTGTAATATTTTCAACAGGTCCAACAAGTCTAAATTAGGTCAAACAAGGTTAAACTTGGTCAAGCTAGCCATTATAGGTCTAACCCTAGTCTAAACCAGTCAACCAAGTCTAGCCAATCCTAACTAAACCTAGGCTAGCACACAACCACAATACAATGCCAACTAAGTTTATTAAAACACACATTACATAGGTTAACATATACAAGTTATACCTATATACCATACTACAACATGCAAATCTATAGCTACCACGAATATGTTATATACATTACATACATTATATTTCTTATGCATATATATATATATATATATATATATATATATATATATATATATATATATATATGTATATATATATATATATATAAGTACATAGCACTCTATAATACATATATGTATATTGCGTTACTCATCACACATGCATACACATATGCATTCCCATATCCATACAACAAGGCATCTATATATTATGCATACCATCATGCTTGTATGTATATATATATACCATATATATATACAGAAGGAATGAAAGAGTGAAAGGGTGAAATGTGTGTGTTGTGATAATAATGCATAGATGTGATATGGTAGCTGTTCCAGATTTTAGTTTAGTGCATGTGTGTATGGGTAACATTTAGGTCTCAGATTTGATGGGTTAGTGTGAGTAAAAATAGGAGTCAATGTGACAGTTATCTCCCAGGTTCCAGGTATACAGCTTACAAACAGTGTATGTGTGGGCATTTGTGATATGTGTGTGGGGGAAATTCAACATGGGTGAAACAGGGTCTAACCTATAGGCATGTGTTCAGGTTAGCAATTGCCATTAAGACATGGTGACAGTGCCATGTGTTTTCAGTATAAGGTTTACATCAAGAATTTCAGATAGATACATAAAGGAAAAAGAAACTTGGTTGACAGGAAAGATTATGTGGGTGTGGGAGTATAGTGTGTAACCTGAGAAAGAAAAACAAAGCATTGAATTATGGAAACAGTGGCATGGTTTCCTGTGTGCATAATATGGTAGAACCTGTGTGTTTCATGGTATCATGTGTCAATGCTATGTGAAAATACATGACAGTGTGCAATATGGAAAATGTATTGACAGTAAAGGAAGTGTGCAAAGACCCACAGTTAACTTAACATGGATAAAAACATTCAACATGAGTTCTCAGTCCATGTGTGCATATCACATACTCAGACTTCAAATAATACAAAAGTGTATGCACCATTGCAAGCAGGAATTTCAGTGAAGAAGGAAAATCTCACTTAACAGTCAAAAATCCAATTTCAGTTTTAAAAACACAACATTCAAACATCAAGCTCAAACCCATTTCAATATTCAGACTTCTAGAGTGAAATCTCATATATGTATTGAACCCAGAAATCTATAGGTACACTGGTAACTACTTCACTAGAATCCTGAATTTACATCATAAGAAACTGAGGATATCATTAACGAATGGAAAAAAAATTAGTGTATCTATTCCCAGCAAATTCGAAAACCTTCCCATCCTATTTCGAAAACCATGCTTTAAATGAAACCTAAACTAATCATGAATTCAATCTATAGGGATTAACCAACATCTATGCAATGCCTAACACAATGTTTATGGGTTAATATGGAATCTAAAAATCAATAAAATCAGTTAAAGAAGGGAATGAAAATCAGAAAATTAAGTTCTCAGGATATTTCATCAGTCCACCCTCTCGAAACCCATTACTTAAGTGAAAAACCCATTTCAATCATGTAAACCAACCTAGCAGTGGTTAGTACGTATATAGGTGAACCTATTTTAATATTTAACATCATCTAACAGTAAAGAAAACAATTTAAAAACCAGAAGATCAATATCAGAACATTTGGTATCAGTGCGTATCAGTCCCCAACAGAAACTCCAATTTGAAAAATTGAAACACATTAAGATGATAAATTATAGGTTGATAATTAGTGAAGCATGTGTACACGTGTTATGCAGGTCATTCGTGTCCCAAAAACTATGACAAAGACGTGTCCAACACGTTGCAAACACGTGGGGTGCACCCAGTGTCACACAGTGTCGTGCACGCATGCACTCGAGTATAGGACACGACACACGATACTTCGTGTCACGTGCATACATCCACATGGTCGCCTATGGTAGGGCTATACATGGGATAGCCTGATACGTATCCACAACGTGTCTACAGAGGATACGGACACGTGTTCGTACGTGTCTGTGCATGTGTTCAGTCGCCTGTGTGCGACAGCACGCGGCCAGTGCGGCCCCGATTTCTCCGCGTACAGACCACGAGGTACTCCCAATCTTTGGGAGCAGGGAGTCAGTCAATGCCCCTCTACCCACACAAAATTTCGGATCAAAAGACCCCGTGTCGTGGCCACAGTAAGGTTCGGGTAGGAGGGGAAAAATGTGGGCTGTGCACAGGCCGTGTCCAACACCAAAATGCGACACAAGGGGACACGAAAATCACCTCAGAGATTAAGAAATCATTAAGCAATATCAAAACCAAGATTTCTATTCAAATAGGATTCAAAAATAACAAGAATCGAATTCATTCCAGCATTCAACCAACACTTGCAGTCATGACTGATACGTGTCCGATACGGACACGTATCCGGCACAGTAAGGCACCAAACTTGGTCAGGTCGAGGTGGACACCTAGGGTTACATGAATATGCAATAAAATCTAGAGTTTCAATAGGTTTTAGGGTTAAACCTGAGTGTCTTTCTAGCCTCCAGAATATCCCTAAAGCTGAGAGGTTCTCTAGCAATGTAGGCTCCCAAATTGCCCCTAGGCTGGGTTTGCTCCACAAGAACAGCAAGTAGGGATTGGTTAGATGCTATTGCAAAAGATTAGAGCTAAAAAGGATCAAAAATGGATGAACTATGGATTGGGGAAGGAGTCTATACCTCTCTTTCTTCAAGACTTGCAAGAATGATAAAAAAAGAGGCAAGAGTTCAACATGAAGGTTTATATAGGGAGAAAAACTACTACATGGCTGGTCATCCTAGGGTTTAGTGCCCAATCTATGGCTCTCAATCTCCCACTAAGGATCTATGGTCCATATGGATTCTAGGTTTTAGCTATACCAACTCAAGACTACGACTAATCCTAGTCATGACTAGTCAAGTCATAAATCATGGCTAACCAACCTTAGTCAATGCTAACATGACCATCAACTTAACCAAGGCTAATCTAGGTTAGTCCAATCTATTAGGGTAGGTCCTTCTAGGTTAGGCTAATCACATCACTTACCAAGCAATTGTTCACATACATTCAATAAGTTCTAACAAATCCTATTAAATTAAATAAATCCCCAAAATTACCAAGGTATCCTCTAGGCTAAAATGTACTAGAAGGAAACTCTACTCACATGGTTAGGCTCCCAAGGTCATGGTTAGTATCCTGGTCAAGTAGTCTCTAGGGCTACACTAGAGAAACACCAAAAACATAAGTCATGATTTAAATAGTTTAAAAATGATTAAAAATTACCAAAGATCATATTATTAATTAAATATCATAGTTAAATAAATTAAAATACAAAATTTCAAAATTACCCTCATTTTGGAAAACTGGGTGCTACAAGTCTACCCACCTTAGAAAAATTTTGCCCTCGAAATTTAAAATGGCAGTAGTCCTTCTAGGTCAAACACCCCACAATCAGAGTCTCAAACATACCGTCAGATAATCATATGCGTCTGTCCAAAATCATGATACTCAGAATCTCTGTCATGCTAGTGAGCAAGGCTACGATAATCACAAAGTCCTCAACTATGGTACATACCTCTAGAACTATGGTATCTAAAATTTTCGCATTACCGCGCGCTTGGCAGCGAAAACCTTAAATTCCCACACCCTAGAAATACGTCCATAGTCCAACTATATGTCCTTACTATGCCTGCTAGCATGACCCTAGAGGATTCTAAAATCTTATAATCGAGACGACCTAGCCCATACGACTTATCTCAGAAGAAAATTAAATCATAATGAAGCACCAGATCGAAACTTATGAACAATGAAGAAACAGATAGGAACAGATGGAATTGAATTTTTAGATAGGAATTGCAGAATTGAATCAAAAGAACGAAACCTGCGACTAGATCTCCAACGGCCTGAGCATCCTCGGCTGTCATGACGAAAGCTCTCCCTGGTTGGTCTCCACTGGCCTGCTGCTGATGCTAAACAAACCTCTGTTGCTGAGTCTGCAATGGTGGTCACCTCTGTTGTCCTGTCGGAGCTCTAGCTCCTGGTATTATCTGAGCTAAAGGTGTCGGGTTCTTGGGACACTCTCTACACTAATGCTCCACTGATCCGCAGAGCAAACACATGCCCAGCCTCTTCCTACAGTCGTCCCACCCATGGCCTTGCTTCTTGCAGAAGTTGCACACAGTATTCTGCTGCTGCCTGGGTGCCTGCTGATACTGCACCTGTCTCTGTCCCCGATACTGAACAGGCCTCTGCTGCTGCTGCTGGAAATGGGCCATCGGCTGCTGATACTGCTGCTGAAACACATGCTGAACGTGCGGCCTCTTGGCCGGTCCTCCGCTGCTGCTACCCCCAACTGGGTCTCGCCCCCTCTTGAGCCTAAGCTCAAGATCATCCTCCGCCAATAAGGCCCCCGTCAGAATCTTCTCGAATGTGGCATCTCTGTTGCCCTTGGTCAAGGACTTGACTTCCTTGACCAGACCCTTCCGGAACCTCTGGCCTTTGCCGCCTCGCTCAAACCCTCCACGAATCTGCAGAGGCGGCCGAACTCCCCAGTGTACTCCTCCTCTGACAGGCTCCCCTGAACTAGGCTCTCAAATTGCAACTCTAAAGCTCTGAGCGCTGAATCTGGAATAAATTTCTTCTTGAAGAAGCCCTTGAACTGCTCCCAAGTCTGTCCGGCTACCCCCACCCTGGGGTCTGACTGATACCAGGGGCGAGCAAGATCTCGCATCCGGCTAGCTGCGGCCTCGATCTGAAGATCTGCTGGAATCCTGGCCAAGCGGAAGATCTCCTCTATATGCTCGATCCACTCATCGGCATATAGAATTCCCTCTGTTCCCAAAAAGTCTCTGGGGCTCATCTTCTGAAACTGCTCGATCTATGGTGTCTTCGGCTGCTGAACCACTGGTCGAGCTGCGGCTGTCGTGACGGCCAACTCCATGCCTCTGTCCTGCCTAGCCTGCTGTCGGTCCATGAACTGCTGGAAATACGCAAACATCTGAGCTGCGTCCACATGTCCTGGAGGCGGTGGCGGCTGGAAAGGATCCTCTGGGATGACTGGGTCCTGCCTCCGAACTGGTGAAGGCATACCCTTAGCTACTGCTGCTGCTGAAGTCCCAATATGAGCAGAGGTGGCAGGAGCTGTAGCCTTCCGACCCTGCTGAACTGGCTGAGAGGTAGCAGTCCCCTCTACAGTATCTCCATGAATGGCACGCTGTAATCGCATCTCCACCATCCTGAAGACAGATCAAACAAACAAGTACTGAGAATGAGTCGAAATAGCAAAGGAGGACAGTTATATTTAAGGAGAACAATATTAGCAAGAACTGAGATGATATGAATTTGATATGAGTTGTTCCTAGTGTGATTGAGTACCTTCAAAATATCCTAATCCTATTGCAGGCTGTAGTGATACTCTAGTTCGAATACCACTACATAAACTCGACCTGCATGGGCCACCACTAAAAACGTGTCATGACCCGCACCCACTGTGAGGGTACGAGAACGTAACAACGCCCAGCCTACGCCGCAGTGTCGGCGGTAGAACGCTGTCGTAGGTCAATCATCTAACAATATAAAGGTACCTGTACAGTATATATACACTCCGAATGGAGGTGACATAGCAATATACAGTCTCAATCACATCTAAAGCAGAATGAAAAGATAGGATGATAGATAGATAAATACTGGAATGAAAGAAAACCACATAAACACAACCAGAGAGTCTAAGTGTCTACTGACATAACAAATCAGAACATCCAGCTCAATACAAGACTCTAGTACTGAAATAAAAGAATATATACAATCTAGATCTCAAATGACAGAAAATAGAAAACCTAGACTATGGAGCCTCAGTCTCTAAACTAGTGGATCAGGCTGGAAATCTGGGTCACACATGGCATCTACAGCTGCCCCATAGTAGGTGTCTACACAGGCCTCCTCCTCATCCTCTGTAATATTTTCAACAGGTCCAACAAGTCTAAATTAGGTCAAACAAGGTTAAACTTGGTCAAGCTAGCCATTCTAGGTCTAACCCTAGTCTAAATTAGTCAACCAAGTCTAGCCAATCCTAACTAAACCTAGGCTAGCACACAACCACAATACAATGCCAACTAAGTTTATTAAAACACACATTACATAGGTTAACATATACAAGTTATACCTATATACCATACTACAACATGCAAATCTATAGCTACCATGAATATGTTATATACATTACATACATTACATTTCATATGCATATATATATATATATATATATATATATATATAAGTACATAGCACTCTATAATACATATATGTATATTGCATTACTCATCACACATGCATACACATGCATTTCCATATCCATACAACAAGGCATCTATACATTATGCATACTATCATGCTTGTATGTATATATATATACCATATATATACAGAAGGAATGAAAGAGTGAAAGGATGAAATGTGTGTGTTGTGATAATAATGCATAGATGTGATATGGTAGCTGTTCCAGATTTCAGTTTAGTGCATGTGTGTATGGGTAACATATAGGTCTCAGATTTGATGGTTGAGTGTGAGTGAAAATAGGAGTCAATGTGACAGTTATCTCCCAGGTTCCAGGTATACAGCTTACAAACAGTGTATGTGTGGGCATTTGTGATATGTGTGTGTGGGAAATTCAACATGGGTGAAACAGGGTCTAACCTATAGGCATGTGTTCAGGTTAGCAATTGCCATTAAGACATGGTGACAGTGCCATGTGTTTTCAGTATCAGGTTTACATCAAGAATTTCAGATAGATACATAAAGAAAAAAGAAACTTGGTTGACAGGAAAGATTATGTGGGTGTGGAAGTATAGTGTGTAACCAGAGAAAGAAAAACAAAGCATTGAATTATGGAAACAGTGGCATGGTTTCCTGTGTGTTTCATGGTATCATGTGTTAATGCTATGTGAAAATACATGACAGTGTGCAATATGGAAAATGTATTGACAGTAAAGGAAGTGTGCAAAGACCCACAGTTAACTTAACATGGATAAAAACATTCAACATGGGTTCTCAGTCCATGTGTGCATATCACATACTCAGACTTCAAATAAAGCAAAAGTGTATGCACCATTGCAAGCAGGAATTTCAGTGAAGAAGGAAAATCTCACTTAACAGTCAAAAATCCAATTTCAGTTTTAAAAACACAACATTCAAACATCAAGCTCAAACCCATTTCAATATTCAGACTTCTAGAGTAAAATCTCATATATGTATTGAACCCAGAAATCTATAGGTACACTGGTAACTACTTCACTAGAATACTGAATTTACATCATAAGAAACTGAGGATATTATTAAGGAATGGAAAAAAAAACAATGTATCTATTCCCAGCAAAGTCGAAAACCTTCCCATCCTATTTCGAAAACCATGCTTTAAATGAAACCTAAACTAATCATGAATTCAATCTACAGGGATTAACGAACATCTATGCAATGCCTAACACAATATTTATGGGTTAATATGGAATCTAAAAATCAATAAAATCAGTTAAAGAAGGGAATGAAAATCAGAAAATTAAGTTCTCAGGATATTTCATCAGTCCACCCTCTCGAAACCCATTACTTAAGTGAAAAACCCATTTCAATCATATAAACCAACCTAGCAGTGGTTAGTACGTATGTAGATGAACCTATTTTAATATTTAACAGCATCTAACAGTAAAGAAAATAATTTAAAAACCAGAAGATCAATATCAGCACATTTGGTATCAGTGCGTATCAGTCCCCAACAGAAACTCTAATTTGAAAAATCGAAACACATTAAGAAGATAAATTATAGGTTGATAATTAGTGAAGCATGTGTACACGTGTTATGCCGATCATTCGTGTCCCAAAAACTATGACACAGACGTGTCCAACACATTGCAAACACGTGGGGTGCACCCAGTGTCACACAGTGTCGTGCACGCATGCACTCGAGTATAGGACACGACACACGACACTTCGTGTCATGTGCACACACCCACATGGTCGCCTATGGTAGGGCTACACGTGGGATAGCCTGATACGTGTCCACAACGTGTCTATAGAGGATACGGACACGTGTTCGTACGTGTCTGTGCATGTGTTCAGTCGCCTGTGCGCGACAGCGCGCGGCCAGTGCGGCCCCGATTTCTTTGCGCACAGACCACGAGGCACTCCCAATCTTTGGAAGCAGGGAGTCAGTCAATACCCCTCTACCCACACAAAATTTCGTATCAAAAGACCCCGTGTCGTGGCCACAGTAAGGTTCGGGAGCAGGGGAAAAATGTGGGTTGTGCACAGGCCGTGTCCAACACCAAAATACGACACAAGGGGACACGAAAATCACCTCAGAGATTAAGAAATCATTAAGAAATATCAAAACCAAGATTTCTATTCAAATAGGATTCGAAAATAACAAGAATTGACTTCATTCCAGCATTCAACCAACACTTGCAGTCACGAATGATACGTGTCCGATTGGACGCGTATACGACACAATAAGGCACCAAACTTGGTCAGGTCGAGGTGGACACCAAGGGTTACATGAATATACAATAAAATCTAGAGTTTTAATAGGTTTTAGGGTTAAACCTGAGTGTCTTTCCAGCCTCCAGAATATCCCTAAAGCTGAGAGGTTCCCTAGCAATGTAGGCTCCCAAATTGCCCCTAGGCTGGGTTTGCTCCACAAGAACAGCAAGTAGGGATTGGTTAGGTGCTATTGCAAAAGATTAGAGCTAAAAAGGATCAAAAATGGATGAACTATGGATTAGGGAAGGAGTCTATACCTCTCTTTCTTCAAGACTTGCAAGTATGATAAAAAAAAGAGGCAAGAGTTCAACATGAAGGTTTATATAGGAAGAAAAACTACTATATGGCTGGTCATCCTAGGGTTTAGTGCCCAATCTATGGCTCTCAATCTCCCACTAAGGATCTATGGTCCATATGGATTCTAGGTTTTAGCTATACCAACTCAAGACTATGACTAATCCTAGTCATGACTAGTCAAGTCATAAATCATGGCTAACCAACCTTAGTCAACGCTAACATGACCATCAACTTAACCAAGGCTAATCTAGGTTAGCCCAATCTATTAGGGTAGGTCCTTCTAGGTTAGGCTAATCACATCACTTACCAAGCAATTGTTCACATACATTCAATAAGTTCTAACAAATCATATTAAATTAAATAAATTCCCAAAATTATGAAGGTATCCTCTAGGCTAAAATGTACTAGAAGGAAACTCTACTCACATGGTTAGGCTCCCAAGGTCATGGTTAGTATCCTGGTCAAGTAGTCTCTAGGGCTACACTAGAGAAACACCAAAAACATAAGTCATGATTTAAATAGTTTAAAAATGATTAAAAATTACCAAAGATCATATTATTAATTAAATATCATAGTTAAATAAATTAAAATATAAAATTTCAAAATTACCCTCATTTTGGAAAACTGGGTGCTACACTATCGCTTTAACCAATGATGACCATACGGTTACAACCAATATGGTCTCTCTTCAGTTTGGAGATTTTCCTCCACAGCAGGTCCCAGATGGAATTATCCCAATTCCGAAGGCGACTATGAAGATCGTGAATATTCCGCCCGCCAGGAAAGAAAATACAGGATTGCTGCCGCTCACATTGAAGAATGGTGAAATCATGTGGGTACATCTTGACTTAATACCTGAGTTGGAAAATGAAGGTAAAACTTTCTAATCCAAGAAAGGTAAGAAAGTCAAAACCTGCAACATGATTTCTTATGTTATTACAAATCCTGATGACTTGGATCATCTATGGGATGGCCTTCCCCTAGAAGATAGGCTGAAAGGACTAAACATCTTTCCTCCAAGTCTAGCTCCTCCTACCAAGCTCAAGCTTACTCATCAACAGTGGCTGACCATGAGTAGTATTCCTTTATACCGAGCACAACAAGTCTTTGCTGCTTATGAAAAAGCTCCAACAGGGATTTCTCCTCGTATCCCGAATCCTTCTCCTCTCTTAACTACAGAGACGTCTATGCTTCATTCTCCTGTAGTTGCAGAAGTTTCTTCCTTTTCCTGTGCTGAAACACATGTCCAAAGTTTACTGCCTATCCACTTGTATAGTCAGCAATCTGTCCTTCTCATGAGGAAGATGGGTTATAACTTTCAAAAGGCAGAAGGTTTGAATTATGATAAAGGAATACGTCTTCTTTTACAAATTCAATATCAGAATTCTATTGCTGGATTGGGTTCTGAAGTGCCTCGTAACAACCCTCATAAGAAGAAGGCTAAGGGAAGAAAGACTAAATCCTGTAATATGGTACTTCCTTCTCTTGAGTCTGAAGAAGAAACTTTTGCTGGTACAAGATCTGGAAAAGAGTACCATAAAGACTATGAGGGATCCTCCAAAGAAGCAGAAGATGTAGTGGAGACTCTACCAGTTCAACCTTCTCCTGTTCCTGTTAAACCGTCTGTGGTTGAAAAGGGGAAACAGAAGGCAGTACGCTTTGACATCCAATTGAAGCCTGCTTCCAATCAGGGGGTGGTGATGAAGCCTTACAAGTTTGATATTCTAGCTCAGTTAGCCAATACTCCATCGAGACTTTCTATATTTGAACTGCTTCGCCTTTCCAGAGAAAGCAGAGAGACTTTGAGCGAAGCTTTACTTCAAGCGGATTCATGCTTGACACAACTCAAGACTCCTGATAATATACCAGTGTCATGTCCGCAATGCCATAGTGTGATGGAAGCAATTCCCAACATCACCTTTACACAAGAGGTTATGCTATTGAAACACAACAAGCATGATACGCCTCTGTGTTACACTTGATATATCGGATCCACTGAAATTGACAGGATTTACATCGATCCTGGGTCTTCAATTAGTATAATTCTTTAGCGTATGCTAAGACCCCTGAGGATTCCTACTAGTGAGCTGACTTACACTAGTACTACGATAGTCGGCTTTAACTCTGGCAAGAGCAAACCACTGGGGAAGATTCGTCTGCAGATTCAGATTGGTGATCTTCGAACTATGGTAACTTTCTATGTTATCAACTCGGATGTATCCTACAATATTCTTCTTGGAAGACCGTGGATTCATGAGCACAATATTGTGCCTTCAACTCTTCATCAATGTTTCAAATATGTGGACTCCCAAGGAGTTGTGAAGACTGAGTTTCCTGATATTAATCCGTTCAAAGGTGTCGAAGCTTACTTCTCTGATTCAAGGCTTTATAAACAAGAGCATATGAAAGATATATCAGACATGGCTGAAGATCAATCATCCTCTGAGGATCACTCTATTAATGAAGATCTGCCAGAGGAGCAACCTTTGAAGATCATAGTCAAGGGACGAATCCAATCCCAACCTATCAATGATCAACCTTTGATGATCAAGGTTAAAGGGAGAACTCAAACTTTATCTGAGGAATCAATAAACATTCCTGCCAAGAGCCAAGTTCAACCTTTTATGATCAAGGTCAAAGGACGTACTTCTTGTACGAATAATCCGGAATTACCATTGATTGTCAATCTTGGCAAATCTATACAGAAGACGGATGATGGTCCACTGTTGATTAATCCGAAGTGTAGCAATCAGACTGTAAATGATATTGATCATTCTGTACTTTTTGATATCAATGAAGATTTCATGTTCGAGTATATGGCTGTCAAGTTTATTAAGAGAATGACTTTAGCTTCTGATAATCAAAGTCATCAATATAAAGGCAAAATCGAACCAGAAGAAACTTTATACATTGATCATAAAAAGAATTCTTTCCCTCCTTATACAGATGTTGGACCATATGCTCAAAGGTTCCTAACATCTTCTACATATCTTCTACCTGTGGCCGCTTTATCACAAGCTTGTGTAACTTTTAGACGTTATGAAGAATCTTATTTCGTGGTTCCGTCTGATAAGAAAAACAAGCGCCAAATTGTGTTTGGCCTGGCTAGAAATATCCTTGTTGCTCAGACAGATGAGCTGAAGGATAAAGACAAAGGAAGAATCTGAATTGACAAATACAGTCAGCAGTCTATCAAGATCATTCAGAACATGGGGCATAATTTGAAGATAATGTAAGGTCTCAACCAGGGCAAGGGCAGACGATTACCATTAGATGGTGATCCATTTTACCAAAGGACTCGTCATGGATTGGGATATGACCCATCCCACATGTTTTATGATGATATACAAGAAGAATTATCTTCCAGCTCCTCACAATCATCAGACTCAGAGGAACTTCAATCTAAAGATGAATCTGGACAAGTACTCTCAGTCAATATGGTTCAAGCCAATGATGAATCAGAGCCATTTGAGAATGATCCTTGGGCTCAACAAATGGATACTCAATGGGAACTTCGTTTTGAACAACGACAGCCACCTACAGAAGATGAGGTCATCCAGATTGATATTGGAGATGGAGTTACGTCCAAACCAATATTCATCAGTAAGAATCTTTCTGAAGATAAAAAGGAAGAGATGATAAAACTTATAAAAGATTACATTGACATCTTTACATGGAGTTATGAGGATATGCCAGGGCTAGATCCTACAGTTGCTACCCATAAACTCAATATTTTGCCTAATATTAAGCCTGTAAAACAACAGCAACGACGCTTTAGACCAGATATAATGGATGCAATTGAAGCAGAAGCTAAGAAGCTGATTACGTGTGGCTTTGTTCGTGAGGAACAACACCCAGATTGGGTAGCCAATATTGTTCCTGTTATGAAGAAGAACGGAAAGTCCGAGTTTTTATAGATTACCGGGATCTTAATACGGCTTGTCCAAAAGATGAATTTCTACTTCCAATTACTGATATTATGATAGACAATACATGTGGTTTTGAACGCATGTCTTTCATGGACGGATTCTCAGGATACAATCAGATCAAGATGCATCCAGAAGATGAGAAACACACCGCTTTTCGTACACCTCTAGGGGTCTACTGCTATACAGTTATGCCGTTTGGTCTTAAAAATGCTGGTGCCACGTATCAACGGGCTATGAGCAATATCTTTCAAGAACATCTACGGAAGATAGTTGAATGCAATGTAGATGACATCGCTGTTAAAAGTCGATCAAAGGATGATCACATTCAGGACTTGAGAACAGTATTTGAATTGATGCGTCAGCATCAATTGAAAATGAACCCTACTAAGTCTTTCTTAGGGGTTTCCAGTGGCAAGTTTTTAGGATTTGTCATTACCTCTCAAGGTATCAATGTTGATCCTGATAAGGTTAAAGCAATCCTTGAAATGCGTCCTCCTCGTAATCTGAAAGAACTTCGTGGCTTTCAGGGCCGTATTGCATATATCAGAAGATTTATATCTAATCTTTCTGGGAGGTGTCAACCTTTCTTCCGTCTATTAAAGAAAGGGGTATCTTTCGTCTGGGATGAAG
Organism: Iris pallida; assembly: GCA_029216955.1. Lineage (NCBI taxonomy): Eukaryota > Viridiplantae > Streptophyta > Magnoliopsida > Asparagales > Iridaceae > Iris > Iris pallida. Next base: position 266,860 of record JANAVB010033728.1, on the reverse strand, counting down.
CGTGTCAAAACGCCTTCAATGATATTAAGCAATATCTTACAAACCCACCTGTTCTGGTACCTCCGGTAGTAGGAAGACCATTTTTGTTATATGTTCGGGCCTTAGATCATTCACTTGGAGCTCTTCTGGCACAGAAAAGTGATATGGGTCATGAACAAGCAATATATTATCTAAGCAGAATGATGGTCGGAGCTGAACACAGATACACTCCTGTGGAAAAGGAATGTCTAGCTTTGGTTTTTGCCGTCCAAAAGACAAGGCATTATGTCACCGGACAGACTATTCATGTCATCTCCAGAATAAATCCCATTCGGGTGTTGATGAGGAAACCGAGCATTCTTAATTCCAGGTTAGCTACCTGGGCGATGTTGCTCACCCCCTATGATATGATTTATGTGCCTCAAAAATCAGTGAAGGGTAAAGCATTAGCTGATTTCTTAGCTACTCATCCTATACCTGAAACTTCGAAGTTATATGAAGATATTCCAGACGAAGTAGTGGATTGTAACATGACTTCGAAGAATGATATATGGCAATTATATTTTGATGGAGCATCACGAGTAGGACCTAAAGGCAATATTGTCTCTGGGGTAGGAATTGTCTTGGTCTCTCCTGACAAAATGGTCATATACCGTGCCTATTCTCTTAATGAGCCATGCTCTAACAATGTAGCAGAATATAATGCTCTATTGATTGGTATCCAAGTAGCAAAACAATTGGATATTGAATTCTTAGAGGCTTATGGAGATTCTCAATTGATCGTTAATTAAGTTAGAGGAACTTATGAAGTCAGAAATCCTGATCTCATCCCCTATCACCAAATGGTAGTCGAGTTGGCCCTTCCATTCAAAGGATTCTTCATTGAATTTGTACCACGTTCTCAAAATGTGGAGGCTGATGCTCTTGCCAGCTTAGCTGCAGACTTGGCTGTCCCAATCCGAAGGCAAAATATAATTACTTTGTTAGACCGAGACTTGTTCTGTGTGAAGAATAATCTGCATATTGAACAAAGTTATACTACAGAGTCAAGTTCCCAGCAGAAAGATTGGAGAACTCCATTCATTGATTATGCAGTTCATGGAATTTTGCCTGAAGATCCTAAAGAAGATGCATCAATTAAGAGACGATCATTTCGATTCTATTATGATTCGTCTTTACATATGCTATATCGTCGTTCATATGACGGACTCTTGCTGCACTGTCTCTCAGAAAGTGAAGCTAAACAAACACTGCGTGAGGCTCATGATGGTGTCTGTGGTGCTCATCAAACGGGTCCAAAGTTGCAAGACCGTATTCGAAGAATGGGGTATTATTGGCCTTCTATGATAGCAGATGCTGTAGACTATGCCAAAAGATGTAAAGCATGTCAGATTCATGCTGATTTTATTCATCAACCATCTGAATTTCTACATCCTACAGCAGCCTCTTGGCCCTTCGAAGCTTGGGGTATGGATGTCATTGGTCCTATTAACCCTCCTTCTGTCAAAGGACATCGGTTTATACTAGCTATAACCGATTACTTTTCAAAGTGGGTGGAAGTAGTCCCCCTTGCGGAAGTAAAAACATCTAATGTGATCAGTTTCATCAAGCACCATGCCATTTATCGTTTCAGAATTCCTCGACGGATAATTCATGACAATGGTCCACAATTTGCCAGTCAAGCATTTTATCGATTCTGTGACAAGAATCGAATTCAGAATTTGGCTTCTACGGCTTATAATCCAGCTGCTAATGGTTTAGCTGAAGCTTTCAATAAGACGATCATCAAACTTCTCAAAAAGTTTGTTTCTTCCAATAAACGTGATTGGAATAAGAAACTTGGAGAATGTTTATGGGCTTATCAAACAACAGTCCGGACTCCTACTGGTTTTACACCATTATTATTGGTCTATGGATGCAAAGCTGTTCTTCCATTAGAAATCCAGATCCCTTCTCTACGAATAGCCATTGCTAATGAGCTAACTACAGAGAATAATGATCGCTTACGACTCCAAGAACTTGAAGGATTGGATGAGAAGCGTCTTCAAGCACAACAACACATTGAACTGTATCAAGCCCGCATATCTCGAACTTTTAATCGTAAAGTTAAGGAGAGGGCATTCAAAGTTGGCGAGCTTGTATTAACTGTTCGGAGACCGATGGTAATGACTCATAAAAGTAAAGGAAAATTCTAAGCAAAATGGGAAGGCCCTTATGTAATTGAGTCCGTGTTTTCCAATGGCGCCTATCGATTATCAAAACCCAATGGAGATCTACTCATGCTGCCGATAAATGACAAATTTCTTAAGAAATACTATGTATAAAAAGAGAAGACAGAACAAAAATAAAAATTCTTTTATTATTATTTTTGTTCAAAACAAAAGACTAAGGACGAGGGCCACTTCCTTCCTTATTGAATACATAGTCGGCCAATGCATAAAAGGCATCGTTTCCTGAACACATGAAAAATTTGCAAGCAGCCATCCTCGACGCTTCTTCTTCAAGAGTTTTCCCTGGCTCTACTAAAAAAGCAAGAATGTCTTCGGATGGCTTGGGCGCGAAAGAGCTTCCACCTATTTCGGTTGAGCCTGATGAGACCGATACAGGGTCACAACGGGGAACATATCAATGATGTTCTCAATTTTTCGGGGGACTTCATTCTTTTGATGTACATCTTCGGAAGACATTTCTAATAAAGAAGCAGAAATAAGAATGGAATGATTACAGAGAATTCTCACCTATTTATAGGGGAGAATTATTAATGAAATAGTCTCCGAAGGGGAGAAACGACTTTTCATTTTCGAAAAGACTCGTCCGTTCATGTTACTAGGTTCATCCATTTAAATTTTTTTTGAATCGTCCTTTTCGTTCCCAAGAAATACGCTGATTCATCCACCGTCTTGCATATACGCTCACAATATTTGTCTTCTTATTCCCCAACTACCAAGGTTTGGTTAAGCTGACTTCTTGTTTCCAGGGAAAGGGATTTTATATCTTCTATATCAATTAATTAGAAAGTGGGATTCGCTATTTATCATGTTTCCATGACCTCTGAATAAATATTAAATCTACTTTCTTTTCCTATCTATCACTTCTATTTTTGACATCTGCATAGATACTAATCTAATTTTCCTTTGAGTTCATATATGCTATTATGTCCATATTACCTCTGATAGTATCATGTACTCTAAAATAGAAAATTGGATTTTATTTATCTATCATGTCCATGTAGAAGCATGGAAAATATCAGAATAATGGTCCATGCGGCTCTGAGAAGAAGCCCATGCGGCTCATACAGGAGCTGTCTTATGCGATTCAAAGAAAGACTCTCAGTCTCATGCGGCTCAGGAGTGTATGCGGTTCAGCAGGAATACGCGGCCTGATCGACGTCACATCCCCCTTGGGATCACCCCCCTACAGCTGGCCATTTGAGTAGTGGCCTCATTTAATGCCCTGACACGACTCGACAACTACGACGGCTCTGACATAAAGCGTCATAATGGTTCTGCCATAATGACAGACTCTTCGGGAAAAGAGGAAAATCTCTGACTCGATCCGACAGAAATCCTAGATTGCCACGTGGCACATCTAATGCGGCTTAAATGGAGAACAGTTCCATGCGGCTCACTAAGAAGTCACCCTATATGGCCAGCAGAAATCAGCCATATGCGGCCCACCGAGAGCCTAGTCCCTGTGGCTCAATACAACGCTAGCCTATGCGGCTCGTAGAGATTATGCATATGCGGCTCACTGAGAGTTCATCCCCTGTGGCTCAATAAAGCGTTGCCCTATGCGGCTTATAAAGATTATCTCCCTGCGGTTCAAGTCTTGATTATTCCATGCGGCTCTGGCAGGACCCACAATTAAAACACGTGGCATCGGATCAATCAAGGATTTAACCGAATCCCAACAAATATATTTGACATCATCATCATAATTACTGAGATCAGGGCATATCATTTATCATCAAGCCAATGGGACACGTGGCGAGCAACCGGACATTGGTATAATCAATCATGAAGATTTAAAGCAGTTAACATTAATTGCTCACAAGATTCGGTGCTATCCGCATTAATGGTCTAGATTTATTGTAATCAGGATCAAGGGTTCAGATAGATTGAAGGAGCGCCGACATTCCAAACAAATGATCATTAGCAAACCCTAATGATCATACCCCACTCCTATAAATAGCCAGCATCATTTCTTTGCACAAGGACCGGCAAAAAAAGAATAAATAAAATAGTCAGAGAGGAGATATACAGAGAGAAAGACTCTCCCAATAACCAGAGAAAATACACAGAGAGAGAGAGAGAGAGGAGCTAGAAGAGCAACAGAGGAGCAAAAAGAGCATTTCTTCGTCAACGCCAACCATCTTTTCACAAGGAGCCAAGGCTGTATACAGATCGTCCAAGGAGTAAGGCAGGGCTGCCGTCGCCTTCCCGAGCCTCTATCGTCACCCCCCAGAATCTAAAATAAACAATTGTACTTAGATTGCTATACCTAGGTTTTCGTCCCTAGGCTTTCTTTGTACAAGCGAGTTTGTATTGTGAGTCTAAGTTCAGTCCTCCGATAATTGTTCTGTACTTTTACAATCAATGGAAAACTCGATGGCGACTCTGCTGGGGACTAACTTCTCCACGGCTGAGGAGTTGGTGACGCAATCGAATGCAGCCAAACTTGGCTCCACACGACAGAAGATGGTCGTCCGCTTCGACCAACAGGCGTTCAAAGAGATGCTCTCTGAAGGCAGCGCTGGCCCGGCCCATAAGCGCACCCGCAACACGAAGGCTCGCAAAGAGTGGCGGCCAAAATCATTTGCTCCTCCTCAAGCCCTCGAGGGGATACCCTCTGTTGCTCAAGACGGCGAGAAGGACTCTCCTGCGACCCCACTTCAGACCGTAGACAACTCTGCTGTTCCCAAGTCCGGCAGAAGAAAATAATATGATGCTGGACTTGCAGGGGCAAAGAGGAACTCTACGCGATCCAAGCCGCAGAAGGGTATTAGCCACAGGGAGAAAGTCCATGCGGCTACATCCGCCAACCGCATAAAGAAAACTCGTGCGGCCACATCTGTCAGCCGCATAACTTATGCGGCTACAGTTGCCAACCACACGGATGAGACTCATGCGGCTATCAAAGTCAATCGTTTGTAGAAAACCCATGCGGCCACAAAGGTCAACCGCATGCGGGCAGCCTGTACGGTCGTGACTCCTAGCCGCATAAGAACTCACCCGACAGCAGAAGCCAACCGCATGTAGACAGCCTGCACGGTTTCCCATCCTAGCTGCATAACATCCGCTCCATGCTCCTCTCGATCAGTTTTCGACCGTCTCTCGTACGGTCCGAACCCGGATGATCCTCTGGATGATAATCCAGACTCTGTGGCATTTAACTTGGACTCCGCCTATTACGCACCCACAAGTGCTAAAAGGAGGAAGTCTAGGGCAGCGCGGGCTCATCAAGCCCAGTCAGCTGTCCCAACCTCTGACTATCGGGGCGTCCCATTGACTATCACACGGGCCTCGGATGGAAAGTTGTATACAGCTGCTCAAGTCCAGCCCCCTGCGGCAAACAGGCAGAGTGGTTCCTCTGACTTGCGGGAGACGATCCTCCACAAACGCAAGGAAAAAGAAGGAGTGTCGGTGTGCAAAGAGTCCTCGCTTGGACATCGCTGCACCCAGATCATCGTCAATTGCTGCTGCAACAATGCGGCAACGACGGAAGATCGGCCATCCGTCTTCCAAAGGCTACAGCACCCGAACTCAGGAGATGAGGCACCTCCTGTTGTCTCCTGCAACTTCGCTCAAAAAGTCCCCGCCGAAGAAAGAAGGAAGAAGACGAGCATCTCCAGTCCGAAGATATCAACTACTACAACTAATAAACTATCGTCTAAACGGTTTTCCTCCACTGGTGTATTCCAACACACCCGGTCGAAGACGAAATTTACCGCGATGGGAAGTTCATCATCCACATCGCCGGAGGTTGAAGGAGCTGGGGGTAGCACTCCTCCGAACATCCGTAACAATCTGATGTTCCAAGGAACCGAGTCCGCACAAACAACTCTTCCATCAGGAGCAACGGACGCTGATGCCCCCGAGGACATCCGTAACTCTCAAGACAAATCAAACTATGAAGCTGGGGATACCATTCCCTTCGAGTCCGAGCCCGAAGAAAACATTCCCACCTACCCCGATGACTTCTCGGTGCATGGGTACGACTCAGAGGGCACCTCCTCCACCGTTCCTTCCATCACTCCTCACGTAAGAACGTTGTTCATGACGGATAGCGATCAAGGTGGTTCCAGTGATCGCCAGCGCATTGCAGTCTCGAAGCCATATTACTTGCCTTGGTCAAGTCTGTAAACGAGATCAAAGCGGCCCTGCCCACTCTACAAGGAGGAGTGCCGGGTCAAACAAGCACGGGCCCCCCGGTTAATATAGATTCGAACTCAGCGGCACTAAACCCGGGCAATAATCCTCCCGAAATAATTGCCCCCGCCGCGACAGACGAGACCCGAGAAGTAAGAAGACAGGTCCAGGAGCTCCGTGCCATGTTTCATGCCCGAGAAAACTCTCAAGATCTCAGAATACGGCATCCTTACCCCGCTGAGTGGAGGGACGTTCCTTTCCCACCAAGATATAAGCCGTTAAACATCAACCCGTATGATGGCAAAACTTCAGCAAGCCGGTACATCACTTACTTTGAGGTCACCACCGACCATCTGCCTCATGAGGATGCGATCCTCACACGATTATTCATTGGAGCATTGGAAGGAGTCGTCTTTGATTGGTACCGCAATCTACCAGACAACTGTATCCATTCTTTTGCCGGCTTCAAGCGCATGTTCTTGGAACGATTCTATGAAGTAGGACAAGACGTCACTATGTCCACTCTCATGGACGTCGTCCAAGGGTAAAAGGAGCTAACAAGGAACTACATCGAGCGGTTCTGCCAGACCGCTATGAAGCTACCTTCCGGAAATCCAGATTCTTCTTTGATTGAAATCTGCCAAAAGAGACTGCTTCCAACGATCAGTCTCTGGATGGGCGAAAGTCAATTCAAAGATTGGAAGGCGTTCATCATCAGCGCCACAAGTGCCGAAGAACGACTGAAGAAGGCTCGCCAACTAGGGTTGCACATCTTAGAAGGAGAAAACAAGGGCAAGCGTCTCAACAACGATAATGAGGGTAACCCCTCCAATAATCGGGACAGCAAGAGAAAACAGGCTATGGTGGCCGACACGGCCCAGAAGCCCAACCCACAGCCGGCAGACAAGCAATGGCCTCAGATCACTTACTCTTTCGAAGACGGCCACGTCAAGCCTATCTTAGACATGCTCATACAAGGAGGCAGGATTCAGCTTCCTCCACCAAGACGGGAGCCTCGGCCGGCTGATTTAGAAAACCCAAAGTTCTGCCATTACCACCGTTATGTGTACCACGCTACACACGACTGCTACCAACTAAAACGGTACATCCAAAGCCTCATCGATTCGAACGCTCTGGCCATCGACTTCGAAGAAGTAACCGTAGCAGCCAATATGGTGTCCGCATAATTCGACAACTTCCCTCCGACGGAAACTCAAGACGGGGTAGTCCCCGTCCCTCTCGCCACAATGGAGATTACCAATCTTCCTCCGCCACGAGAACAAGCTGCTGGTCTAGTACCTCTCACCACCTCACGAGGAGAGGTCATGTGGGTCCATCCAGACTTGGTGTCAGAAGTAACTCAGCCCACTCCATCTCCCACCAACAAAAAGAGTAGAAAAATCAGGACCTGCCACATAATTTCAGCAGACAATAAGGAAGCTACAGCCGTCGTCACGCGGTCCGGATCGCAATCCCAACCTGTGGTTGACAGTCCAGCAGAAAATCATTAACCCACTACAACTGAGGCTCTGGGACCGGCTCAGCCTTCGACGACCGGCAAGCCTAGGCCGAAAGAGACTCGCTTCGACAAATCTCTCCGAAAGGACGCAGCCCAAGGGCTAGAGAGGCCCTACAACTTTGATATTTTAGCACAATTGGCTAACACTCCGGCCAAATTATCATTATACAAACTCCTAAGGCTCTCCAAAGATGTTCGTATTGCATCTCTAAAATGCTGATGCCTATCTCGCTCAATCTAACCTCACCGGGGAGGACTCACCCGTGGATCTCCAAGACAGTACCTGCACGGGAGCAATGCCCAACATAGTCTTCACTCCGCAGGACATGCTCATCAAAACCAACCTACATGATCGCCCGCTATACTACACATGATACATTAGCGACGTGAAGGTGGATCGGATGCACATTGATCCTGGCTCTTCCATAAGCATCATCCCGAAGGGCCTGCTACATCATCTTCGCATCCCAATGCATCGCCTGACACCTACAAGCACCGCCATCTGCGGTTTCAATTCGGGTAGGAGCTACCCTATTGGAAAGATTCGTCTGAAGTGTCAAATTGGCGACCTCCAATCCGAAGTCACCTGCTACGTCATAGATGCAGACACTTCTTACAACATTCTCTTCGGGCGCCCATGGATACACGATTATATGATCGTGCCTTCCACGCTACACCAGTGCTTCAAATATGTCGACAAACACGGCTTCGTCAAGACAGAGTTTGCTGATATCGATCCCTTCAAAGGGGTCGAATCTTACTACTCGGACTCCTGTTTATACAAAAAGTCGAAGAGGCACCTTGATGAAGGAGACGAACAAACTCATACCGAGACAGCCACGGGATCAGAAGGACCCCTGATAATCCACCTCCAAGCTCGCAAACCGGGCAAGTCCGCACCCCTCACCGCCACTCTGCGGAAGGACGCGATCAGCCTCTCGGCGCAAGAGGAGCAGATGATAATCCGGCTGCCAAGGTTCGACCAAGTGTCGAGACCCACAACGGGGCCACAGACAATTCGACTGCCGAGAGTCAGTCAACCACAAGCAGGGAAGCTCAACCCCTCGGACAGGCCGCTGACAATACGCCTTCCTAAGAAAGGTTGTCACCTCGATGCAAGGTCTGACACTTCCAGCGAACCAGCAACTCCTCGCTCCACATCGTATGCCAAACTGGGGGTCGCCAGTCTGCCAACAACTCCACGCTCTGCTCCATCAACTGGACCACTGACAATCAAGCTTTCTAGGTCGTCCTCTCATCTTCGTTCATACAGGGGGTAGTCGAAGGGGAACCGAAGCTAGCCAAGTATGTGGCTGTCCACACTGATGTCCCCTCCGCTGATGATATAATCCCCCTAGAAAAGATACCTTACTTCATCAATAAAGGGTTATCTTTGAACTACACCGAGCTTAATAAGCTATGTACAATGTATGCTATGGAACACGGCATAGGCACTCACCTACGCACACAGGTGACAAATGTGTACACCACGATCCAGCTGACTCCAGTAGAAGACGCTTACCGAATGTTCGAGGGAGGAGATCATCCAATCATCTTCGGCCGGACGAACAACCCTCATCCCCTCACCATAGAAGAAGTCGACCTCGAGTCAGATGTCGGGAGACTGCCTTTGTATCTCTATAGCCCTCAATCCAAATATCTCATGCAGAAACAGGGGTACGATCTGGAGACTACGCCAGGATTAAACTATGGCACTAGGCGACGATTGCCTTTGAAGCCGCCAGTCCCAGCAGGCAAACCACGGAACTACTATAACAAAACTCGATGCGGGTTAGGTATGTCACGCCTACTACGACCCCGGGAAGTTCAGACGAAGAATGCGACTGGCAGTCACATTCAACCGGATCACCAACTTTTGACTCAGATACCAGCATCGGGGATGTATTCAGACAAGTTATGTCAGTCAACATGGCGTTCGTCGACGCTTACGAAGAAGATGAAGACATCTCCGAAATCCTCGAGCTAGAGCCATGGGCCCAACAATTAGACGCATAATGGGAAAAGCGATTCGAACTAAGAGAACCCCCTACTGAAGATGAGGTCATACAAGTGGATCTCGACAGCGAATCTTCTCCAAAACCGATCTTCATCAGTAAAAGCCTCACCAACGAAGAACAGAAGTCGCTGTTAGAACTTGTCAGAGAGTACATTGATGTGTTCGCCTGGAGCTACGAAGACATGCCAGGCTTAAATCCTGACATCGCTCTTCACAAGCTTAACATTCAACCAGACGTGAAGCCAGTCAAGCAACAGCAGCGACGCTTCTGTCCAGGCATCATGGACGCGATCGAAGCCAAAGTCAATAAATTAATAGCCAGCGGCTTCATTCGCGAGGAGCAACATCCTGATTGGGTCGCCAATATAGTACCCGTCCTCAAGAAGAATGGGAAGATTCGAATCTGCATCGACTTCCACAACCTGAACGAGGCATGCCCCAAAGATGAATTCCCTCTTCCTATCACAGATATCATGATCGACAATACCTGCGGCTTCGAACGTATGTCATTTATGGATGGCTTCTCGTGGTACAACCAAATCAAAATGTCTCCTGACGACGAAAAGCACACGTCATTCCGAACACCGATTGGCACGTACTGCTACACAGTCATGCCTTTCGGTTTAAAGAATGCTGGCGCCATATACCAAAGAGCTATGAGCATCATCTTCAGAGACCACTTACGCAAGACGGTGGAGTGCTATATTGATGATATAGCTGTCAAGAGCCGTAGCAAAGGAGACCATCTGCAGGATCTAAGGACGGTATTCGACCTAATGCGAACGCACAATTTGAAAATGAACCCTTCGAAGTCCTTCCTGGGCGTGTCCAGCGGGAAGTTCTTAGGCTTCATCATCACTGCAAAGGGTATCCATGTAGACCCTGAAAAGACAAAAGTAATCATGGAGATGGGTCCCCCAAGAAATCTCCGCGAACTCAGAGGCCTTCAAGGGAGGTTAGCTTACATCAGAAGGTTCATTTCCAAACTCTTCGGGCGATGCCGACCGTTCACACACCTCATGAAGAAAGGAGTCTCATTCGTATGGGACGAGGAATGCCAGCATGCTTTCGACAATATCAAAGAATACTTATCAAATCCTCCAGTTCTGGTAGCCCCGGTTCCTAGAAAACCATTCCTGCTCTACGTACGGGCAATGGAACACTCCCTTGGTGCTTTGTTGGCACAAAACAACGATGCAGGCCATGAGTAAGCTATATATTACCTCAGCCGAATGATGATTGGGCCAGAACACCGATACACCGCTGTGGAGAAGGAATGCCTCGCTCTGGTGTTCGCCATTCAAAAGATGCGGCACTACGTCACAGGGCAAACCATACATGTGATCTCCCGAGTCAACCCTCTAAGAGTCCTCATGACTAAACCAGGCGCACTCAGCTCTCGCATCGCTACATGGGCAATACTGCTATCTCCTTATCATATGATCTTCGTCCCGCAGAAGGCTGTCAAGGGTCAAGCCCTGGCAGACTTCCTGGCAGCCCACCCAGGATCAGAGTCTTCCAGAATATATAAAGAGATCCCAGATGTGGTTGCCGATTCGAATATAGCCACCCACGATAACATATGGCAGATGTTCTTCGATGGCGCTTCAAGAACCGGACCCAAGGGAAACATCGTCGTTGGGGTCGGAGTGGTATTGATTTCTCCTACCGGGTTGGTGATCAATCGCGCCTACTCCCTCACAGAACCCTGCTCTAATAATATGGCCGAGTATAACGCTTTGGTCATTGGTCTCCAACTGGCAAGAGAGCTGGGGGTAGAGTACCTTGACGCATACGGCGATTCCTAACTAATCGTCAATCAGATCCGGGGTTCGTATGAGGTCTGCCATGAAGATATGATCCCTTATCATCAAATAGCGATCAATATCATCTCGGCATTTGAGGGGTTCTTCATCGAGCACGTCCCCAAACTCCGAAATATCGAAGCCGATGCCCTAGCTGGTCTCGCCGCTTCCCTAGCAGTTTCAAATTATGATCGACAATCCGTGGAAGTGATAGGCCATGAACTGGTCTATCCCAAAAACAATATGCAATTCGTCGCAAGTTATTCCGCACAGATGATCGGTGATGCCCCGGATTGGATACAACCATTCATCAACTTCGTCGTCTACGACATCCTGCCTGAGAACCCAAAGGAAGCCATTTCCATCAGAAGGCGTTCTCTCAGATTCTTCTACGATGCAGAGACGAAAATGCTGTATCGCCGCTCCTACGATGGATTATTACTCCGGTGCTTGTCGAACGCAGAAGCCAAAGAAGCCGTACGAGAAGCTCATGACGGTGTCTGCGGGGCCCACCAGCCCGGCCCAAAACTGCAAGACCGTCTTCGCCGAATGGGCTACTATTGGCCCACAATGGTGGCAGACGCAATAGATTATGCTAGAAAGTGCAAAGCTTGCCAAGTCCATGCGGACTTCATTCACCAACCATCCGAATTTTTACATCCGACGGTGGCGTCCTGGCCTTTCGAAGCATGGGGAATGGACATCATTGGTCCAATCACCCCACCTTCCTCCCGAGGACATCGCTTCATACTCGCGATCACTGATTACTTCTCCAAATAGGCGGAAGCTGTCCCACTCGCGGAAGTTAAGACTTCAAACGTGATCAGCTTCCTTAAGCATCACGTCATCTACCGCTTTGGATTGCCCCGAAGGATCATCCATGATAATGGTCCGCAGTTTACAAGCCACGCATTCTATCGATTTTGCGATAAGCACCGTATTCAGAATATCGCCTCGACGCCGTACAACCCGGCAGCAAACGGGTTGGCAGAGGCGTTCAACAAAACAATCATTAAACTTCTCAAGAAGTTTGTCTCCTCCAACAAACGCGACTGGAACGAGAAGCTCGGCGAGTGCTTATGGGCTTATCGTACCACAGTTCGAACAGCCACCGAAAATACACCATTCTCCCTCGTATACGGGAGTGAGGCGGTCCTCCCCTTGGAGACCCAGATCCCTTCACTACGTGTCGCCCTCACACATCAATTAACGACAGACGACAACTACCAACGTCGGCTGCAAGAGTTAGAGGCCTTAGATGAAAAGCGCCTCCTAGCTCAGCAAAGGATCGAGCTGTACCAAGCATGCATCTCCGGAGCCTTCAACAAGAAGGTCAAAATCAGAACATTCCAGGTAGGCGATCTCGTCTTGGCAGTCCGGAGGCCAATGGTCATGACTCACAAGACCGTCGGCAAATTCCAGCCAAAATGGGACGACCCATTCATCATTGAGACGGTATTCTCCAACGGTGCTTACCGCCTCGCAAAGCAAAATGGAGACTTGCTCATGCTGCCCGTCAACGGCAAGTTCCTGAAGAAATATTATGTCTAAACGACATTCGCTACAGGGTCTTCGAGTCATGTACCCGCTGGTACCACTGAACTCATACCTTCAGCATTTCAGATTATCGAGTTATGTACCGGCTGGTACCAATGAACTCACACCCACAACATTTCAAGATTATCGAGTCATATACCTGCTGGTGCCCCTGAACTTACCCCTACATCCCCTTCAGATTATCGAGTCATGTACCCGCTGGTACCGCTGGACTCCCACTTTCTCAATATGTTAATTTACCGAGTTATGTACCCGTTGGTGCCTCTGAACTCACATTCCGGTCACTCTTTCAGATAGTAAGTTACGTATGATTATACCTCTAAACTTTCTTCCTGGAAGAGATCCTCCCTCATGATCCAATACCCGCACTCCCAGTGCACAAAAAGGGTAATCGATCCACAAATTTCCGAAAACGGACATGTCCTCATTACCTTTGAGTCGTTTTCACTTCCACCAAAAACAAACCGCCCCTCACATAGAACTTCCACGTTCTCCTACCTCTGAGTCGTTCTATGTACCCCCTCTTCATTGAGCCCACTCCTGCCATGTCATCATTACCTCTGAGTGGGAAGGCTCTGTCGAAGAAACCCTCATGCTTGCCATGTCCATATTACCTCTGAGCAAGTATGTCGGTCTCCTTTCGACCTATTATCTGTACCCACAACCGGAGTACGACAAGGATAATAGGTCCACAAATGTTCGCTGTTGACCACGAATATCTTCTGTGGAACCTCCCCTGCCATGTCCTCATTACCTCTGAGCAGGAAGATTCCACGGTAAAACCCTCATGCTTGCCATGTCCTCATGACCTCTGAACAAATATGTTGGTTTTCCTTTCACCCTATTATCTGTATCCCGAACCAGGGTACGCCAAGGATAATAGGTCCACAAATATTCCTTTGCTAAGCTTCTTAGCAATAAATCCGCTACCCTACCATGCCCCGGGAGCCCAGCTGCTCTACGACATTCTTTTTTTTAGCACCGAGAACATCCATGACCACTTTGCAACGGCTGTTCCGGACATCCTGTCCAAACTTGTTATCTGTACCTGAAACCAAGGTACGTCTAGGATAACAGGTCCACAAACAATCCCCCAGCAAATCCAATTCCACAGACGCGACAAGTACAAGGAAGAGATGATGAGTCGAAACATGCTCATTTATTCAAAGTTCAACATACTACCTCATTTGGGATCATATCCCTTACAAAAAAAAGAAAGAGAAAGCAAAGAAAACATACAGCTGATCACTGTTCGGGGGCACATAACGCCCTGAGACGGTCTGTCAGCAAAACAACCGACCGCTCGAAACTCTGGGAGGCTCGACGTTCTGCCTCGCGAGTCAGCACCGCCTCGTCCTCCAGGTGAGCGTGAGCCTGCCAGTTATCCTCAAACTTCTTGAAGGCCCGCTCAAGGTTGACAGAAGATCGAGAAATCTTTTCGGCCTCCCGAGCAATCGATTCCTGTTCTGCATGAGCAGCCTCCCGCTCTGACTCAAAGAAGGCCAACTCCTTCTGGAGCGCGAGAATCCGCTCTTTCGTGTCAGCTATTCCACGAGAGGCAGATTCTTCTCGGGCTCTACAAGTCTGACTTCGACGACCCAGTCGGTCATACGAGATAGAGAATTTGTCAAGGTCCTCCCGCACAACCGGCCCGGCAGTTTCTCGAGCGAGTTTGATACTATCCCGAGCAGCAAGGAGGAAGCCCTGCTCCCGCTTGATCGCAGCAGGCAAGCCCGCCTGTCGTATCGCCAGTAGTTGGGTCACTAGCTGATCAGCTTCTGTCAGCTTAGGTTCCAGCAGTATAGCCAATCCCACCCCGCCAGGCAGAGATTTCAAGGTTGAAATCTGACCCCGAGTGCACTGAAGAGACAAAGAAAATGGGGTCCCCCGTTCTATGGCAGCGTCCACGCCCCTTTTTAAATGATGATAGAAACTATCGACCACGTCCTGTGTCACCTCGTCTAGAGTCTCCGTGGAGGCGGGTGTCAATGGGAGGGTGGCTGGCAGCACCGAAGAAGATACAACAGAATCCGCCGCTCCTGCTACCAGAGAAACCAGCTCCGCACGGAAGGACGCTTGAACAGCGGCCAACTCCTCCTCGGTAGCCTGCAAAATTTGAATGCTCGGTAGGACCGAGGGGTCATCTTCCGGAGCCGTATAGTCTGCGGATGATAAGGCGGAGACCATCGCCAACCCCATTCTCGTCGGCATAGAGCTGGCAGGAGGCACCTCGACAAGAGACGGCAAAGAAGAGGAAACGCTCCTTTCTCCCCTGTCACGATAAGCCGAGCCTTCCCCAAGAACATCCGTAGTGGGAAGTGAAGGGTCAAGACCTGCAGGGCCAAGACAACCATGAATCGATTTGACCCGGAGGATATGTTGATAGAGCAAATAAGCCCCTTCACTAGTCAATATCTGGCTTATCTTACCAGTGGAGGAGTGCGGAGGCCGAGGTTCGCCTGCAGCCACCATAGCCCCTTCACCAATAGCCTCCGAGTCAGGTACAATAGACTCCCCCGCCCCTGCATCCTCGAGAGGGGGTATACCGAGATCATCGTCGCATTGTTAAAAATCAGCGGTTTCAGGGACGGGTCCAAGGAAACCTTCGTCACCCCGGGTCGAGGTTTCAGCAACCTGGGAGCTTCCAGCCGCCGTTGAGAGAACACCCGCAGAAAGGATCACAGTGCATACGCCACTAATCAAAGCAGCGAGGGCCGGATCAGCTCCAGGGGAAATAGACGGTTCAGGAAAGGACGATTCACCGGACACCTACAAAGGAAAGTAATTAAGTCATATCATCGGAAAAGAAGAAAACTACAACAAAGAGAAGGCTCCGACTTACCCCTGGAATGTCGTCTACAGCCTCACCCTTCTCCGTAATAAGCAGTCTACGGGGACCGACCGCCGCCCTCTTTACAGAAAAAGTTACCCTTCTGTCAGTAGACTCACGCCTGCCTCGCTTACGTGAGGGACCAGGCATGGCGGGCGGTATATCTACCCGTACCACCTCTGACACAGATGGTAACTGGCCCACTGCTTCATCAAATATGGTCGACGGTTGATCCGCCATCATCTCATCTGCCGTGACGGAAGGCTGACCCGCCATTGTCTCGTCACCCGAAGAAAGGGAGTCCTCGTCGTCCCGCTCGTTGTCTTCCGCAATTGTGTCGAAGGACTCGGAATCGGGCGAAGGAACTCTATTCGTCACTTTCTTCTTTGCTCTCGACGTCATAGCCTTCTCCGCCAGGCGAGTGCCCACAATGAAGCTAGTCCTCGAGTCAAAATCGAGGGGGGGAGGATTCACCATAACATGATATAGGGCCGCCATATGTAGGATTTCCTCTATCACGTTTGCGGCAGGGACCAAGAAGCTAGTCCGAGTATGACAGACGTCATAGTAGCTCCATGCCCTGATACCGTCAAGAATGCTACCTTCAAATCCCAGGTGAGAACGGGGACGCCCGAGGAATAACTGAGCATACCCAAATTGACGGGCAAACCTACTAGGCAAGTAGGGCTCCAAATACACAGTGTTGCGATTCCGGTAAACTAGATGCGCCGGGCGAATGTTGCGTAGCCAGAAACGCATCTTTTCAGGCAAGAAATGAGGAGGTCCGACCCCATCAACATGAACACTCCTCACCTCTTGATCAGTGAAACGAGGAACGGACACGAAGAAATTATACCCGTCCACCCTCGCCAGCATCCTCCGACACGCCGGCATAGTACCACATTCCCAAGGCTGGTGGTGATACTTGAAAAGAAATGCGTCGTCACCGGTAACGCCATCTCCCGTCCCAGGTCTCATCAAGGACTGATAATGCAGCAACAGCCATCCCAGCAAGTAATGATAAGCAATTCTACACGTTCAAAATCCATGGCCACGTCACGAGCAATGACCTTGGACGAGAAGGCGCGGAGACCATGTTGAATACTGCACACCATGGCAGGAAGAAGAGCCAGCCTAACCCCAAAGGCCAACTTCACGGCAGGAAGAATGAAGTGGCGACTGATCCTCTCAATAGAGCCTGCCCCTCCTGAGACCACGCAGTTGCGCAGCCATACCATTAGAAACCCGGCCAAGAGTGCCTTCTCAGACAACCGCCGGGTACCATAACAAAAGTAGCTGAAGGAGTCAATTTGGCTCTCGAACCTGTCACTTTTAGACTTCGACCTCCTAGCGGTCGACATCAAGACCTCTACTTCCTTAGGAGTTAAACGATCTCGAGAAGTAACCCGGCCAGCCGCGCTGAATTTGAAAAGGTACGCAACCCAAGACTTAGTATGGGGAGAGTCCCCTTCCGAGCTGTCATTTTTCTGGATAGTCGTCCGGTGACAGGTGCTATGATGGCATAATAGTTCTTGATAAACGGCGAGGAAACCGGGGAATCGATGATCTAAATCTTGGAGCTCCTCATTCGTCGGCGTATACACTTCGAAGTGTTCATCCCCCCAGGGGAGCTTGGAGACAGCATACATCTCATGAAGAGCGAGCCCCAATTCTCCAACATGGGTAAAAAAGGTCCCCGTCCGATGATTGTACATCTCCAGAAGGGCCATGAACAGTGGCTTATTAACGGGCAACCCGTGGCTGGTACCCCGGATAGCGTCATAAAGGTTGACTTCCCGCAAAAACTCTTCATACTTCCGTAGAATCTATGAGGTCAGATTAGCCCACGGAGGAATGGGGTGCAACTAGCTCGGCAGTACCAACTGCCAACAGGATAGGACCCTTTGCGAGCAAGCTGACTCAGGAAGGTATCAGCCTGGGAGAATAAAAAGTTAGGGCCAGGGGTGTTGATGAAGGTACTTGGAACCAACCCCATCACGGACCGACTGGCCGAATCTTTGACCGCACGCACTGACCCAGTGGCTCTGTTATAACGGATGTTACCAACAAATATCTCCGGTCGGGTTGGAGTGAGGGTGTCTGGCATCTGCCTATCCAGAACGATCATATTGAACCACTCAAAAGAAAAATGGCGCTTCATAATAGGGATGTGAATCGACATCCCGTCCAGGTCAAAATCCCAACTCTCGGAAACATCCAGCACTCGGGAGTTATCTACGACCAATGCATCCCCAAAGAGGAAGACCGGTTTCAGATACTTCCCATCAGACTGTCCGGAGCTTATCATGTCACCAAGGAATTGAAAGGATTGAACCCTGATAGCATTTAGTCGCTCCAAAGGTTCATCAACAAGTAGCTGTTCAGACACTTGACGAACTAAGTCATCCTGATGTGCGCCCGAGGGAAACTGACACGAGCCTACCATAAGCTCCCCAGCAGGGTTCACTGGCAGATTCACTGAAGAAAAGGCAAAAGAAACAAGTCAAAAAAGATTGTTGAAGCACGAAACTACATGATGCCTATGCGTCTAGGCATAGCCTCATGCGGCTCAATTTTTACAGATCAGTTCAAATGAGCTTATGCGGCTCAATTTGAAAGAGCCCATGCGGTCCAGTGCGAATAAGCTCATGCAGTTCCGTTCGAAGGGAACTCATGCGGCTTAGTGCGGAGGAAATTATGCGGTTCGAAAGGAGTATATGCAAATATGGTCCGATTCAAAAAAGCTTATGCGGCCCTGCGAGGATGAGCTTATGCGGTCGAGCGAGGATGAGCTTATGCGATTCAGTTCGCAATATGATTAAACGGCTTAGTTTGAAAGAGCTCATGCGGCCCAAATCTTGATGAGCTTATGCGGCCTTGGTAAAGAAATAGTTATGCAACCACTTTCATGCGGCTCAAACCTGGGTTATACCCCATACGGCCCGAGTATGAGTCGTACACACAGTATGCTTTGGAATATAAGCTCACACATAAAATATGCGGCGTAGCCATGGCAGTTCATATTAAGGAATCCTACCAGCAATAGGCGGGTGGACGTTGGGGTAAAAAGCAGACACGCCAGCCGACGGAGGAGCCGCCACATTCGCCGCCGCAATCGATGAAGACACGGCCTTCTTGCCCTTCGCTGCAGCAGAAGATGATGCGGTCTTCTTGCCCGTAGCAGCAGCAGCCTTCTTGGGAGCCATTGTCGATCGTTGAAGGAGGAAGACGAAGAGCAAAGACAGCAACAGGGAATTCGAGCAAAGAGAGAAGGTAAAGAAACCCCCAAGGGACTAAAAGCCTCTTATTTATAGGCGAAAGAAGACCCATGAAACGAACAAAACGTCTCAGATTACGCCTCGGATTACGCGCTGCTTCAAAAGAATAAAGGCAAAAAATGCTTCGGTCAAGGCAAAACCGACCCTTGGGATCCTCCCCCAAAAGATGGTGCTAAATCAAAACGAATCAAGAGCATTTAATGAAGATTTGCACACGTAGTCAGGACACGTGGCAATGAGCCTATGCGGTCAGATGAATCTATGCGGTTGAGACACTTATGTGGCATGAACGGGGCCATGCTTCTTATTTAAAGTGTTTCAATTTTGTAAATTGAAAACTTTGAAGGGGGTCCTGTAGAAGCATGGAAAATATCAGAATAATGGTCCATACGGCTCTGAGAAGAAGCCCATGCGGCTCATACAGGAGCTGCCTTATGCGATTCAAAGAAAGACTCTTAGTCTCATGCAGCTCAGGAGTGTATGCGGTTCAGCAGGAATATACGGCCCGATCGACGTCACATCCCCCTTGGGATCACCCCCCTACAGCTGGCCATTTGAGTAGTGGCCTCATTTAATGCCCTGACATGACTCGACAACCACGACGGCTCTGACATAAAGCGTCATAATGGTTCTGCCATAATGACAGACTCTTCGAGAAAAGAGGAAAATCTCTGACTCGATCCGACAGAAATCCTAGATTGCCACGTAGCACATCTCATGCGGCTTAAATGGAGAACAGTTCCATGCGGCTCACTAAGAAGTCACCCTATATGGCAAGCAAAAATCAGCCATATGCGGCCCACCGAGAGCCTAGTCCCTGCGGCTCAATACAACGCTAGCCTATGCGGCTCGTAGAGATTATGCATATGCGGCTCACTGAGAGTTCATCCCATGCGGCTCAATAAAGCGTTGCCCTATGCGGCTTATGAAGATTATCTCCCTGCGGTTCAAGTCTTGATTATTCCATGCGGCTCTGGCAGGACCCACAATTAAAACACGTGGCATCGGATCAATCAAGGATTTAACCGAATTCTAACAAATATATTTGACATCATCATCATAATTACTGAGATCAGGGCATATCATTTATCATCAAGCCAATGGGACACGTGGCGAGCAACCGGACATTGGTATAATCAATCATGAAGATTTAAAGCAGTTAACATTAATTGCTCACAAGATTCGATGCTATCCGCATTAATGGCCTAGATTCATTGTAATCAGGATCAAGGGTTCAGATAGATTGAAGGAGCGCCGACATTCCAAATAAATGATCATTAGCAAACCCTAATGATCATACCCCACTCCTATAAATAGCCAGCATCATTTCTTCGCACAAGGACCGACAAAAAAGAATAAATAAAATAGTCAGAGAGGAGATATACAGAGAGAGAGACTCCCCCAATAACCAGAGAAAATACACAGAGAGAGAGAGAGAGGAGCCAGGAGAGCAACAGAGGAGCAAAAAGAGCATTTCTTCGTCAACGCCAACCATCTTTTCACAAGGAGCCAAGGCTGTATACCGATCGTCCAAGGAGTAAGGCAGGGCTGCCGTCGCCTTCCCGAGCCTCTATCGTCACCCCCCAGAATCTAAAATAAACAATTGTACTTAGATTTCTGTACCTAGGTTTTCGTCCCTAGGCTTTCTTTGTACAAGCGAGTTTGTATTGTGAGTCTAAGTTTAGTCCTCCGATAATTGTTCTGTACTTTTACAATCAATGGCAAACAGTCCATATTACATCCAGATAGATACAAATCATTGATCATAGAAGAACTTTCATTTTCATTCCCATATCATCAAAAAGTCTATTATATTTCTTAGACTTCCTTACAAGTTATAATGGAAATCTTTTATATTCTTGGATTTTCATTCTATACACCAACGATAACCTAATAGAGATCTATTTCTTCTTTGATCCTCTTTGACGGGTTCGTTGTTGGTGGCAGTTCCTGACTGTCTGAGCTCCAGTGGCAATCGAAACATCTGGAATCAAACTCTGGTCTTATCTCTCAGACGAGAGAAGAACCCTAAAGTATGGCAGCCCGAAGGCACGTTGCTGCCAATACAATTGGTAGATTAGTGGCGGCACCTCAAAGGAGATAGGAATGTATCCAGCATTGGGATACGATTCCTAGTTCTGCAGTGAAAGGAACTCTACTACCCGATTTCTCGGGGTAGAGTTGACTCCACCATCCAACTATCCGTGTATAAAGGCTCTTCCTACCAACAGAGGAAGAACCTTCTATCTCACGAAGAGTTCTGAGTTGCTTGATTTGTGCATCAAAAGTGCATGAGCTCCCTGATGTTGATGTCAGAAGAACGCTCCTCACAGCGTCAAAATTGCCAATGCCGGTTCTGGAAAAGCTGCTCAGCCAAACTTCTACAGAAAAAATAAAGAAGAAGTGTTATCAGATGCGTATTAAACGCTAATTAAAAACAGATCATAAGGCATTTTTACGCCAATGCTTCAGCAAGGCTTTTACGCCAGTGCTTCAGCAAGGCTTTTGCGCCAGTGATTCAGCAAGGCTTTTACGCCGGTGATTCAGCAAGGCTTTTTACGCTAGTGATTCAGCAAGGCTTTTTATGCCAGTGATTCAGCAAGGCATTTTACGCCAATGATTCAGCAAAGCTTTTACGCCAATGCTTCAACAAGGCTTTTACGCCAATGCTTCAACAAGGCTTTTACGACGGTGCTTCAGCAAGGCTTTTACGCCAGTGCTTCAACAAGGCTTTTACGCCGGTACTTCAACAAGGCTTTTGCGCCAGTGTTTCAGCAAGTTTTTACGCTCGTTAAGAATTTATGTTCATAAAGTAGATGTGTTCAACGAAAATTTCGAAAGACAGATATTTGATTACGGTCGGATTTACCATTTGAGTCGAATGGTTTGGCTCTAATGGTGGTTGAATCTGCATTTAATGACTGGGCATACAAAAGAACACAGCGGGAAAGCTTTGCTATCCTCATTTGTTGGAGAACAACATCACGAAAAGTTATCTTCAGTGGAATGAGTATGAGAATATGTGAAACATTCTCGGCTATTTATAAAGGCTGAAGAACTGTTGGGAAGAGTCTATTTCGGGGGAAGATCCTATTTAAAGGCTCTCGTAACCACAAGACAGACGCCATGTTTCAAGTTTGTTTCTTGGGAATGAACAATCATAGAAGCAGTCAAAATAAGTATTGAACAGTTGAGATTAACATCAGACTTTATTTATAAAAAATGGGAAGTGGACCCCTACATATAAGAGAGTCACAATACATGGAATTTCATTTCCCCTCTCCTTCGTTGGACTGACGAAGAGAGGCACCTAACTCACGCATGTTGTGAATCCTGGAGCGGTGCATCAGATTAAGAAACGCTTTGGCATCTCCTGGCCCTTCGTACGCAGGTGGGGGACCACCATCAATGCGACTAAAGACCGTAGGAGTTACTCCAAAACACTCTAAAAGGTTGCACGCTCGCTCGAAATCAAGCCTTGAGCCTGAAGCCTCTTCATTATTAATCTCCTTCTTTGGCGCCATGTCACTATGGAGATGAATGACAAGAGTGAAGAATTTCTCCTTATTTATACGGTTAAATCAGCTCTTCATATTCCTCATTGGAAACTGTTCATTATAAATGCAAAACTCGGGGAAGCGAAAAGGCATTCGAGATTTTCGAAAAAGGAAATTCATTGTGACAAATAAGTGTTGACCGACACTGTTGGAAATTACGCCGACTGTTGGACATCCCCGCTTTCACGCGGATGGCTGTTGCGTATCCCAAATTTTACGCTGGCAGGTCAAATCTCAACTTTTACGCTTCTGTTCAAAGTGTTTCAAATTTTGGAGATATTTGAAAACTTTGAAGGGGGTCTTGTAGGAGCGTAAAAAGTGCTTCAAAGCAAGAGTCATCTCATTCATATGTGATCAGTTTTCTATACCAAGCAAGAGCAGATAATCTCTTTTACGCCCAAGACTAGGCTAATCAATTTACGCCTGAGCAGGCTGATCATTTTACGCTCGGGTCTACACCGGTGGTTTTACGCCAAGGACAGAGCAGCCTCTTTTATGCTGGACAAAGCTGTCAAATCTCGCATTTAATGCAAACTCTGACATGAAGATATTAATGATGGCATTTACCACAAAATTCAATGGAATTTGTCTTATACAAAGACCATTGTTGTCGTTTATGGGAGATCGAGCTACTTTACGCTCACTATATGGTTTCTTTTACGAACGGAGTTTTACATGAGTTCTTACGCTCATAAAACAATGTGTGCGTAAAGTCTATTTGAGTCATTTTACGCTCAAGGTTATTCAATAACCACTTTACGCGGGAAACCTATGACAGAGCTATTTTATGCTTATCTTACTGCTTTACGCCCAGAGGATGTTGGAGCTATTTTTACGCCCTATTCTTTCTGGCCTATTTGGAACGTGGTTTGCCTACATGGCCTTCATGCCACATATTTCGAAGAACGTGTGTACATGTATCCTATTCTCTCTGAAATGATGGGACGCGTGTCAACGTATGCAAAGGATGACTCTGATCATGGGTGGCAGTTGTTAGCGTAAAGACAGATTTTGATGCTTTTTTACGTACAGAAGCCCCAGTCTATAAATAGACTCATTTTTCTCAAAGAGACAAAGGGAGAGAACATGAGAGAATACAGAGATCAGGACTTCGAGATTTTGATTCTCCGGAGCATTCTTCTTCAACTTTTCTTTCAGAACAGAGTGAAGCAAAGCAGGAAAGCATTCGGCCTCGCCATCAGTGCCCAAGTGCGTTGATACCTTTCTGGTGACTTAGTTCTTCCAAGTTGTTCTACTTCAAGCAGTGATCTTCATCATCATCATATGGTCCAAGGAACAAAGTGATCATTTATAGATCAGACTTCCATAGCAATACTTTTCCAGAATCAAGTTTGTACTTCTTGTACTTTTTCTCGTTTTATTTTCAAAATCCAACCTTTGTTTGGCAATTTTGTTAAGTAAAACAGCCTGCAGTCAAACTCTGGCTCAACTCTACTCCTCCTCCCGATTGGAGTTCCTTGATCATGGAAGCAGAAGCCACAGAAAAGAAGGCGGCCAGTGCTCGTCTTCTGGGAGTCAATTTCTCTGCCTTTGAGGACAAGGGGAAACGGCCTGCAGCCAACAACCCCGGACGAGAGACGAAGGGGAAACAAGCGTTGACTGTCAATGCCTCAAAAGGTGCGTCAGCACCTACTCAGAAGCCTCCACTTGCACCAAGGCCAAAGAAGGTTTATTCGTTCAACGATGAAGACACCATGCAACTCTTTGAGATACTGAAGCAGGGTGACAAGATCAAGCTGTCGGACCCGAAGCGTCCCGACGAGGTTGGAAAAGTGGACAATCCAAGGTACTGTCAATACCATCGGTTTGTCCGACACCCAACCAAGGACTTCTACGTCCTCAAAAACTACATCCAGTGCATGATCAATGCGGATGTTATCTTCGTCGACTACGAAGAGAAGACGGTGTCGGCCAACGTGGTGTCACTCCAGTTCGGCACCTTGTCGCCAACTACAACACAATATGGCGTCGTCCCCATCCCTAAAGCGACAATGGAGGTGGTTAATTTACTACCTACTCGTTACAACGTGAGTGGACTCATCCCACTCACCACATCTCGGGAAGAGATTTTATGGGTTCACCCTGATCTTGTCTCCGAGGTTACTCAATCGGAGGTACGCCCTACCTCCAAATCCAAAGGCAGGAAGATCAAGTCTTGCCGCATGGTCTCTTCCTCAGCGGAAGAGGTACTTCCTGTACAGATAGTTTTACAACAGAACGCCCAACCCGACGAAGCTGCCGTCAAGGTGGTGCCTCCTTGCACCGTCCCTGCTGTCCACGAGGAGGGCCGGTCTAAGCCCCCAGCAGCCAATAAGCAGAAGCATGTAGAGGCCCGCTTCGATAGGCCCCTGCGAAAAGAGAATGCTCCGTGGCTAGCCAAGCCCCACAACTTTGACATACTGGCACAACTGGCCAGTACTCTTGCCCGCCTATCCCTGTTTGAGCTCCTTCGTCTTTCCAAATACACTCGAGAAGCTCTCTGTGAAGCTCTGAAAGATGCCGAATCCTTCATTAGTCAGGTCAAGCAGCCTGAAGATCTCCCGACTACATGTGCACATTGTCATTATGCGGATGAGGTTATCCCCAACATAACCTTCATCTAACAAGACATGCTGCTCAAGTACAACCGACACAACAGGCCGCGGTATTATACAGGGTATATCGGTTCAGTCAAGGTGAAGCGGATTCAGATCGATCTGGGATCTTCCCTCAGCATCATTCAGAAGATGCTGCTCTCAACACTGGGATCCAATGTACCGACTGGCGCCCTCAAACACAATAATCAGTGGCTTCAATGCTAGCAAAAGCGAGCCACTGGACAAAAAATGACTAAAGTGCCCCATCGATAACCTCAGAACCGAGGTCACTTGTTATGTCATGGACGCCGAAGTCAATTACAACCTTCTGTTGGGTCGTCCATGGCTGCATGAGTACATGGTGGTGCCATCCATGCTCCACCAATGTATGCAGTACGTGTCCACCAACGACGTCATCCGGACGGAGTTCGCGGACATTGACCCTTTCAAAGGGCTTGAAGCCTACTTCACCGATTCCTCCTTGTACAAATCACCTGACAAGGAGAAAGCCAATGATGCTGAGGACGAAGTAGAAACGGCAGCAGAGCCGGACATGGAGCCTGAGAGGACCCCCGACGCTCCTTTAATGATCCGACTCAAAGGCAAACCGTCTCAGAAGTTGCCTCCCCTGAACATCAAGCTACCCGGGAAAGCACCAACTGCTCCTGAAGCTCCCCTGAAGATAGGGCTCAAGGGAAAGCCGCCTTAAATATTGGCTCCCCTTGTAGCAAAACTACAGGGGAAGGCACCAATCACCGGAGGCACAGTGGAGGCACCTCTGAAGGTGCGTCTTAAAGGACAGCCGCCGCCTCGGGTTCTGTGAGGAGATAACTGAAAGTAAAACCAAAAAGATCATCATTAATCTTTTTGGTTATCGAGGCGTTATCATTTGCATTAACTGAGAGGAGCATGCGCTCCATCACCGATGTGCGGAGCATCTATGCGCACGAACAGTCATGCGCCCCAACCACCATGCTTCTTATTCAAAGTATTCCAAACCTTTGACAAAAAAGTTTCGAAAATTTTGAAGGGGGTCTTGTAGAAGCATGGAATTTCACGATCAGAAATCCTATGTGCCAAACACTACATGCGCCAGGGAGCTCAGACAAAGTACTTGACAAAGCAAAACAAAGATATAGACATTGAAAGAGAATTTTTTTATTTACATATAAAAGTCTATTACATGTCTAGAAAAGGCTGTAAAATGGAGAACTTTACAAAAAGAAAAGACCCTAAGTCTACAGCCAGGCGCAGCGATCATCATGCACTCTTGAACAGGCGCAGCGATCATCATGTGCTCTTGAACAGGTACAGCAACCACCATGCGCTCTCAGTCAGGCGTATCCCAGCATGCGCTCTAAGTCAGACGCATCCTACCATGCGCCCTTAGCCAGGCACATCCCTTCAGCAGCTCAGTTATTTGCATCCTCAGTTATGTGCATCCCTTCAGCAGCTCAGTTATGTGCCACCCTTCCAGCCAGGCTCAAAGCAGTCTAAATGCTTCGACTAATGAAGCATTTATTGAGCGGAACGAGGGTGGCAATCAACCCCCTAGCTGGAGGAAGAGCTCCATAAACCGAGGAAGAGAGGAGCATCGCAAATTAGCCTGTGGCCAGGGGAGGCTTCGAAAGAGCCTCCAAAGACCAAGAAAGACTGCAATCGAAACTGCGGCTAAAGGAGCAGCTTTCAACACAACCAGAATGGGCAACACCCACTCTGACAGAAGAAAGAGCCCCCAAAGCCGCAGCACCGCCATTCCGATCTGCGGCTCTTACAGAATAACGGAGACGAGGCTCGAGCATCCCGATCTTTGGATGCAACAAGCACCTTCTGCCTACCTCAGAAGCCCTCGACCCCAACTTTTGGATGTAACAGTCACCTTCAAGTGCATCAATGAAGACATTGCGTCCCATCTTTACCCTGGGAGCATCTCATCAACAGAATAAGCTCGAGTAAAATTCACTTCGAGAAGACGTGAGAGAACGAGAAGCAAACTCTCTCCATGCCACTATTTATAGGCCGGACAAATCAAACCCATGCGCCAAGTGGATGGCTCTCCGAATCCCGTACAATAAATTTGCATTAAATGGATGAACCAGACGCTTCGAATTCAGCCAAGTCAAAACGGCTATTTAAAGCACTCGAAGATAACAGTCGCACCATTAAAGACATGTCATGAGGAGCGGATGCGCCGGCCAGACCACGCATCACACAGATGCACCACTCAACACCAAGTGCCTCCCAAGGATGTGCCCCTCAACACCAAGCGTCTCCCAAGGATGCGCCCTTCAACACCAAGAGCCTCACAGGGGATGCGCCCCCATGCGTCCCCATACGCCTAGTGGAACGCCGATCGATGCACGACTCAACTGTCCAACGAACGTCAAAAACATTAAATGTTGAAGTCTGACAGAGTTGGCATCACACCTCCCGAAGACTGAACAATTGACAGCTTTTTCAGAAAATGAAGCGTCGCCAACTCAGCATCATTATTACTTTCCTCCGACGGTTACTGCCACGTGGCCGTCCAACCATCTCGCATGCGCCTCCGCAGCCATGCGCCCAAAGCTCTGCATGCGCCTCGAGCCATGTGCACCAAACTTTCTCTCTGATCCCTAAAGACAGAAGTAAAGTCACTACTGAAGCTCTGTATGGGCCTCAAAAGCCATGCGCCTCAGACTTCTCTCTGATCCCTAAAGAAAGAACTAAAAGCCACTACTGAAGCCTCGCATGCGCCTCAAAAGGCATGCGCCCCGACTGGTTCGTGACTCCTAAAGGTTACGAGTAAAAGTCTCCTCATGCGCCTAATCCCAGGCGCATCCTACCAGATTATTCCCCACCAAATCCGAGATCTCCGAGCCATGGTCCGATGACACGTGTCCTTTGACTCGATTCACTCAAGATCTCAGCAACAGAAATATCCTCTTCTCTGCTATGTGTCGGCCCACAACAACAGCATGAAGAATTCAACCCTTCAATCAGGGCGCATCGTCCATGCGCCTCCATCAGCAATCACTACGTGGCATCCTCGCGTCTAGGCGCATCCTACATATGCGCGCATGAGCAGCCGGCCCGCAAAGCTATAAATAGAGGGATCATTTCCTTCTGACGGACACTTACACAGAGACGAACATACATATACAGACAGAGACGTCGCACAACCAGAGAGGCAGATACAGGCACTCAACGTCTTCCTCCTCTCCACCAGCTCCAGCACCCAGAGCAACCCAGACCTTCAGAGAACCGATAACCGTCGTCAGATCGTCAACGGAGTCAACGCATTACCACTCGCTCCATCGGCACAAGGGACCCAGATAAACAAAAGTGTACTCCTATGACTACATCTAAGTCTTACATTGTAACACTGTTCTGTTTATATTAAAATTTATAATCAAAAGATTTTAATAGCAAACACACGTGTCCCATATAGAGTTGTGGTCTCTACGCATGGTGACACGTGTTCCACAACTTCAGCAATATGGGGAGAGCACGTATACATGTTCCTCGATAAGTGTGGCATGAAAGCTACGTATGCAGACCACGTTCTCACATAGCCAAAAAAGATTGAGCATAAAATAACACAAAACAAACTTCCTGTGTAGAGCAGCTAAAAAGTAGCTTTAAGCGTATAGCTTGCTCAAATAAACTCTATGCACACAAAAGTAGCTGAGATAGCCTTGAGCGTAAGAAATTCAAATAACTTTCATGCGTAAAGGAAGCAATCTCTTGAACGTAAAGTAGCCCATCTGTACACTAAACAACAAGCATTGGGTTTGGTGCGAAAAAATCTTCTTAGCTTCTGTGCAATATTCTGTCAGAAAATCATTCTGTCAGAGTAGTATCACGCACATTAAATGCGGTCTTGACAGCTTATCTCTCGCGTAAAGTCTGAGAATGCTCTTGCGTAGAGTTTGAGGATGGCTCTTGTGTAAAGGAGCTTGCATAGAGTTAGACTCTGTTTGATCTCTGCATAGAGCTTGAATTTGACTCAGTTTGACCAATGTAGAGTCTTTAAATGGGCTTCACGTAGAGTCGGAAACTGACTTTACGTAAAGCTCACAACTTCTTTGACTTGGTCAATAAAGTTTATTTATGCTTCTACAAGGCCCTGCAGGCTCAACAGCAGCGTCAAACGGCGGAGTTCAGTCGGGGCATCGATCTGGCCCTGACGACAGTTGAGAGGGCTATAGCTCAGCCTCCGGCAGGTCAGCAGCAGCATCAGCCGAAGGAGAAGGGCATACAAGATTTCAGGAAGATGCACCCACGAGACATCAGGGGCACAGAGGGCATCCTGTACGCAGACGAGTGGATCGAGCACATGAAGGAGATCTTCAGGCTAGCGAAGATTCCTAAGAGACTGCAGATTGAGACAGCAGCTAGTATGATGCAGGACTTGGCTCGTACATGGTACCAGACAGATCTGAGGGTTGGTACAACTGGGCAGGCTTGGGCAGCTTTCAAGAAGCTGTTCAATGAGAAGTTCTTTCCCGAAGCAGCGCTTGGCGCCCTCGAGATGCAGTTCGAGACTTTGGTGCAGGGCATTCAGACTGTCGAATAGTACGTGTAGAAGCATGAAAAAGAGGAAAAAAATGATCCATGCAGCCAAGAAGCCACATGCGGCTCAGGAGTCCCATGCGGCTCAAACACATAGGCAGCTCGAGTGGATTCCATGCGGCCTGCAGAGGGAAGCCACGTGTCTTTTCAAAACAGCTGTACCCGACGTCATTCAAACACAATTAATACTCTGACGGCTGACAGCTGACAATTGACAGCCTTGACGAAAAGTAGTCATAATGACTGACACAAGAGCACTATCTTCCTAGGGAACTGAAAAAAATCTTCACAGCTTCGAGGCAAGTTTATGCGGCCAGATTAGACGAGTTCACACGGCCAGTACAGAGAAGCCTATGCGGTTCAATCATGAAGGTCCCCCATGCGGCTCGGCCATAAAAAAATCCATCCGGCTCGGCCATGAAGCATCTCATACAGCTCGGCCATGAAGAACCCCATGCGGCTCTGTCATGAACATATTCATGCGGCTCGGTCATGACAACCTTCATGCGGTTCGAGTATAGAGACTATTCATGCGGCTCGTTCATGAAATCTTTCATGCGGCTCGGTCATGACGACCTTCATGCGGCCCAAACACGAATGCTCCTCATGCGGCTCAACAACGATGACAGGACACGTGTCCTAAAGATAATCAAATTTTGGGTCAGATCCCAATAATTTGGGACATGTGGCAAGAGAATAAATTAAATTTATTCATTTAGATTTGCAG
Source organism: Iris pallida (assembly GCA_029216955.1). Classification (NCBI taxonomy): domain Eukaryota; kingdom Viridiplantae; phylum Streptophyta; class Magnoliopsida; order Asparagales; family Iridaceae; genus Iris; species Iris pallida. The sequence continues at coordinate 236,072 of JANAVB010033728.1, read as the reverse complement.
ACATCAGCAAATCATCATGATGGGGATTTATTGCAATTAACATTAATTACTGACATATCCTCAATAATGGCCCAGATCTTTCATGCTTAAGATTAATGGCCCAGATTGATCATTTACCAGGCCGCTGCCACTTTGAGAATGGGCAATCATTGTAAACCCTAGTGATGCCTCCCACTATTATAAATAGCAAGGTGCCATTCCCTTGCAAAAGGACGCTCCCCTAATAATCAGAGAGAAAAAACACAGAGATCAATCCAGAAAGAGAAGCCAGAAGAGCAATACGAGGAGAGCAAGAAGAGCATTTCTTCGTCAACGACAAGCATCTCGTTGCAGGAGCCAAGGCTACGTCCGATCGTCCAAGGAGTAAGGCAGAGCTGTCGTCGCTTTCCCGAGCCTCTACCGTCACCCCCCAGAATCAAAAATAAACAATTGTACTTAGATTGCTGTACCTAGGTTTTCGTCCCTAGGCTTTCTTTGTACAAGCGAGTTTGTAACGTGAAGTAAAAGTCCAGTCCTCCTATAAAACTGTTATGCTCTTTTATATTTCATGGCAAACATGATGGCAACTCTGCTGGGGACAAACTTCTCCACGGCTGAGGAGTTGGTGACGTAGTCGGATGCAGCCAAGCTTGGCTCCACGCAACAGAAGTTGGTCACCCGGTTTGACCAACAGGCGTTCGAAGAAATGCTTTCCGACAAGAGCACTGGCCCGGTCCAGAAGCGAGCCCCCACAAAGAAGGCCCGCAAGGAGTAGACACCCCGATCATTCGTTCCTACTGAGGCTCTTGCAGAGAAACCCTCTGTTGCTCAAGACAGCAGAGAAGACTCTCCTGCGGCCCCACTTTAGACCATAGACGACTCTGCTGTCCCCAAGTCCGGTAGAAGAAAATATTATGATGCTGGACTTGTAGGGGCAAAAAAGAACTCTATGTATTCCGAGCCGCAAAAGGGTACTAGCCGCATGGAGAAAGCTTATGCGGCTACATCCGCCAGCCGCATAAAGAAAACTTATGCGGCCACATCTGTCAGCCGCATAGCTTATGCGGCTACAGTTGCCAACCGTATGGATGAAACTTATGCGGTTACTGAAGTCAATCGCTTGCAGAAAACCCATGCGGCCACAATTGCCAACCGCATGCGGCCAGCCTGCACGGTCGTAACTCCTAGTCACACAAGAACAACTCATCTGACAGCTAAAGACAGTCACATGCAGACAGCCTGCACGATTTCCAATCCTAGCCGCATAATGTCTATTCTACGCTTCTCTCGATCAGTCTTCGACCGTCTCTCATGCGATCCTGACCCTGATGGTTCTCTGGATGATAAGCCAGACTATGTGGTATCCAACTTGGACTCTTCCTATTACGCACCCGTAAATGCTAAAAGGAAGAAGTCTAGGACAGCGCGGGCTAACCAAGCCCAGTCAGCTGCCCCAACCTCTGACTATCGGAGCGTCCCGCTGATTATCACGCGGGCCTCTAATGGAAAGTTGTATAAGGCTACTCGTACCCTGCCCCCTGCGGCCAATAGGCGGGATAGTCATCAAGCATCTTCCAGTAACGAGCGAAGGCAAGTATACGAGCTACCTTCGAATCAGGGAGCAGGCGGAAGGCCTACACACTCGCGTGCCCGGAATTCCTGAGCCAGCAAAGTAAGTGACTTGCGTGAGGCCATCCTCAACAAACGCAAGGAAAGAGAAGATGCATCGGGGTGCAAAGAGTCCTCCCACGGACGTCACTGCACCTAAGTCATCGTCAACTGCTGCTGTAATAGCACGATGATGCAAGAAGACCGGCAGTCTGTCTTTCAAAGACTGTAACTGCCATCTTCAGAAGATGAGGCACTACCCGTCGTCTCCTACAACTCTGCTCGGAAAGTCCCCGCTGATGGAAGGGAGAAGAAGACGAATGTTCCCTGCCCGAAGATCTCAACCATTGCGACTAAAAGACTGTCGTCTAAGCGGGTGCCCACTATCGGAGTTTTCCAAGGTACTCACTCTAAGACGAAATCTGCTACAGTGGAAGATTTATCGTCCATAACGCAGGGGGTTGCTGGGGCTGGGGGTAGCACCCCTCCGAGCCTCCACAGTAACCCAATGTTCCAAGAAGACGAGCCGGGGGAGACAACTCTCTCATCGGATGTAGCAAATCTCGACGTCCCCGAGGACGTACACAACTCCCATGATGAGGTAAACTCGGAGACTGGGGTACTGTTCCTTCCGAATCTGAATCAGAAGGGAATATACCCACATACTCTGATGATTTCTCGCTACAGGGATACGATTCAGAGGGCACTTCCTCCACCGCTCCGTATATCTCTCCTCATGTGAAGACGGTATTCATAACAGATAGCAACCAAGGTGGTTCCAGTGATCGCCAGCGCATCGACAGTCTCGAATCCATATTGCTTTCTTTGGTCAAGTCTGTAGACGAGATTAAAGCGGCCCTTCCAACTCTGCAAGGAGGGACGCCTGGCCAAACAAGCGCGGGTCCCACGGTCAATGCGGACTCGAATTCGGCGGCACCAAACCCGGGCAACAATCCTTCGGAAACAACGGCCCCCACCACCGTAGACGAAGCCCACGAAGCGAGAAGAGAGGTCCAGGAGCTCCGAGCCATGTTCCACGCTCGAGAAAACTCTCAAGACCTCAGAATACGGCAACCGTACCCTGCTACATGGAGGGATGTTCTATTCCCACCGAGATATAAGCCGTTCAATATCAATCCTTATGATGGCAAGACTTCGGCAAGTCGGTACATCCCTTACTTCGAGGTCACCACCGACCATCTGCCCCATGACGATGCCATTTTCATACGATTATTCATCGGGGCATTGGAAGGAGTCGCCTTCGACTGGTATCGCAACCTGTCGGACAACTGCATCCGCTCCTTCGCCGGCATCAAGCACATGTTCTTGGAGAGATTCTACGAAGTAAGGCAGGACATCACCATGTCCACCCTCATGGACGTCGTCCAAGGGAGAAAGAGCTGACAAGGAACTACATCGAGCGGTTCTGCCAAACCGCCATGAAGCTGCCCTCTGGAAATCCAGATTCCTCCTTGATTGAAATTTGCCAAAAGAGACTCCTCCCAACAATCAGTCTCTGGATGGGCGAAAGTCAATTCAAGGACTGGAAGACGTTCATCATCAGTGCCACAAGCGCCGAAGAACGATTGAAGAAGGCTCACCAACTTGGATTGCACATCTCGGACGAAAAGAACAAGGGCAACCGTCCCAACAACGATAATGGGGATAGCCCCTCCAACAATCGGGACAGCAGGGGAAAGCAGGCTATGGTGACCGATACGACACAGAAACCTGAGCCAAAGCCGGCAGACAAACAATGGCCACAAATCACTTACTCCTTCGAAGACGGTCATGTCAAGCCCATCTTGGACATGCTCATACAAGGGGACAGAATTCAGCTTCCTCCACCAAGACGGGAACCGCGGTCGGTAGAGATGAAGAACCCAAAGTACTGCCATTATCATCGCTACGTCCATCATGCTACACACGACTGCTACCAGCTGAAACGGTACATCCAAAACCTCATCGATTCGAACGCTTTGGCCATCGATTTCGAAGAGGTAACGGTGGCAGCCAGTATGGTGTCGGTACAATTTGGCAGCTTCCCTCCGATGAAAACTCAAGATGGGGTGGTCCCCATCCCTCTGGCGACAATGAAGATTACTAATCTTCTACCTCCCCGAGATCAGGCTGCTGGTTTGGTGCCCCTCACCACATCACGAGGGGAGGTCGTGTGGATCCATCCAGACTTGATATCGGAAGTGACTCGGCCCATATCGTCTTCTATCTGCAAGAAAAATAATAGAAAAATCAGATCCTGTCGCACAATCTCGGCAGACATCGAAGAAGCTACAGCCGTCGTCACGCGGTCTGGGGCGCAATCCCAACATGCGGTTGACAATCCAGCTGAAGATCATCAACCCACTACAACTGATGCTCCGGGACCGGCTCAGCCTTCGACGACCGATAAGCATAGGCCGAGGGAGACTCGCTTCGACAAATCCCTCCGAAAAGAGGCAGCCCAAGGGCTGGAGAGGCCCTACAACTTCGACATCTTGGCACAATTGGCCAACACACCGGCCAAGTTATCATTATACGAGCTCCTGAGACTCTCCAAGGATGTTCATGCGACTTTGAGCGATGCACTCCAAAACGCCTACGCATACCTGGCTCAATCCAACCTCACCGGGGAGGACCCGCCTGCAGATCTCCAAGACAGCGCCTGTACGGGAGCAATGCCCAACATCGTCTTAACTCCACAGGACATGCTCATCAAAACTAATCTGCACGATCGCCCACTATACTACACTGGATACATCGGCGACGTAAAGGTGGATCGGATGCACATTGATCATGGCTCTTCCATAAGCATTATCCCGAAGGGTCTGCTACATCATCTTCGCATCCTAATACATCGCCTGACGCCTACAAGCACCGCCATCAGCAGTTTCAATTCGGGCAGGAGCTACCCTATTGGGAAGATTCATCTGAAGTGTCAAATTGGCGACCTCCAATCAGATGTCACCTGCTACGTTATCGATGCAGACACTTCTTACAACATCCTCTTGGGGTGCCCACTGATACACGATTATATGATCGTGTCTTCCATGCTGCACCAGTGCTTCAAATATGTCGACAAACACGGCTTCGTGAGGACGGAATTTGCTGATATCGATCTCTTCAAAGGGGTCGAATATTACTACTCAGACTCCTGCCTGTACAAAAAATCGAAGAAGCATCTTGGTGAAGGAGATATACAAGCTAGTATCGAGACAACCACAGGATCAGAAGAGCCTCTGACGATCCACCTCCAAGCTCACAAACCGGGCAGGTCTGCACCCCTTACCGCCACTCTGCATAAGGACACAATCAGCCTCTCGGCACAAGAAGAGCAGATGATAATCTGGCTGCCAAGGTCTGGTCAAGTGCCAAGATCCACAACGGGGCCACTAACAATCAGACTGCCGAGGGTCGGTCAGCCCCAAACGGAAAAGCTCAATCAGTCCGACAAGCCACTGACGAGAAAAGCTCAATCCGTCCGACAAGCCACTTATGATACACCTTCCCAAGAAGGGTCGTCACCCCAATGCAAGGTCTGACACTTCTAGCGAACCAGCCACTCCTTGCCCCACATCAAGTACCAAACTGGGGGTCGCTAGTCTGCCGACAACTCCACGCTCAGCTCCATCAACTGAACTACTGACGATCAAGCTCCCCAGATCGTCCTCTCAGTCTTCATTCATACAGGGGTAGCCGAAGAGGAACCGGAGCTAGCTAAGTATGTGGCTGTCCACACTGATGTTCCCTCCGCAGATGATGTAATTTCCCTAGAAAAGATACATTAATTCATCAATAAAGGGCTATCTTTGAACTACCTCGAGCTTAATAAGCTTTATATAATGTACGCTATGGAACACGGTATAGGCACTCACCTACATACACATGTGACAAATGTCTACACTACAATCCAGCTTACTCCAGCAGAAGACGCTTACCGAATAATCGAGGGAGGGGACCATCCAATCATCTTCAACCGGAAGGACGATCCGCATCCCTTCACTATAGAAGAAGTCGACCTTGGATCGGATGCCGAAAGACTACCTCTGTATCTTTATAGCCCCTAATCTAAATATCTCATGCAAAAATAGGGGTATGACCTGAAAACGACACCGGGTTTGAACTACGGTACTGGACGACGACTACCTTTGAAGCCTCCGGTCCTGGCTGGCAAACCACGGGACTACTATAGCAAGACTCGATGTGGATTAGGGTATTTGACGCCCATGACGACCCCTGAAAGTTCAGATGAAGAATGTGACTGGCATTCACATTCGACCGGGTCACCAACTTCTGACTCAGATACCAGCATCGAAGACGTATTCAGACAAGTCCTGTCAGTCAACATGGCATTCGTCGACGCTTATGAAGAAGATGAAGACATTCCGAAAATCCTCGAGCTAGAGCCGTGGGCCCAACAGCTAGATGAACAATAGGAAAAGCGTTTCAAGCAAAGAGAACCTCCTACTGAAGATGAGGTCATACAAGTTAATCTTGGTGATGAAGCCTCCCCGAAACCAATCTTCATCAGCCGGAGTCTGACAGATGAAGAACGAGAGTCGCTGCTCCAACTTGTCAAGGAGTATATCGATGAGTTCGCCTGAAGCTATGAAGATATGCCTGGATTGGACCCCGAGATCGCACTCCACAAACTCAATTTCGTTCGAATGCAAAACCTGTCAAGCAACAGCAATGACGGTTTCGTCCCGATGTCATGAATGCTATTGAAGCCGAGGTCAACAAACTGATAGCCAGCGGCTTCATTCGTGAAGAGCAGTATCCAGACTGGGTAGCCAACATCGTACCAGTTCTCAAGAAGAACGGAAAGATCCGAATATGCATTGACTTTCGGAATCTGAATGAGGCATGCACTAAAGATGAATTCCCTCTCCCTATCACAGATATTATGATCGACAACACCTGCGGCTTCAAATGTATGTCCTTCAGGGATGGCTTCTCAGGATACAACCAGATCAAGATGTTACCTGACGATGAGAAGCACACATCATTTCGAACACCAATTGGTACATATTGCTACACCGTTATGCCTTTCGGTTTAAGGAATGCTGACGTCACTTACTAGAGAGCTATGAGCGTCATCATTAATGACCACTTATGCAAGACGGTGGAATGCTACGTCGACGACATCGCCGTCAAAAACCGTTCGAAGGAAGATCATCTGCAAGATCTCAGGACAGTGTTCGACCTAATGCGAGCACACAACTTAAAGATGAACCCTACGAAATCATTCTTGGGTGTCTCCAGCAGAAAATTCCTGGGTTTTGTCATCACTTCTCAGGGCATTCACATCGACCCCGAGAAAATAAAGGCGATCATGGAGATGGGTCCCCCGAGAAATCTCTGCGAACTCCGAGGCCTCCATGGCAGGCTAGCTTACATCAGGAGATTCATCTCTAACCTCTCCGGACGATGTCAACCATTCACCCATCTCATGAAGAAGGGAGTCTCTTTCGTATGGGATGAGGAATGCCAGCGCGCTTTCGACAGCATCAAAGAATATTTGTCGAATCCTCCAGTCCTGGTAGCTCCTGTTGCTGGAAAGCCATTTATGCTCTATGTACGAGCTATGGAACATTCTCTTGGTGCCCTATTGGCACAGAACAATAACGCGGGCGACGAACAAGCTATATACTACCTCAGTCGGAAGATGATTGGGCCAGAATACCGATACACGGCCGTAGAAAAGGAATGCCTTGCTCTCGTGTTCGCAATCCCGAAGCCGCGACACTACGTCACGGGACAAACCATCCACGTGATATCGCGGATCAACCCCCCCAGGGTCCTCATGACCAAACCTGGGGCACTCAGCTCTCGCCTTGCTACTTGGGCGATATTACTATCACCATACCACATGATCTTCGTCCCGTAAAAGGTTGTTAAAGGCCAGGCTCTGACAGACTTTCTAGCAGCACAATCAGGTTCGGAGACGACCAGGGTATATAAAGAGATACCGAACGAGGTCACCAGTTCAAATGCAGTCTCCCATGATGCCATCTGGCGAATGTTCTTCGACGGCGCTTCGAGAACTGGACCCAAGGGCAACATTATCGCTGGAGTTGGAGTGGTGCTGATTTCTTCCTCCGGCTTGGTGATCAATCGGGCCTACTCACTCACAGAGCCCTACTCAAATAATGTGGCCGAGTACAATGCCTTGGTCATTGGCCTTTGGCTTGTGAAGGAGCTGGAGGTAGAGTATCTTGAAGCATACGGCGACTCACAGTTAATCGTCAATCAGATTCGGGGGTCGTACGAGGTCCGCCACGAAGACATGATCCCGTATCATCGAATAGAAATCGACATCATCTCGACTCTGGGAGGATTCTTCATAGAACATGTTTCCAGACTCCAGAACATTGAGGCTGATGCCCTAACTAGTTTGGCCGCTTCCCTAGCTGTGCCAAATTACGCTCGTCATCAGTTCGACATAATAGGATGTGAACTGGTCTGTTCTAAGGATAACGTTCGATGCATTGAAAGCTACTCTGCCCTTTCAGTCGACGAAGCACCAGACTGGAGACAGCTGTTCATAAACTTCGTAGTATACGACATCCTGCCAGAGAATCCGAAGGAAGCTACTTCTATCAGAAGACGTTCTCTCAGATTTTTCTATGATACGGAGACGAAAATGCTATATCGCCGATCCTATGATGGGTTGCTGCTTCGGTGTCTATCAAATACAGAAGCCAAGGAAGCAGTATGCGAGGCCCATGATGATGTCTGCGGAGCCCATTAACCTGGCCCAAAACTGCAAGACCGCCTTCGCCGAATGGACTATTACTGGCCCACGATGGTTGCAGACGTAATAGATTATGCACGAAAGTGCAAAGCCTGCCAAATCCACGCCGACTTCATCCACCAGCCATCTGAATTCCTATATCCGACTGTGGCCTCCTGGCTATTCGAAGCATGGGGTATGGATATCGTCGGCCCAATTATCCTGCCTTCGTCTAGAGGACACCGATTCATACTCACAATCACCGGTTACTTCTCAAATGGGAAAGCCATCCCATTGGCAGAGGTAAAATCTTCAAACGTGATCAGCTTCCTTAAGCATCATGTCATCTACCGCTTTGGACTGCCCTGAAGGATCATTCACGACAATGGGCCACAGTTCGCAAGCCATGCATTTTATCGATTCTGCGACAAGCACCGAATTCAGAATATTGCTTCGATACCCTACAACCCAGCAGCCAACAGGTTAGCAGAAGCATTCAACAAAACCATAATCAAGCTACTCAAGAAATTTGTGTCCTCTAACAAGCACGACTGGAACAAGAAGCTCGGCGAATACTTATTGGCATATCGCACCACAGTTCGAACAGCCACCGGGAATACACTATTTTTCCTGGTGTACGGAAGTGAGGCAGTCCTTTCATTAGAGACTCAGATACCCTCACTCCGCGTTGCCCTCACAGATCAGTTGACGATAGACGAAAACCACCGTCGTCGACTACAAGAATTGGAGGCCCTAGACGAGAAGCGCCTGTTAGCTCAGCAACGAATTGAGCTGTATCAAGCCCGAATCTTCGGAGCTTTCAACAAGAAGGTCAAGGTCAGAACATTCCAAGTAGGCGATCTCGTTCTGGCGGTTCGGAGGCCGATGGCTATCACGCATAAAATCGCCGGCAAATTCTAACCAAAATGGGAAGGCCCGTTCATCATCGAAGCTGTATTCTCCAACGGCGCCTACCGCCTCATAAAACAAAATAGAGACTTGCTCATGTTGCCCATCAACGACAAGTTCCTGAAGAAGTATTATGTCTGAAACAAAATCCTCGAGACATCTCAGAGTGTCGAGTTATGTACCTCCCCATACCACTGAACTTACGTTCTGGTTCCATACATAGAGTCATGTACCTGCTGGTCCCTCTGAACTCATTCCCATATTTTCCATACAACGAGTCATGTACCCGCTGGTACCTCTGAACTCATTCCTATATTTTCCAGTCATAAGAGTCATGTACCCGCCGGTACCGCTGAACTCATACTCACATTTTCCAGATCAACGAGTCACGTACCCACTCGTACCGCTGAACTCACACTCACCATTCTCTAGATTCCCGAGTCATGTACCCTCTCGTGCCGCTGAACTCACATCCACAACATCCCAGATTATCGAGTCATGTGCCCGCTGGTGCCACTGAACTCACACTTTCACAATATCGAGTCATGTACCCGCTGGTGCCTCTGAACTCACATCCCGGTCACTCTTTCAGATAGTAAGTCATGTATGATCATACCTCTGAACTTTCTTCCTATAAGAGATCCTCCCTCATGATCCACTACCCGTACTTCCAGTGCACAAAAAAGTGTAACGGGTCCATAAACTTCCAAAACGACCATGTCGATGCTACCTCTGAGTCGTTTCACTTCTGCCAAAAAAAAATCACTCCTACATAAAACTTCCATGTCCTCGTTACCTCTGAGTCATTTTATGTACCCCCTCTTCATTGAGCCCACTCCTGCCATGTCCTCATTACCTCTGTGTGGGAAGGCTCCGTAGAAGAAACCTTCATACTTGCCATGTCCTCATTACCTCTGAGTAAGTATGTCGGTTCCCTTTCAACCTATTATTTGTACCCACAACCAAGAGTACGACAAGGATAATAGGTCCACAAATGTCCTCTGTTGACCATAAATGTCTTCTGTTGACCACAAATGTCCTCTGATGACCACAAATGTCCTCAGTCGACCATAGATGTTGTACTGGGTCTCCAGTACACGCCCATCCCTTTCCTATCATGCCTGGGAGCCCTGTTGCTCCTTGGCATTCTCTTCAATACCAAAAACTTCTATAGCTGTCTTATCGCAAAGTTGTTCTAGGTATTCCTCTCCAAAACTTGTTACTCGTACCTAAAACCAAGGTACGCCTAGGGTAACAGGTCCACAAATAATCCCTCGCAGGATTTACTGGCAGATTCACTGAAAAAAGACGAAAAAAACAAGATTAGAAGATAGTCAAACAAAGAAGCGTTTGAAAGATCATTTGAGTCTATGCGGCTCGGGTCGTCACAGCCTTATGCGGCTCAGAACCAGATGAGTCCATGCAGTTCGGTTCATCATAGCCTTATGCGGCTCCGAGTCAGACGAGTCCATACAAATCAAGTTCAGATTAGCTTATGAAGCTTATGCGGTTTGGGTTCAGAAGGGCCTATGCGGTTCAAGGTTCACATGGACTCAACAGACAAAACTAGGCACTGATGCGGCTCGAATTCAGGTGAGACTATGCGGTTCAATGTCCACGCAGACTCATGCGACCCTGAACAGATAGACTCATGCGGCTACAAGCAGATGAGCTTATGCGGTTCAAAAGTGAACTACGCTCATGCGGCCCAAACCAAATATATATGCAGTTTAGATCGAGTATGACAAGCCCATGCGGCCCACTGGGCGAAGTGCTTATGCGGTCATATCGAAGAACCTTGTACATGCGGCTTGTGCATAAATTATGCAGCAGAGCTATGGCAGTTAGGGTTCTAAGGCAACGCCCTTACCAGCAATAGGTGGATGAACGTCAGGATCAACAGAGTGAACAGTGGCCGGCGGGGGAGTAGCCACGTTCGCCACCACAGCCGCTGCAGAAGCGACCGCCTTGCCCTTCACAGCCTTCGACGCAGCAGCCTTCTTGGGAGCCATGGGTGCTTGGGAGAGAAAAGAGTTAGAACAGCGAAAGATTGAAAAGACCAAAGGAGATTCCCCAAAACGAAAGTGTTCCTATTTATAGACAAGGAAGGAACGCCTCGATCCGCGTGTAATATGATGACCGACTCTTCGGTCATCGAGGCAAAATGGCTTAATAATAGCCCGACTCTTGGAATCCTGGCCCAAAAAGCGGCTCTTAAAATCTGACAGCAAATCAAGAGCATTAAAAGCAGAAGATTTACAAAAGATTTGCACACGTGGCCGGAAGACGTGGCAAGAAGCTCATGCGGCCAAAATAGCCTATTCGGCTCAGAGAGTCATGCGGTTGAGGTAATCATACGGCTGGTCAAATTTATGCAGCTAGGACAGAATACATCCATACGGCTATGGCATAATCATGCTTCTTATTCAAAGTATTTCAAGTTTGCAAATTGAAAACTTTGAAGGGGGTCTTGTAGAAGCATGAAAAAGAGAAGAAAAATGATCCATGCGGCCAAGGAGCCACATGCGGCTCAGGAGTCCTATGCGGCTCAAACACATAGGCAGTTCGAGTGGATTCCATGCGGCCCGCAGAGGGAAGCCACGTGTCTTTTCAGAACAGCTGTACCCGACGTCATTCAAACACAATTAATGCTCTGACTGCTGACAGCTGACAGTTGACAGCCCTGACAAAAAGTAGTCATAATGACTGACACAAGAGCACTATCTTCCTAGGGAACTGGAGAAAATCTTCACAACTTCGAGGCTAGTTTATGCGGCCAGATTAGACGAGTTCACACGGCCAGTACAGAGAAGCCTATGCGGTTCAATCATGAAGGTCCCCCATGCGGCTCGGCCATGAAGAAATCCATGTGGCTCGGCCATGAAGACTCTCATACATCTCGGCCATGAAGACCCCCATGCGGCTCGGTCATGAACATATTCATGCGGCTCGGTCATGACAACCTTCATGCGGTTCGAGTATAGAGACTATTCATGCGGCTCGGTCATAAAATCTTTTATGCGGCTCGGTCATGATGACCTTCATACGGCCTAAACACGAACGCTCCTCATGCGGCTCAACAACGATGACAGGACACGTGTCCTAAAGATAATCAAATTTTGGGTCAGATCCCAATAATTTGGGACACGTGACAAGAGAATGAATTAAATTGATTCATTTAGATTTACGGACATCAGCAAATTATCATGATGGAGATTTATTGCAATCAATATTAATTACTGACATGATTTGGCATAATCCTCATTAATGGCCCAGATCCTTCACGCTCAAGATTAATGGCCCAAATTGATCATTTACCAGGCCGTCGCCACTTTGAGAATGGACAATCATTGCAAACCCTAATGATGCCCCCCACTATTATAAATAGCAAGGTGTCATTCCCTTGCAAAAGGACGCTCCCCAATAATCAGAGAGAAAAATACACAGAGATCAATCCATAGAGAGAGAAGCCAGAAGAGCAATACGAGGAGAGCAAGAAGAGCATTTTTTCGTCAACGCCAAGCATCTCGTTGCAGGAGCCAAGGCTACATCCGATCGTCCAAGGAGTTAGGCAGAGCTGCCGTCGCTTTCCCGAGCCTCTACCGTCACCCCCCAGAATCAAAAATAAACAATTATACTTAGATTGTTGTACCTAGGTTTTCACCATAGGCTTTCTTTGTACAAGCGAGTTTGTAACGTGAAGTAAAAGTCCAGTCCTTCCATAAAACTGTTCTGCTCTTTTATATTTTATGGCAAACAGTCGTCGGGGAGTTCTATCGTCTGAGCATATTTATTGAGGGACTTTCTGAGGTGAGAAGGCCCAGAGGTTCAGGAAGGGGCTAGTCAAGGAGGTGATGTCCTACACCAAGAGTGCCCATAGCGCCACTTTTGAGGAGATCCTAGTGGGTGCCCTAGCAGCAGAGGATGACCTTGAACTGAGGCTCAAGAGGGGACAAGATGCTCACAGTGCCAGTAGTAGCAGAGGCCAGGCCAAGAGGCCTCACATACAGATTTAGCAACAGTATCAGCAGCTGAGGGTCCACTTTCAGCAACAGTTTCAGGGTCGTGCTCCTTTTCAGTAGGTACAGCAGCAGTAGAGACAGCAGCAGGCCCCTAGACAGCAGCATGTTATCCTTTGTCCTTTTCTGTAAGAAACCAGGGTACGATTGGGGTGAATGTCGGATGAGGCTAGGAAAGTGCCTACTCTGTGGAGCATCAGATCATCAGTTGAGAGAGTGTCCCAAGTTCGCAGGATGGACAGCTCAGGGAGCAGGAGTCACGGCTCCAGTAGGCCAGCACCAAGCTAGAGGAGGCCAGCAGGGGTGAGCTTACGCCATGACAGTTGAGGATGCTCAGGCAGTAGGAGAGCTTATTGCAGGTTCTATTCTTCTTGATTCTATTTTTGTATTTGCCTCCTTATAACTGTCTTGAAATTCGATTTCATCTGTTCCTTATTGTTGATAAGTTTTGATCTGGTGTTTTATTATGATTTAATTTTCTTCTAAGATAAGTCGTATGGGCTAGGTCGCCTCAGTTATGGGAACTAGAGTCTTTTATAGTCATGTTAGCTAGCATAGTGAGGATATATAGTCTGGTTTTGGATGTATTTCTCGGGTATGGGAATTTAAGGTTTTAACGGGCAAACATGGGGCAATACGAAAATTTTAAATAGCATGATTCTAGAGATATGTACCTTAGTCGAGGGCTCTGTGATTTTCGTAGTCTTGCTCACTAGTATGACAAAGATTCTGAGCATCATGATTTCGGACAGACGTATATGATTGTCAAATTGTATGGTTCTGAGACTTTGATTGTTGGGGTAGTTGACCTAGAAGGAGTACTACCATCTTAATTTCAAGGAAAATTCTTCTAAGGGGTAGACTTGTAACATCCAGTATTTTAAAATATGGATAATTTTGAAATTTTGTAATTATAATCATTTAATAATGTTATTTAAACCATGTTATAATTTTTGGAGATTTTTAATTAATTTAAAACTATTTAAAATATTGAATTATGATTTTGATGGTTAACTAGTGTAACCCTAGAATTGCTAAACCTAGAGACTAACCATAACCATGGGAACCTAGTCATGTTATTAGAATGTCATATTACTACTTTTTAGCCTAAGGGTATTTTGGTCATTTTGACAATTTTGTGAAATTATAAATTATATTAATTAAATATGTGCTACTTAATTATTTGAGACTTGACCTTGAATCTTAGCCTAATCTAGATTACCCTTGAGCCTAAAATCTTGATTAGGATAACCTAGTAATGACAAGATTAACAATATCTAGATATTTCTAAGTAGTATATTCACCCCTTCGGATATTTGTGAAAAAGAAGGCCTTAGGACTAATTGAACCAATATGAAGACTTGAAATTGGATAGACAAGCCCTAGTCACTCATCTACATCTAAACCTAATCCTAAATTCATTTGTTGCCAGCCATACAAGACATCCTTACATGCTACAACACAGCCTTCTTGGCTAGTGTCCCTCATGTTCACCCATGTTATATAATGTTCAACCCAAGCCAATTACATGCTATCTCGTACTCTAAATCACTAGTCATTTACAGTTCTTACTTATCTAGTATATATTACCAGTTATCAAATATCTCTCATGTTTTCATGTATATCTTCTTACAGTGTTTATGTATCTTACTCTATTGGTTGCTTATATTTCCTGCCATGATATGAACTGCTTGAGATGTATTGTGCTTGTTCATGTCCTGACTAGACATGTTGAAAATATTACAGAGGATGAAGAGGAGTTCTGCCCTACCTACTACAGAGCAGGCTTAGATGACACTTTTAACCTGGACCACCAGGAGGCTCAGGCAACTGCTGAGGATCCTACCATTGCCTAGAGTAGATAGTTAGACTTTTATTTCTTTTCTTCATGTCATTGTTGTTTATGGTTTCAGAGTTGTATTATATTTGAGATGTTGAGACTTGTGGTTGTTAACTTGGATTTATTTCTCTTCTGTTTGTAGCTCAGTTTGAGGATTTCATTTTCTATCATATCGTATTATTTTCCATCTTTAGACTTATGATTGAGTTATACCTTCTGTGATTGGCTTCCATTTGGAGAGTATATCATATTGTGGTTAGTTGATCATGACTTAGAATAACATTCTACCGTCAATATTGCGGCGTAGGCTGGATGTACCCACTTCTCGTGCCCCTACACTGGGTGCGGGTCGTCACAGCAATGACTTGGCACCAAAAGGTAGAGAGTGATAGTAATTTGATGAGACATCCTTGTAATTTGGGCCAATAGGATTCGGTCAAAGTTCATTGGCCAGAGTTTATTGCAGATGCTAGAAACCTACGACTTGCAATATCAACGAATGGTTTCAACCCATATGGAACTCTAGATAGCATTATAGTTGTTGGCCGCTGATTTTAGTACCATTAAACCTTCTGCCATCGTTGTGCATGAAAAGAGAGTTCTCTTTGCTGACATTGTTAAGTTCTGGGCCCAAGGGACCCATAAAATACTTTGACATATTCCTGGAACCTTTGGTAGAAGAGTTGAAAGAGCTATAGGTTTATGGTTTGCCAATTTGGGATGCACTTACAAAAACCATATTTACAAAGAAGGCAATGTTATTTTAGGGGGGGTCCATGATTTTACTGTATATAGAAATTTATCTAGTTGTACTATTCATGGTTATAAGGTTTACCCAGTGTGCTCTGATGACATTGACTCTATGCGTCTTGGAGACTCTACTAAAATATACTATCATGGCTATCGACGATACTTGAAGTTTAATCAAACGTTCAGGAGTGATAAAAGATTCAATAAAGTACTCAAACAACTTTCTCCAACACACACAACAAGAAAATTGGCTTTTCTTGACGGTCTATTACTTGACGATCGTGAAAAACCATTAAGAAAAGGGGTTATCTTGACGATTTTAGCCTTACGTCAAGAAATGCGTTATTTTATGCCAGTTTAGAAATTTTATAGTATAATAGTTGACGGTTTTAGAGGATCCGTCAAAAAATATCACTTTTTTTATAAACGGATTGGTGATAACCGTCAACTAATAAATGTACAAAAAAGTTGGCACAATTTTTTGGGCCGTCATTATAGTAATTTTTAAACTTTTCATATTTGTAGACGATTGATGGTTCTTTTTAATATACTAACCTAGTAAACTTTCTCCCGATTTCTCCAGATATCTAAAAAGTCCTCTCTCAGAACTAACCATAATTAACAAATCTGCTCTCTTTCCTCTCTTCCTCTCTCCATTTCTTCTGCTCCTCCTCTTCTCCATCTTCGCTATCTTCCTCTACTCCTACCACTACAATTCTTCTCTCCACCTCTCCTCCCAAAGCCCTAACCCTGACCTTAACTCTTTCATGTTCACCATTAAGATCCTCAACTTCAATCGCATCAACTCCCTTCACCGCTGCCTCCTCTCCCTCTCCACCGTAACTATTGTACCGACCCCGTCCACCTCCACATCTTCCTCGACCACTTCCCCTAATTAACAACTCTTCTTTCTCATCCTTGTTTGTTGTGCAGGCGATGTGAGCCTCTGCCTCCTACTAATACTTCTCATCCCTCTCCTCTACCTATGGCTAGCTCGGCCTCTCCTCCATCGTTGCTACTCTTGGGAATCCCAATCGATTGAGGAGGTCTTCCACCTATAATATATGAAAGGTACTCTATGCCTTTTTAGGGTTTTAATTTATTATTTCTTTTTTATATGTGGTTCCCTTTTGAATCGATTCGATCGATGGAAATCTTATGAAGAATTAATTTTTTTCTCCAATTTGAGTGGAAAATTTGAGGTAGAAACTATAGGTTAAATTGGGGAATGAGATGGGGAAGGACCTGGACACGCTTAAGGGGCATGCCTACGTAATTGATGCTCATATGGGGGTTGCTACATACTTTTCTTTATATCTACAATACCAGGTTAACTTCATGAAAAATCATTAAGTTTTTTTGTTGCCTTAATTTGATAGCACATTATGCTTGCTTGGTTGGGATCCTTGTCCTTATTTTAATGATGGGGGCTTGCTTTAAAGATTAAATACAAGTTGATACAATTCAACTTAGAATATGGATTTAATATGGATTATGTGAAGGTAAATCGACCCGAAACTACCCCCCATATATTCGTTACTATGTTGTTTGGTCTTTGTACACTTTAACCAAGCTGAACGTAAACATTCTATTGCTTGCGTATTTGTTTGCCACCGAGTACAATTATCAATACTAGATTACTAATCCCCCGAAATGCAAGATTGAATTCACAGTAGTAATTTGTACTATTCTGTCAATATATCTTACTTGAATACAATTCACTATTGCTATTAACTGGGTACAATGCAACATATCAATACATTTAAAGATTAATTTTTAAATAAAAGAGTAGATATGAAACACATCTCCCCTCAATTTGGTACCAGTCCTTATCAATGCATTACTATGTTTAGCATTTCCATGCTAATTCCAGAAACACGGGCTATACTAAACATTTATATCTAATTCGGATTTGGCATAGTCCTTCTGAACACAGAGCAAATGTATCACTTCTTTTTAGCAGCATCACATGCTTGGTTAGTTTTGTTGGCCCATTGGTCATGGTTAAACCAGATTTTAATAATTGATCAAACTCTGTCTTGATATAACTGTAAGTCAATTCAGATGTTTATCTACGACGTTTTGGACACTTCTCAACAATGCATATTTACTATGTTCAAGACCGAAACTGTTTCCGTTCCGAAGCTGTTTGTCATTCAGAATGTACTTCCTGTTAAGCTATGTAATTTTTTATTTTATTGAGTCTAGGAATATATTGTACACCGAGTCGTACTAGCAAATAGACTATCCGAAAACATTTTTCAAAACCATCATATTCTTTTACAAATGACCTACGTTTTTGCAAAATATCTTTTTTACAAAAAGCTTCTGAAGGACTTTTCAAAAAGCCAAAATTGATTTTTCTCAAAAATGAACTGGCAGAACCCTAGCAAAACTCGGTCCGAGTTCTGCCAGAGTTCGGCCAGAGTTCGGCCAGAGTTTGGCCAAGTAGAACATTAGTGAACGTTGGTTTATGAACTTGGTCATCCTTCAGTTGCGGTTTGTTACAAAGAGTTCTGTCCGAATTCTGCCTGAATTCTGTCAGAGTTCTGTCTTTGGAAAAACTATAAATAGAGAAGTATTTCGATCATTTTAAATCACCAATTTACTTTCAATCTCTTCTTTTCTTAAGCTTACTTTCTTTCAAAGAGTTCTCAAAAGCTTTCATTTTCAAATCCCAAGCCAGTTACAATCCTCTAGTCGATTTGCCAGTGCGGTACAGTCTAGAAGTTTCAGAGCGATTGTAATCAGAGGCTTGATAGAAGATACAACTCTTCATAATTGAAGTTGGTCAAGTTCTTCATATCAAAGCTCGCGTCTGTAGAAGTTGAAAGGACTTCGTATGAAAACTTGCGGAATTTTCCAAAAGTGGATTCAACTGGAAGCTAGAGTTCTTCCGACTAGACTAGTCCTCACAAGATGGAAATCGGTATAAATCTCGGTGTTTGCGTTTACCTTCTGATCACTTTTAATTTCTGTCATTTACTTTGTGATTATTATTATATCTGTGATGTAACTACTAACAAGATTTTTAATTATCAATATTCTCCTGCCTACTCTATTCACCCCCCGTCTAAAGTATTCTGCTTTACGATTTCGTTCCTACAATTGGTATCAGAGCGGGTCTTACAGGTAAAGCAAGGTAAAATTGCAGTTATATTCAATTTTTTATACAGATCACAGCATTACACATGGCATCTGTGAAATTCACAAGTGAAGGCCAAGCCACAAATAGACCTCCACTGTTTGACGACACAAACTACACTTATTGGAAAACACGTATGAGTTTCTTTCTGAAATCTCTTGATTTTGACTTATGGTCTGTAGTTATTGATGGCTATAAAAAGCCACCTCATATTAATATTGATGGTATTTTAGTTGAAAAACCCCATGACAAATATACATAGGAAGAAAAGAAAAAGGCCAGTCTAGACGCACGTGCTATTAACGCTTTATTTTGTGCCTTAGACAGAACTGAATTCAATAGGGTGTCTACTTGCACAACATCAAATGAAGTATGAAAACTTCTCGAAGTAACCCATGAAGGAACAAAACAAGTCAAGGAGTCAAACATCAGCAGACTTACTCAGGAGTACGAGGCGTTCAAAATAAAGCCAAGTGAATCAGTCACTCAGATGTTTACAAGATTTTTGGATATTGTAAATCCTCTGTCTTCACTAGACAAGGATTACAGTAACCATGAGAAGATTCGCAAACTTTAACGAGCCCTTACAAAGAACTGGATTCCAAGGGCTACTGCAATCATTGAAGGGAACGACCTCTCAACAATGTCTCTAGAAACACTCATGGGTAAGCTACTCACTCACAAGTTAGAACTTCATGACTTTGAAAATGGTACACCAAAGGAGAAGTCAGAGAAGACGATCGCTCTCAAGGCTCAACATAGAAGAACCATCGAAGATGATTCTGATGACAGCGACTCCGACTCTGAAGATCAAGCTCTTCTGGTAAGAAAACTCAAGAGGTTTATAAGATTTAACAGGAGAACAAAAGACAGCAAAGACAACAACAATAATAACAAGGAAGATCATATTTGCTATGGATGCAAGAAGAAAGGACACATGAAGAAAGATTGTCTCTCAGCATCATCATCAGAAAAGTAGCAAATATGACAAAGGCTACCTGACGAAATCTACATCAAGGAAGTACGCCACCACAAGCATAAGGCATAAAAGTGAAACCAGCGACTCAGAAGATGAACAATCAGATGACGCTGCAAATGTATGCTTGATGGCTTGTGATCAGGTAATTACTAATCCTCTATTTGATCCTTATGATGATTTCACCTTTGAGCAACTAGGAGAGGCTTTAAGTGAACTGTTAGATGATTACAGGAAACTGTGTAGTAAATATAAAACCTCTAAGAAGGTACTCAAAGAGTACAAAGGTAAAATAGGAAGACTTACCGACCTACTAGATCATGTTAGAGATAATGACTCTTCAAATGAGTCTGGTGAGCTTTCTTTTATTAAATTGTTGTTACACGAGAATGTTAAGCTATCCGAAGAAAAAGACCAAACTATTATCCAGTTAAAGAAAGACCTATCTAAGGAGAGAAAGAGTCTCCAGTGTACACAGGTCAGATTAGAATCACTCACATCTGACTATACTAGATTATATGACACTTCCAGAAAGTTGAAAATTAGTTTAGGAAAATGGCCTGAAGTTGCTCCTTCCTATTCTAACACGTGTCAATTACCGAACCATCGGAACACGTCCAACACTGTCAGACCAAACCTTAGCAAGACTATGCCCAAGAAGACTAATAGACATGCATTCTTCTATACTAGAAAACCAAAACCTATCAATCATGCACCTCACACTACTTTCAATACTCAACATGCTAAACGTCATTATCGTGGCCTCATTGGTCACATATCTTCTGCATGTAGAATCAAAAAGTTAGTAGATTTAAATATTTATGCATGGATACCGAAAACTAACCAGTCAGGACCCAACAAGAAATGGGTACCAAGAGTTTCATCTGCAAATTGTTTTGTAGGTGGGATGCCCTTCATATGCTAGGAGCAAATGGATCCTCGACAGCGATTGCTCACGGCACATGACTGGTGACGCTTCATTATTCGCAACACTGTCGAAGAGGAATAAAGAAGGATACGTCTCCTTCGGTAATAATTTAAGAGGGTACATAATCGGTATCGGTGACATTGGTAAGGCTCCCTATCCAGTGATTAAAGATGTTTGTCTAGTTACTGAGTTAAAACATAATCTGCTCAGCATAAGCCATTTAACTGATCACGGTTATGGTATTAACTTCGTAAAAGATAAATGTACTATAATTGATAGTTCAACTGGTAGCACTATATTTGAAGGTATTAGGGAAGACAATATATATATTCTATTTGTTGGAAGATGCTAACACAGCAGGTAGATGTTTGATGGCCAAAAGTATTGAGAGTCAACTATGGAATATGAGACTCGGTCATACAAACATGGATACAATTTTAAGATTATCTACGAAGAAGTTGGTACGCGGCTTACCGGATATTTCTTTCAAAAAGGATACGGTATGTAGTGAATGTGAAAAGAAAAAAGCTACCAAATCCGTATTCGAATCCAAGAACGCTGTAAATACCACTAGACCTTTATAACTGTTGCATATGGACTTATTTGGACCCAGTAGAATTGCCAGTCTAGATGGTAAGTTATATATATATTTTATTATAGATGACTTCTTTAGATATACATGGGTTTATTTTCTTGTACGCAAGAATGATGCATTATCAGAATTCGTCACCTTTTACAAGAAAGTACAGAATGAAAATGGATTCATGATTACTCGCATTCGTAGTGATCATGGCGGCGAATTTGAGAATGCAGAATTCAAGCAATTTTGTGACACACAGTTATTTGCATGAATTCTCTTGCCCTAGGACTCCGCAACAAAATGGAGTTGTAGAACATAAGAACAGAACTCTATTTGAAATGGCTAGAGTAATGTTAAACCAGTTTAGTCTACCTAGATATTTATGGGCTGAAGCTGTAAATACAGCATGCTATATTCTCAATAGGGTTCTAATTTGACCTATATCGAAGAAGACTCCCTATGAATTATGGTTTGATAGAACACCAAATGTTTCTTATTTCAAAATATTTGGTTGTAGATGCTTTATTCTTAATAATAAATATAATTTGAGTAAATTTGATGAAAAGGCTGATGAAGGTATATTTTTAGGTTATGCAGCAAAGATCAAAGGATATAGAGTCTTCAACAAAAGAACCATGATCATTGAAGAATCTATCAACGTCAAGTTTGATGAGCTAAATCAACACTTAGATGATGATGACAATAAAGACATAATCGCACCAAGTACAGCTACTGCAAAACCTTCACACAAAGATACAGAACCATCACATCAGCCATCAGATGAACCTCCAAGCAAAGATGCCGGAACTAGCAATCCTGAGACTACAACAAAAAAGATGAGATTATTGGCTAATCATCCAAAGGACTTGGTAATTAGTGAGATTACCAAGGGTGTAAGTACTCGTTCCTCTAATAAAGCTATAGCTTCTTGTGTTGCTTTTGCCTCGCAGTTTGAACCCAAAAATATTGATGAAGCATGTAGTGATAACTTTTGGTTAGATGTTATGCAAGAGGAATTAAACCAATTCGAACGGAATCAAGTTTGGGAACTTGTTCCCAAGCCCATTGATCATCCGGTCATTGGCACCCGATAGGTATTCTGAAATAAACTGAACGAGAATGGTTTAGTGACTCGTAATAAGGCTCGACTCATAGCTCAAGGATACAATCAGAAAGAAGGTATCGACTACGATGAGACTTACACCCCAGTTGCGAGATTAGAATCCATTCGCATGTTATGTGCATTTACATATTTTCATAATTTTAAGTTATTTTAAATGGATGTCAAAAGCATATTTTTAAATGGTTTTATAAAAGAAGAGGTTTGTGTAGCTCAACCATCCAGTTTTTTGATTTTAAATTACCTGAATATGTTTTCAAGTTGAAGAAAGCTTTATACTGTTTAAAACAAGCCCCTCGTGCTTGGTACGATCATCTAAGAACTTTTCTACTTGATAATAGTTTTTTAAAGGAAAAGGTTGATACTACTTTGTTTATAAAATCTTTGAATAATAATATTCTTTTGATTCAAGTCTACATAGATGATATTATCTTTGGATCTACAGATGAATCTCTTTTTCAACAATTTTCAAAGTGTATACAGAATGAGTTTGAGATGAGCATGATGGGAGAGCTGAAATTCTTTTTCGGACTACAAATCAAACAAACCAACAATGGGACGTTCATAAATCAAGCAAAGTACACAAAGGATCTATTAAAGAAATTTGACATGAAAGCAGTCAAGCCACTTAGCACTCCAATGGCGACTTCAACCAAGCTTGATATTGATGAACAAGGCAAACCTGTTGACATACGTAAGTATCGAGGTATGATCGATAGCTTACTGTATTTAACAGCTAGTCGACCAGACATTATGTTTAGTATTTGTTTATGTGCACGCTTTCAAGCTAATCCTACGAAATCACATTTGTGCGCAGTTAAGCGTATCTTTCGATACCTTAAAGGCACTTCTTCTATCGGCTTATGGTATCCCAAAATCTCATCATTTGACCTAACCGGTTATTTTGATGCTGATTTTTCTGGATGCAAAGTAGATAGAAAAAGTACTAGCGGCACATGTCATTTCCTAAGAAAAGCTCTAGTCTCTTGGTTTAGTAAAAAGCAAATTTCTGTTGCATTATCAACAACCGAGGCTGAGTATATCGTCGTAGGACGTTGTTGTGCACAAATTTTATAGATGAAACAAACCTTAGAAGGCCATGGATTGCATTTTACACACATACTCATTTTCTGTGACAACACTAGCTTTATTAATTTGACTAAGAATCCAGTATGTCACTCTCGTACTAAACATATCAAAATTCGACATCACTTTCTTAGAGATCATCAACAAAATGGAGATATAGACCTTGTATACATAGACACACAGAATCAATTAGCTGACATACTCACAAAACCTCTAGTGGAAGATCGTTTCAATTATTTACGTCGAGAATTAGGCATTTTAGATGTCAATAATATTAATTAATTTTGTTTTATTAATTAATTTATTCGATAATCAAAAACTATTTTCGAGACAAGTCTAAAAAGAGTCTGTCTGTCACCACGACTACGGTCGAAGCGAAGCGGTACTTAAGAGTTCCCCGGTGAACCTCCGTTAGCTGGGACAGTACTCCTACAACTAATCTGAGACAGTTGCTGAGTAAAGAATATTAATTTGTAAAATAATATTAATTATATTATTTTAAGATTTAAAGTTACTAAACTCTGAATTAAACATTTGAAACGAACTAATGAAAAAGATGTGGCCCTATTTCTATTATATTTGATATATATATATAGCCAGGCAACCCTTGGCGAATTCAGCTCGAGTTCGGTCCGAATTCGGCCAGAGTTCGGTTGGGTATATATATGTACCAGCCAGAACCCGAGTCCCCGATCTTCCTCATTCTTCTAAACTACATCAAACAGCAACTGCCGTGCCTCCAAATCCTAGTTTTTCTCTATCCTTGTTCTTCCAATCCGAGTGGAGATTCTCGTCCAAACTTTGGATTCGTGCAAAAAACTTCGTCCTCATCAGCATATCCAATTCTTCGAAGGTATAATCCCTTCTCTCCTCCACTTTTCAATACTTAGGGTTTCTATAAATTTTTGGGAAAGAATGCCTAAGTTCAATACCTTCAAGAGGAAGAAGACTAATGCCGGTGAAGAGGCATCGTCTTCAGATCCGCATACGGATTGCCTCTTTTCTCCGGTCCAATCGGACGATGGTGCGTCGGACGAGTTTTACTTTAAAACTTCCGATCAAGCTTTATTGTGGTACGTCGATTTTATCATACGTACTATTTGTACCGGATCACCAATTAAATGGACTGTCTTTTCGGATCACCGCCCTTACTTTGAGGTATTAGGGTTACAACACTTTGTTACCTTACAATTCCCCATTGCCACTAATGTTATTAGATTATTATATTATAATTTCGTGTTAGACACTTTTACCACGAGAACACGTGTCGGAGGAATCGATATCGAATTCACTGATAAAACGTTAGCGGAAATCCTTGGTATCCCAAATGAAGGTGCCTCGCTCGACGACATCACTGATTTTGATTTTTCCGATGGCACGACACTCGTTAGTTTCAAGAATGAGCTTTGTGCGCCCGTACGCGCTCATCCTGGAATGTTCAAGGCTAATAACTTTAACTTGTTTAACTACGAATTACATCGCATCATTTATTCTACCTTACTTCCAAAATCTACTTCCAAAGATGATGTCACTGCACTTGAGCTTTCTGCTCTTTATCATATTCTTAAGGGAATTCTTTTTTCTGCCCTTAAGACTATCATCCAGATGATGGATAGATGTTGCAGGAGAGACCGCAGCCTATCTTATGCGATGCTTATTCCTCGTATCTTTCAGATATTTGATATTGACCTATCTACTTGTGCTGTTGACCCCAAGCCCAAGTTCCTCAAACTTTCTTATCGCAGCATTGCCACTGTTCCTCTACCTACTGCACCTACTCCTCCTGTACCTACTCCCACAGCACCTGTTCCTCCTTATTCTTACCCTATGACATTTGAGGGTATTCATCAGCACTTATCAGATATACAGTCATTTTATGTTGAGACTTCTAGGGAACACAAGTTTCGTGATATGACTCAGTTCCAAGCGATTGCCAACTCCTTTGCAGATCTGAGGTTTACGCAGACGGGTCATTCTGCTAGCTCTCTACCTCGAGACCTCTGTTTCTGGCTACCGCATTGACGATGAGGCGGTCCATTCTCTGTTCCAGCCAGGGAATGCCTATGATTGGTATCGTACCGCTGATGCCACTCCTCGCACTTCTGGCGCTGGTACTTCTAGAGCTGGTCCTTCTGGACATGCTGGCACTGCAGCTGATGACGATGTTGACGAGGATGATGATTTTTGAGATGTTAGATATTGAGACTGTTACTTTCGTCTTGTGTTTACCTGGAAATGCTCCGACATTCAAAGATTTTATCAGTACTCTTATTTTTAGTTATTATCAACACTTTTCTTTTATTATGTGACTGTTCATAGACATGGTTTTGATTATGCCTCAGTTTTGGAATCTTAGTTTATTATTCAGCACTTTATTTGTTTCAGTTTTATTCTCGCACTTTATTAAATACTGCCTGTGACAAATACATGCCTGTGTTGTTCTCTAGACTATCTGTTTCTCTTACTATATTTACTGTTTATACCATGCCTGTAATGAATACTCATATACATTTTTATTGTGTTTCTTTATTATTTGTTACTTATGCATTGATTGCGGGGAAGCTTCTCTTTTGCAATTATTTTGCTAAATGACAACGGGGAAGAAATAAGATCTAACATTTTCGTGAATACAGGTTATGAACAATTTCTTTTGATTACTATTTTGAATTGATCTAAGCTTAGATGTTATATCAGCAAGGTTTGTCAATTATCAAAATGGGGGAGATTGTTGGCTTATTGGTCATGGTCAAACCTAATTTTAATAATTGATTAAACTCCGTCTCGATATAAATGTAAGTCAATTCAGATGGTTACCTACGACGTTTTGGACACTGCTCAACAATGCATATTTACTATGTTCAAGACCGAAGCTGTTTCTGTTCCGAAGCTGTTTGCCATTCAGAATATACTTCCTGTTAAGCTATGTAATTTTTTTATTTTATTGAGTCTAGGAAAACATTGTACACCGAGTTGTACTGGCAAATAGACTATCCAAAAAAGTTTTTCAAAAATCGTCCTATTATTTTACAAATGACCTACGTTTTTGCAAAACATCATTTTTACAAAAAGCTTCTGAAGGACTTTTCAGAAGGCCAAAATTATTTTTTTCTCAAAAATGAACTGGCAGAACCTTTGCAGAACTCGGTCCGAGTTCGGCCAGAGTTCGGGCAAGTGGAACGTTAGTGAACGTTGGTTTTTGAACTTGGTCATCCTTCAGTTGCGGTTTGTTACAAAGAGTTCTGTCCGAATTCTGCCCGAATTCTGTCAGAGTTCTGTCTTTGGAAAAACTATAAATAGAAAAATATTTCGATCATTTCAAATCACCAATTCACTTTCAATCTCTTCTCTTCTGAAGCTTACTTTCTTCAAAAGAGTTCTCAAAAGCTTTTATTTTTAAATCCCAAGCCAGTTACAATCCTCTAGTCGATTTGCCAGTACGGTGCGGTCTAGAAGTTTTAGAGCGATTGTAATAAGAGGCTTGATAGAAGATACAACTCTTCACAATTGAAGCTGGTCGAGTTCTTTGTATCAAAGCTCGCATCTGTAGAAGTTGCAAGGACTTCGTATGAAAACTTGTAGGATTTTCCAATAGTGGATTCAACTGGAAGCTAGAGTTCTTCCGACTGGACTAGTCCTCACAAGAAGGAAACCAGTATAAATCTCGTTGTTTGTGTTTGCCTTCTGATCACTTTTAATTTCTGTCATTTACTTTGTGATTATTATTATATCTGTGATCTAACTGCTAACAAGATTTTTAATTAGCAATATTCTGCTGCCTACTCTATTCACCCCCCTCTAGAGTATTCTACTTTAAGATTTTGTTCCTACAAGTTTGATCCAATTATCAATTAATTTTTAGCCTATATTTACCACACAATTACCCCTTCGAACATTGAAATTATAACATGCAATAAGGAAAGATAGACCTATGCCAAAATAGACACAAATTAAGTGGCTTCCAACTAACAAATTGTAATAACTTTTACCAATTAAATTCACTTTCATTCATTAATTATTTAATTAGCTATGACAATTAATTTGATAGGGTTTTCTTGTGTTCTTATATCAATCATTGTTGGTTTTAAAACTCAAAATTTTGTACTTACCAACTCCCAAAAACATGTTCCATTTTCTTTAAACTGTGAAGCATAATAGAACTTCTTTTGGCCCCCTAACTCAACCTCTCACTCCAAAACTGTACTCTCCTAGTTTAAAATAGTATCCTTTAGTTCAATCTCTCAATGTGACTATATAGTTTCTAGATAGAATGTATAATATGACGCATATTCCATTGTAAATATAGCCAATATAATGCCTCTACACATAAGTTCTCTAACTTTATTATAGACCACCCAATAAGGTATCAGAACTTGAAGCAAAAAGTTGTAGGTTGTACAACTACTATCATGAATATGCAATTCAGATCATAAGAATATAATTTTGGTCACTCAACTCTTAAAGAACAAAATCTAGACGCTTGACCCAAAAACATCTAGTAGTCATCATAACATTTAAGTGTGATTGCTTGCACTAAAACTCGAAAATGGAGAATTTATCTTGACAACCTAAAATATTTCCCTGGTACATGTCGATATATTAAAACAAATATTGTTAGAGATAGTGATATATTGTAGTCGTTGTTTAGACCCTTTCATCTTATATAGCCATTTTTAAAAAAGAACAAGCCAGGATTTTGCACTTGCAATTAAAAGGGTTTAAATTAACAACATGAAAAGGAGTTACTGGAAAGTCGAACAGTGACATGTTCCAATAGAGACATTTAGTACCATACAACTCAAAACTTTCACGTGAGGAATTTTTTGTAAAAGCTAACTGCAAGCATTCAACTGATGGATCAAAAATCCACAGATAATTTCTTACCATGCTTTTGGATGTTCAATAACATGTTACTTAACTACACCTTTCAATAAAACATTTAGTACATCTACAACTTTATCCAAGGAAAATTGTGTATAAGCTAGTCAATCGAACTGATGAATTAGAGAACCTAAAATGTTTTCCATGATTATATCATGACATCGACATTCCCTAGGATGTTTACTTTATTATCATCTAGTACATAAATGAAGTATTCATATCCAATAATCAAATTGATAGATGAAGCAAGTATTGGACAAAAAATGTTAAGTAACTTAAATTGAGGTGTTGGTTGCCCAAATTCAAAAGTATCTACAGCTGATGAGATAAAGACAGGATATACCTGCAGTGCTTAAAAAATACCTCCGAGCTACCTGTGCACTGATGAACAGAAGAAATCAGAAACAATCGGTAATAACATAAGCCAAAGAAATAAAAAAAAACACAAACCATCAAAAGGAACTATTGATCCCCATGCCAGAAACTACAGTATTAATTTCGTATTTAGCTCTATATATAGTGTTATTCGACATTCCTTGGAAAGAAATCTGAATAAAACAACATTAGTACAGATAATTAAGAAAGTTTGTTTGGTGTCCCATGCAGGTCAGAGTCGCAAATAGTGCGATTTTGTAGTGGTGCTCGACTTTGAGTGCTGCTACGAGCCTGCTGTTAGGATATAGGATTAGTCAGTATAGAGAGTTACTCAATCACTGTTAGGACTACTTGAGAGATTTCTTGGATGACCCTTAAGAATCTCATTATGAATATCTCGAAATTCGATTCCAACAGCTTCTGTTTATCTTCCTTGTTGTTGATGAATTTGATTCTTGGTAATCAAGTTTAATTTGAAATATTCTACCAAGATGAATCGTATGGGCTAGGTCGACTTAGTTATAGAATCTAGAATCTTCTACTGTCACACTAGCAAGCAGAGTGAGGACATACAGTCTGATTTAGGATATATTTCTCGGGGGTAGGAATTTAAGGTTTTTGCGGCCAAGCATGCGGCAATGCAAAAATTTTAAATACCATGATTCTAGAGGTATGTTCTTTAGTTGAGGACTATGTGAATATCGTAGCCTTGCTTACTAGTATGACGAAGATTCTGAGTATAATAATTTTGGACAGACGCATATGATTATCAGATTTTATCTTAAGAAGGTTTATAAAATATCATTCCACTTTTTTAATTCAGTCTTTTAAAAAAAAATTGTTGTTTGTTCTTCTTCAATTAACTTAGGAGTAGGAGTAGTTTTAGTTGTTAGTATAATCTTTTGTGTAACTTCCTTTGATATAAATTTCTTCTAAATATAATAAAATTGATGATTTGTGTTTGGACTTTTTGACTTAGAATTGATAGTGTACTTCTAACCTTAGAATGGTGACTATTGCAGCCAGTTTCCAGTTCCACATAAGATGATACTGCCTAACAGCTCTGATTGATTATCTTTCCAGTCTGGCACTCATGACCAGAGCCTGATCCACTCAATTTGTTCCCTTGTACTACTTTTGCATCACAACTACCGGTTCAATTTAAGCCATTCGACCATTCCCACTTAAACTATGATTATCATATATACATTACCGTGACTTTTAATTTAGGAGCACAAGACTAGTTGTTTTCTCAAAACCGATTTCACATGCATGATCTAAACATGACACCCTACACCTATGACCTTTGTGTCCCACTCGGACACACCATCTTGTGCTTTATTTGCTTCACACGACTTTCCTGACACAAGATCCCATATTGATTTACCCCACGGAGTCATTTTTATTTCCGACTCGAATTGGGGACACATTTTCAACCTAAATCCGTCGAGCCAAATTTTGGACATAACCCATGTTAAGCCTACTACCCATATTTTATTTGTTGATCTTGTGTGCTGCTAGGAAGAGGCTTCGACCTTATTGTTGGGGGTTTGACCTAGAAGGAGTACGACCATCTTAATTTCGAGGATGAAATTCTTCGAAGGAGGGTAGACTTGTAGCACCCAGTTTCTAAAATAAGGGTAATTTTGAAATTTTGTAATTATAATCATTTAATAATGATATTTAAACAATGTTATGATTTTTAGTGATTTTTAGTTAATTTAAAACTATTTAAAACCACGACTTGTGATTTTGATGATTGACTAGTGTAACCCTAGAGTTTGGCTAAGCCTAGAAACTAACCATGACCAATGGAGCCTAGTCATGTGATTAGGATGACTAATTATAACTTTTTAGCCTAAAGATATTTTGGTCATTTTGACAATTTTTTGAAATTGTAATTATATTAATTAAATGTGTGCTAGTTAATTATTGAGACTTAACCTAGAGTTTAGCCTAATCTAGGTTAGCCTTCAGCTTAGAGTATTGATTAGGGTAACTTAGATATGACAAGGTTAATAATATCTAGATATTCTAAGTAGGATATTTTCCTTAGGATATTTATGAAAAAGAAAGCTTTATGACTAGTTGAACCAATAGGAAGGCCTAAAATTGGGTGGAATAATCTTGGCCACTCATCTATACCTAAACAACCCTAATTCCTTTAGATGACCAGGCATCAAGTGCCCTCCCTCCTATATGTGTGACACTTAGAAACATTTGCCTCATTTTACAATTTCTTATAACCCTAATTGTTCCTCCCAAAATCCTTCCCCAAATATCTAAATTAAGTCCAAATTTAGCCTAGTCTTTTGCATTAGACTCCCCTACAGTAGTAGAAACCATTGGAGGATAGCTAGCAAGGGTTTGGAAGCTTTGAGACCGTTGCAAATCGAGAAAGACATCGATACTAGGCCCTTTACATTGAGATTCTAACTCACAATAGGTAAACCTATCTACACCCATTGAAATCATGACTTTTCTTCATAGATGCATTCATTTAGGGTTCCCCTAGGTGTAGCCCATATTTGGTAGGATTTTGTGTCCGTTTGATACTCGTATCAGACACGTATCAGTATTTTTAATTAGGTGTTCGATGAAATATTTGCGAGAAATTAATTGTATTAATTTCAAAATCTATTTAAACAGAAAATTAGGTTAGTATATATATATATATTAATAATCCATGTGACTGAGTCAAAGTTTAGAAGTTTTTCGTGTCCAAAATAGGGCCGGACTCGCAGCACGACACTGTCATAGTGTGCCCTGCTGCTCGATACTGATTGCGGACGCGACATACAATGGTTTAACACGATACTTCATGGACACATTGCCCTAGTGACTGACACAATGCCCAAGAAATTTCATGTGACCTCGATGTGTGTGCACGAAGAAAACGTACGCGCACTGATTTTACACGAACTGTACACGCACAGAAACACCCCACTGATACGCGCTTCGTGCATGGACATGCGACTTCGTGGACATGACTCAGGCACATAGACACCTAACCCTATACCTGACAAACCCCTAGGCACGACCACGAGGTGTCTCGTGTCATGTGTCGTGTCCTAGCCCGACTCGTACACGTGCACAAGGCTGCCTGCACGTTTAGTGTTTGTGTGTGTGTTCTCTCTGTTAGGACACGTTTGTGTCCAGTTTTTGGACACGTGCACAACCCCTCTGGCACGAGTATATGATTCTTCACCTCTCTTTCGATTTAATTTGTGTTTTCAAATTGATTTTGGTTTCAAAATTTAGAAGTCAATAGTGAATTGTAAAGGTCTGATACATAGGAACTGTAAACCTGGGATTCAAATGAGAGTCAGGTTTCATTTGATCCTGGGTTTAGTTTTAGGTTCTAGGTTAGTTTCATGTTGAATGTAGATGGTTATGGCTTGTTCATAACTGAGAAATTAGTCTTTGGGATGAAAAAAAGGAAACCTGAGATTAAGTCGAGAGTAAGCTGAGTTTTGAATATGTGTATTCCTGAGAAAATCCCAATGTCCGTAAACTGAGATTTGCGATTTTGATTTAATGTATTTCATATTAATCTTAAATTGAATCCGTGATATAGGTTGGGTAGTTCGAAATTGAGAATGTGAAATTGTTCGATATGTTGAGAAATCTGAGACATAAGGTAACTGAAATGAAATAGGGTTTTGAACGAAAATTGGATTTTCCCAATAGGCTGAAACCTGAGAACTATTGGTAAAACTGGGATTCGATTTTAAAACCTGTGAACTGAGATTACCTAGTATGTGTAACCTGGGATTCATTTGTTGTTGGTTGGGGTTCTTCACAGTTAAGCTCATTCCCAATTCCATATGTTCAAGACTGAACATATATAATTCTTAACTTGAAACTAAATTTCAGTTTAAGTATAAACCTTAGAAGAAATCAGTATTGTAACTAAAAATCTGAAATGGTATTCTCAATGGCATGTTACACATGTCCACTTAACTAAAAATTTGGTGTAATGTTAAAATCTGGAAAGGGGCAAACCAAGATAAATGTAGATATGTATGTATGCAAGCATGAATGGGTGTAATGCAAACTGTTAAATAAAATATATGCATGAACTGAAATATGATGCAAGTATAAGTGTATGCGAGAATGTATGAGTGTAGGTAGTAGGCTTATATGTATGCAATGTATGCAAGCATGAATGAATGAAAGAAATACATGTATGTAGATAATGCACAGATACTTGAATCAAACGAATATATGCAATATTTAATGTAAATGTGATACTAGACTAGATTACTTGGTTGTGTGTGCCTAGGTTAGATTATTGTATTAGACTATAGCTAGGCTCTGTGTTGGTTAGACTTGGGTTTTAGACTGGCTAGTTGACCTAGACTTGGGTAGACTAGATTGACTATTTTGACTAGACTTAGACTTGACTTGACATAGTTGACTTGTGTGACCTAATTTGACATGGCATGACCTTGTTTGACTTAGTTTGACCTAGTTTGACCTAGACAGTTGACCAAGAGTTGACTTTGACCAAGTTGACTTAGAATCATGTAGTTTATATTGCAGATTTCCATTATTTTAATTTGAGTACTTCAATAACCTATTTTACTCTAAATAGGACTCTGTGACACTAGTTCGAACATCTATTCATATCAGTCATACAGGGTGACAGGCGAGTACATTCTCTAATCGTTTCATATTTTGCAGGACTTATATTCTTGCTCTAGATTACTTTACTTGATACTAGCACGATTGTTATCATGGATTGGTACTATATGGATCTTCTCTTGCGATGTTATATCTATTATGTTCAACAGATACATATTGTTATGTGCGTTTCACGAACATATTGTATTTATTGTACACCCATATTCATGTATACTCGCTGTGCATCTTGTACTCTCATGATCACGTGAGCTTCATAGAGAACTATTGTACAAGGTAGCGTAACTGGATTGGATCCTTGTGTATTGATTGGGGAGGGTGAGTAGGAAATGGTTATGTAATCAAATCCTATTGTACGACTATTATACGCATCCTTTGTACACTTACGTATGATGGAGCTACCTATTGTTATTATATAACCTAACCCATTTACATAACCATATTGTGCTCTAAATCACTAGTATTGCAGTTTTACTTATCCTATATATATTTTCAGTTATAAATTCTATCTCGTTTTCATATACATCTTCTTACAGTTCATGTATCTTACTCTTTTGCATGCTTTATATTTCCTAACATGTTATGAACTGCGTGAGATGTATTGTGCTCGCTCCAGTCCTGACTGGACCTGTTAAAAATATTACAGATAATGATGGTGACTGCCCTACCGTCTATAGGGCACATGAGGGTGACATTCAGGAGCCCGAGGAGCATCTAGCTCAGTAGAGGGTGCCTAGTCTAGTCTAGTATTTATAGTTTTTAGTTTGTATCGGATTGTTCCGATTGTTAGTTGAGACTTAGTTATATTTAGGACTTGTATTTATTTGTGTTGAACATCTACTTTGTGTGGTGTCATAACTTTATTTATATTCAGTTCCTTTCTTTTATCTGATTCCATATCGTGCTCTATCTTCCCAAGACTTGTGATTGAGACATAGAGTTGAAATGTTACATTATACCTCCGTGCGGAGATGATTTGTTTATATCATATTGTTGTTAGATGTTCGAAGCTATAGACGAATATACAGCGTTCTACCGTCGACACTGCGGCGTATGCTGGACGTACCCACGTTCTCGTGCCCTTCCTCGGGGTGCGGGTCATGACAGTTTGCTAAAAGTAGATCAAAATTAGAATAATAGCAATATATCCAAACTTGTCACCTTCACGATTGTTTGCCATGAAATATAAAAGAGCAGAACAATTATCGGAGGACTAGACTTTTACTTCACGTTACAAACTCTCTTGTACAAAGAAGGCCTAGGGACAAAAACCTAGGTACAGCAATCTAAGTACAATTGTTTATTTTAGATTCTGGGGGATGACGATAGAGGCTCGGAAAAGCGACGGCAGCTCTGCCTTAATCCTTGGACGATCGGTATGCAGCCTTGGCTCTAGAAGATTGTAAGGCGTTGAAGAAATGCTCGCTTTGCTCTCTCTCTGTTTTTTTTCTCCAAGTATTCTGGTGCTCTCTGATCTCGAAAAGGGGTCTCTCCTGCAAGGGAATGGCACCTTGGTATTTATAAGAAGGGAATGCAATCATTAGGGTTTACAATGATTGTCCCTTAAAGTGGCGGCGGCCTATTGATTGATTAATCTGGGCCATTATTTTTAAGTGTGATGAATCTGGGCCATTTAATGTAAATTGGGCCAAATCCTCTCAGTAATTAATGCTGATTGGAATAAATTTCCCTTATGATGATCTGCTGATGTCTGCGAATCTGAATGAATAAGTTTAATTCATTCTCCTGCCACGTATCCCAGATTATTGGGATTTGACCCAATCTTTGATTGTAGTAAATCTGGGAAATTGATTGGCTTTATGACACGTGTCCTGGGAGCCACTAAAGGGATTAGAGCTGCATGAGGATTGAGCCGCATAAGGATTGAGCCGCATAAGGATTGAGCCGCATGGAAATGATCCTTACGAGCCGCATGGGGAGGCCTCTGCTTGAGCCTCATGGAGATGGTCCTCTTGAGCCGCATAGGGCTATTTCGATCTGGGCCGCATAGGGCAACTTCGGCCTGAGCCGCATAAGGAGTCTTCGCTTGAGCCGCATACGAATGTCCACGTGTCAAGGCTACGTGGTATTTTCTGGATCTCGGGGGATTGTGTCAGAGATCTCCTTCGTTTCCCTAGGAGTCTGTAATTATGGCAGAGTCATAATTACATCTTTTTGTTAGAGCTGTCAGCCGTCAGGGCAATTAATGCAGTAAGGGAAGAGTATTTTGTATGCTACGTGTCCTCTCTTCTGAGCCGCATGGAACGTATCGAGCCGCATAGTCTTTTGTGCCGCATGAATCTCTGAGCCGCATGGGCTTTCTGAGCCGCATGGCGTTTCCTGGCCGCATGGATCTTCCTTTATTATTTTCCATGCTTCTACAAGACCCCCTTCAAAGTTTTCAATTTGCAAAATTGAAATACTTTGAATAAGAAGCATGGCTGTGTGCACGTTCTTCTAGCCGCATATGAGGTCCTAGCCGCATAGATGTCTTGGCCGAATGGATGTTTCAGCCGCATGGGTGTTTCAGCCGCATGGACTTTATGTCACGTCAACCTTGCCACGTATAGCAATCTTTTGCATTAAATGTTGTTGATTTGCTGTCAGTTTTAAAGGCTACCTTCCGGTGCAGGATCCCAGGAGTTTGGCCTTCATTTTAGGCGGCTCACCTAGATAACTGAAGAGTCAGTCTTTGTGTATACAAGGGAATCGAAACGCTTCGCTTTTTTTATAAATATGGATGAGTTTGGTCGGAGGGATTCCTTTGCTCTCTCCTTTATTCAACTATTTGTTGTCTGTCACGACCCGCAACCTAGAGTGAGGGCACGAGACGTGGGTACGTCCAGCCTACGCCGCAGTGTCGACGGTAGAACGCTGTCCTAGGTCAATAATCATCTAGCAATATATCTCTAAACAGTTTATACTCCCCGAATGGGGGTGACATAGCAGTAAAACTCAATCACAACTAAGGAAGAGATAGCACGATATGAAATAGAACTCAAGGAAATAAATAGATGAAAAGTAGTCTAAGATAATCCCAGCAATATCCAGAAGTACATGGTCTCAGATACAGAATGAAAGAATATATACAACTCTGAACTCCAATAAAGTCTAGCTAAAATATATCACAAGACTACATAAAAGATGATAAGCCTAACTAATCTAGTCTAGGCAATCGGGGTGATGTCCTCAGCTAGAGCTGGGTCCTCCTAAGGGTCCAGCTCGCAGGTGTCATCTAAGGCTGCCCCGTAGAAAGTGTCCAGGCAGGCCTCCTCCTCGTCCTTTGTAATATTTCAACAGGTCCAGTCAGGACAGGAGCGAGCACAGTACATCTCAACAATTCATAGCAGGTTAAAAAATATAATCATGCAGTAAAGTAAAATACGAGTACTGAAAGAAGTGCAGTATGTAAACAGAGAGAGAAAGGTGTAATAGAAATATCTACTATAAATAAAGAGCTAACATGTGGCTAGTGAGTCAGAGTACAATATGAACATGTAAATGGCATGGGATGATTCTGATGCTACACTATGGAATGATTCTGATGCTACACTACTGGTATATTATTCACATGTCCACTTCTACTCCTCCGTACCCCCAATCAATACACAAGGATCCAACCAGGTTATGTTATGATTCTATGTAAAAACCCCCGAAGGGTGGTAAGCCCCCGAAGGGTGATAAGCCCCCGAAGGGTGGTACATAGTAGACCCATAAATGGGATAAGGATTCCAGGAAGACTCTGTGACCATAAGAGTATATGTCACAAGTAATCGAAGAACCAACGAAGCATAGTGATACGCCATGTAAGTGAAACATACAGAACATAGAGTACCCTATGCTCCCTAAGGATAACATCTCAAGAAGGTATCCATATAGTACCAATTCGTGTGACCAACGTGACAGTACAAGTAAATTAATCTAATGCAGAAAATAATTCTAAGCAGGGTATGAAATGATCAGAGAATGTACTCGCCTGGTAACTGAGTGTCCAATTTGAAAGTACCGTCCGAGGAGTGGTGTCTGGCTCCTAATCAGTACAACACAAGTCACAACAAGTCCAACATGGAATAAAGAAGTCCTACTATGCATTCTATATGATTCTAGGTCAATCTAGGCCAAAGTCAACTCTTGGTCAACTCTGGTCAACCCTAGAAGTCAAACTAGGTCAACCAAGTCTAAATTAGGCCAAACTAGTCTATACTAGTCTAAACTAACCTACACTAGCTAGCACAAACCTTTACAAGGCTATGCAAGCCTATACTAGCTATATCACAACATAGCTACTAGCTATAACTAGATTACATTCAACAAGTCTAACATCATTTATCATTACACCTATTGATTTAAATACTTTACATATAGCCTATAATACAGTACATTAGGAATATCACATATTCAGATATATCTAGGCTTAACATATATCCATATATCATGTATTGTAAACAACCTATATAGCAACCTATAATTTGGAAGAATAGGAAAAGAGAAGAGAGTGCATATGTGAGTGTGGGTGTGATACGTGTATGAAAAAATGAGAGGGCCCATGTGTTCATGCAAAACCATTCCATTCTCAGATTTGTGTGTGAGGGTTTCATGTGAGTATGTGGCTTGGTGTGTCCCTGTGTATGTGAAAAATCTGAAATCAGTGAGAGTGAAAGGGTGTACTTGAATAGAGTGATATGGTGAAGGTGTACTGTAAATCTGGAAACAGTGGCAAGCTCAGGTATCATAAAGTCAGTGTAGGCATTCATTTCCAGGTTTTGAAAAGAAACTACAATGCAAACAAGGTCAAGGTAACTTAGGTTCAGCCATAGCAAAACAGTCCACTCTTATCAGTTTATTCAACATGGGAAACACCCAACATCATACTCAGATTTCCATCTCAATACAAAAATCAGTTTTACACAAAATCTCAGGTTCAACTCATGTGAACCTTTAGTTGATAATGAACTAAGCTATAGGCTAAATCGAAAAGGAAAGCAATTAATGAAACAGTGAAAGCCCCAAACCATGTCCAGGTTTTAGAAAAATAGCAATGCAACAATGTCAGGTAACTAGGTTCAGCCATACACCCAACCCAAATTCAGTCAATCCTATCAGTCCCATACTCCTACAGGGAATGCATGTTATTTCAGAAATGTAGGAATTTAAGGATACCTTAAATTCTCAGGAAAAACAAAGGGAAACTCAGGGTTGTTCACAATCTCAGGTTTTAAATAGTTTCAAGTGGGTATCTCACATATCACATGTTCATTCAAAAGACTAGTACCCTTAATCAATTCGAAAACCTTGAAATCATATAAACACAACACATAAAACCCTATATCCTATCATGGTTTTAATGCATAGAGAAAATAACCATAACATAATTTATCATATTAATCATTTAACTAAAATCAAACTGGAAATTAACAGTGAATGAACATTGATACTGACAGTATCAGGAATAAATGGAAAATTCTCATTTGGCAATCGAAACCACAATTAAATAATAGAAAGTAGGTTGGTAAATAGTAATTAGTGTGTGCCAGTGTCATACCCTTCATTTCGTGTCCAGAAACTCGACAAAATGTGTCCAATCAGCTAAACATACACAAATATAAAACTGCATTCAGACAGTGTTGTGCACGCATTCCAGACAGTCTAGGATACGACACGACACGAATTAGATCTCGTGATCACACATGTGGGTTCTCCTAGGGTAGGACTAGGGGCCTAGCACCCTGAATCGGACCCACATGTCGCCGTGTCCGACTTATCAAGCCGTATCCAAACCCGAATTCGAACTGTGTGCGCATAGTACAAAACCAGTGCACACACAAATACGTGTCGACACGAGGACTCGTGCAACTTGGGGAGCCTCGTGTCAGTGTCTGCCCCAACGTGTGTGTCGAATATCTCGTGTCCAAGTGTCGTGTCCAAGGAGGATTTGCCCCCGAGTAGCAGGGGACTGCTGTTCGTGCGGAAACGTATGTGTCGCGTGTCTAAATCGACCCGACACCATACAATTATCACCTCAGTCAACCAGAATCCAATAAACAATATCAAAACCTAATTTCCTATTTAAAAACAATGCACAAAAGTGATCGAAATGCCCTCAGTGGCATTTCGACAAACACCTATGTATCACCACTGATATGTGCCCAAATGGACACGAAACCTACGAAACCCGATACGACACCAATGCAAACACTTAGGGGACCCCTAGGGCTTCCTAATCATGAAGACAAATTGAAATTTCATGGAGAAATTAGAAAGTTACCAATTGTTGAACTTTCAAGAAAAATCCCCAATCAATAGCTCTTGTCTTGATGTCCCAATCCACTCAAATCACATCAAACTGAGATGAGACCTTAGCAACAGCAAGAATAGGTATATTAGAACCTAATGGAATAAATTAGAATGAAAAAGGAAGAGGAATGGAGTTCTAGGGATTAAAATACCATAGGAAACTAACCTTTCTAAAACTTGAGCCTTCCTAAGAAAGAGGCAACCCTAGATTTTAGGAGTGTATTTATGGGGTAATGATCCCAGTAGGGATAGGGTAGCCGGCCAAGTCAAGTAGGGTTAGGGTTTGCTGATTTTTGGGCTTTGGGCCAAGTTACATAGGCTATGGCTAAGTTATTTTATTAATTGGTTCAAACCATAAGTCATGACTTATGACTTATCTAATTCTATGACTAACTTGAGTCTAACGACCAAACTATAGATTAACTTAGGTTAGACTAGAGTCACATAACCTAACCAAGTCCATACTAACTAGGGTTAGCTTCTTGGTTGGTCCACAAGGGTCAACACTAGTCAAAGTCAACCTAGTCCAAACAA
Source organism: Iris pallida (assembly GCA_029216955.1). Classification (NCBI taxonomy): domain Eukaryota; kingdom Viridiplantae; phylum Streptophyta; class Magnoliopsida; order Asparagales; family Iridaceae; genus Iris; species Iris pallida. The sequence continues at coordinate 195,674 of JANAVB010033728.1, read as the reverse complement.
TTCCAAAATAATTCTAAAAATTCCCATAAATTCAAATAAATTCTATTAAATTTAAATTACCCCAAAAATGACAAAATTACCCTCACACTAGAAATGTAGTAGTGATAAATCTACCCTCCTTAAAAGAATTTCGTCCTCGAAATTGAAAGGCGAAAAATAACTGATGAGAAGAATGGAAAGCATACCTCATGGTCCAAAAAGATAAGGGTAGCGCTCGTGCATCTCATCCTCCCGCTCCCAGGTAGACTCTCTTGGAGAATGATGCCTCCATGCGACGCGTACCAAGGGTATCACCTGGTTCCTCAGAACCTTCTTTCGTCGATCCAGAATCTCTACTGGCTGCTCTAGATAACTGAGAGAAGGCCCAACCTCTATCTCTGAGTGATCGAGCACATAGCTAGGGTCAGACACGTACCGTCTCAACTGTGATACATGAAATACGTTGTGGACGCCCACTAGTACAGGCTGCAAGTCTAGCCTGTATGTAACGTCATCGACTCTCCCGCTGATAACAAAAGGGCCGATGAAGCGCGAGCTAAGCTTCCCGCCTCAACCGAAACGTATCGTACCACGAGTCGGAGATATCCTCAAGACAACCTGGTCTCCGACCTAATCACAAGCAAGGTCTCAATTAAAATAATAAACACACATGATCAAAATCACAAACAAATAAACCTAAATCTAATCCTACTATAATTTGTACCTCAAACTCCAATGGCCTCCGGTGGCTATCGGCCCAGTGCCGATGTCTGTCCTGCGCCACGCGAAGTCTGTCCCTGATGAGCTTCACCTTGTCGGCTGCATCAATAACCATCTCTGGCCCAAGTAAAGCTCGCTCACCAACATCATCCCAGGATAAGGGTGTACGGCACCTACGTCCGTACAGAGCCTCGAAAGGTGACATCTCAATACTGGCCTGGAAACTATTATTGTAGGCAAACTCTACCAAATGAAGATGATCCTCCCAGGAACCTCCAAAGTCCAGGACGCACGTCCGCAGCATATCCTCAAGAGTCTGAATAGTCCGCTCTGACTGTCCGTCCGTTTGGGGGTGGTATGCAGTACTAAACTTGAGCTGAGTGCCCAAGCTGGTCTGCAGACTCCTCCAGAAATGGAAAGTAAAATGGCTATCCCGATCTGAGACGATACTGACCGGAACTCCGTGAATCCTGACTATCTGCCGCATATACATCTCCGCCAGCCTCTCTGTAGACGTACCCACCTTGAATGGCAAAAAGTGGGCCAATTTGGTCAACCTGTCCACGATGACCCAAATCGCATCTTTTCCTCCTAGAGTACGCGGCAATCCTGAAATGAAGTCCATCGTGATATGCTCCCATTTTTACTCGAGAATGGGCAGCGGCTGCAATAATCCACCGGGCCTCTGTCTCTCTACCTTGACCTGCTGACAGACCAAATACCTAGCTACGAAGCGAGCCACCTCCCGCTTCATTCCTGACCACCAAACATGCTCCCATAGATCTCGGTACATCTTGTTGGCACCCGGGTGTATAGAGTACTGAGATCTGTGGGCCTCCTACATAACCTGCTCCCTGAGCTCTCCGCTGGGCACATATAACCTGGAACCGTACCTCAAGGCACCATCCTCTGCAAGAGAAAACTCGTCCTCTAGCAATCCTGCTCGAACCTGCTCCAGGAGACACCGCAGAGCAATGTCCTCAAACTGTGTCAACTTGATCCTCTCCACCAAGTCTGACTGAATCTGCATCTCCCATAGCTGCATCTGCACTCCGGGCACGATCACCTCAATCCCAAGGCTCTCCAAGTCGGCAAGCAAATGCCGATCCATGGTCAAACACATGGCTGTCGGATACCTACTCAAGGCATCGGCAACCACGTTGGCCTTTCCTGGGTGATACTGAAGTAGGATATCAAAATCTTTCATCAACTCTAGCCATCTGTGCTATCTCATGTTCAACTCCTTCTGAGTGAACACATACTTTAAGCTCTTGTGATCTTTGAAGATCTCCACCCTCTCACCATACAGATAATGCTTCCACAGCTTTAGAGCAAAAATCACTGCTGCCAGCTCCAGGTCGTGGATAGGGTAGTTCTTCTCATGGAGACGTAATTGCCTGGAAGCATAGGCAATCACCTTCCCATGCTGCTGTAAGACGCAACCCAGCCCCTTCCCTGAAGCATCACTATAAATAGTGAAACCACCTGATCCTGAAGGCAATGTCAGAATCGGAGCTGTCGTCAGCCGCTTCTTCAACTCATCAAAAGTCGCCTGACACTCCTCTGACCAAACATACTCAGCATCCTTCCAGGACAACCGAGTCAACGTCTCTACAACCCGGAAGAAATCCTGCATGAATCTCCGATAGTATCCTGTCAGCCCCAGGAAACTCCTGATCTCTGCAACTGAAGTCGGCGCTGCCCATGCCTCAACTGCTACAATCTTCTTAGGGTCAACTGAGATACCATCTCTAGTCACCACATGCCCCAAGAAGTCCACCTGATCCAAAAAGAACTCATAATTGGAGAGCTTCCCGTAAAGCTGCTCCTTCCTGAGAATCTCCAGCACTACCCTCAAATGCTCCTCGTGCTCCTCCTCAGTCTTAGAATATATGAAGATATTGTCAATAAACACCACCACAACCTGATCCAGATACTGGTAGAACACCTTATTCATAAGGTTCATAACACTGCTGGTGCATTGATTAGCCCAAATGGCATAACCAAAAACTCGAACTGCCCGTACCGCGTCCTGAATCCGGTCTTGGGACTATCCTGCCCCTTCACCTTCACCTGGTGATATCCCGACCTCAGATCAATCTTGGAAAATACCCGAGCTCCGCTCAACTGGTCAAATAGATCGTCGATCCGCGGCAGTGGGTATTTGTTCTTGATTGTGACGTTGTTGAGTGCCCTATAGTCAATACACATGCGTACTGACCCATCCTTCTTCGGCACAAACAATACTGGTGCACCCTATGGCGACGAACTCAAGCGGATGAAGCCCTTGTCCTGTAGCTCATCCACCTGCTTCTTCAGCTCCACCAGCTCGCTGTTGTTCACCCGATAGACATGCTGAGAGATGGGTTCCGCTCCTGGAACCAAGTCTATCGAGAACTCTATGTCTCTGTCTGGTGGCAATCCCGGCAATTCCTCTGGGAAAACATCCATATAATCTGCTATCAAGGGGTGTGGAATCGTCTGCTCCTCGATCGAGACTCCACAGAAGACTCCGCTGCTCTGCTCTGCCTGACGTCTGGAGTACTCAAACTCTGGCTTCCCTGGCGCTCTGAAGAGACCTCTATCCCCTCTACAATCAATGCTGGCGTGGTGCCTACTCAACCAATCCATGCCTAGTACTATATCATAGTTCGGCAATGGCATTACGAGCAGGCTCACCTCCAACACACGGCCTCCCAAAACTACTCTCCGACCCTTACAAATATCACTTACGAGGATAATGCCACCCCCGATCGTGATCTTGTAAGTCCTAGGCAACGATTCGGCTACGATATCGTGTCTAATCGCAAAAGATACTGATATGAAGCTATGCGAAGCACCGGAATCGAATAATTCAAAAGCTGGACTGGAGTCGAGAAGAATCGAACCTGCAATCAGCTCTCCGATGACCTCTATATCCTCTGCTGCCATGGCGAATCCTCGCCCCTGCTGGCCTCTCTTGGCCTACTGTTGGTGTTGGACGAACCTCTGCTGCTGCGTCTGCATGGCTGGTCCCCTCTGCTGGCTTGCTAGAGCCGTGGCTCCACCTCCCGGAGCTGTACGTCCTATACGGTACTCCCTCATCTGGTGGTCTACTGAACCACACACTAGGCACTGGCCCAGCCTCTTCCGGCACTCATTGGCGACATACCCGGGCTTTTTGCAATAGGCACAAGTAACACCCTGCCTCTGACCCTGCTGGTACTGCCTCGGCTGCTGCTGCTGATGGACTGGCCTCTGCTGAATCGGCTGCGGCTGAAACTGCCTCAGCTGCTGATGCTGAAAGTGGGGCCTCTTGGCCTGGCCTCCGCTGCTGCTGTTGCCTCCAACCGGGTCTCTCCCACTCTTGAGCCTAAGCTCAAGATCATCCTCTGCCAACCAGGCTCCTGTTAAGATCTCCTCGAACGTGGCATCCCGGTTGCCCTTGGTCAAGGACTTGAACTCCTTGACTAGGCCCTTCCGGAACCTCTGGGCCTTCGCCGTTTCGCTCAAGCCCTCCACAAACCTGCCGAGGCGGCCGAACTCCCCGGCGTACTCCTCTACTGAAAGACTCCCCTGGACTAGGCTCTCGAACTGCGTCTCCAAGGCTCTGAGTGCTGAATCTGGGAAGAACTTCTTCTTGAAGAAGCCCTTAAACTGCTCCCAAGTCTGCCCAGCTACCCCCACCCTGGGGTCTGAATGATACCAGGTGCGAGCAAGATCTCGCATCCGGGTAGCGGCAACCTCGATCTGAAGGTCTGCTGGAATCCTGGCCAAGCGAAAGATCTCCTCTATATGCTCGATCCACTCATCGTCATATAGGATCCCTTCTGTCCCCAGAAAGTCTCTAGGGCTTATCTTCTGAAACTGCTCGATCTTCGGTGTCCTCGGCTGATGGACCACTGGTCGAGCTACAACCGTCGTAAGGGCCAGCTCCATGCCTCTGTCCTGTCGAGCCTGCTGTCGGTCCATGAACTGTTGGAAATATGCGAACATCTGAGCTGCGTCCACGTATCCTGGACGCGGCTGTTGGAAGGGATCCTCTAGAATAATCGGGTCCTACCTCCGAGTCGGTGGATGCATACCCCCTGCTGCGGCTGCCGAGGTCTCAATACGAGCTGAGGTGGCAGGAGCTGCAGTCCACTGGCCTCGCTGTACTGGCTGGGAGGTAGCAGTCCCCTCCATAGCATCCCCATGGATGGTATGCTGCGATCTAGTCTCTACCATCCTGAATATAGACAAACAAGAGTATCAATTTCTGAGAAAGAAGCGAAATAACAAAGGCGGACAGTTAAAAAATTCAAAGGATCAGCTGATAATAAGGTTTTAGATGGCAAATAAAAAAAAAATTTCCTAAAGTGATTGAGTACCTTAAAATTAATATTTTATATCTTACTGCAGGCTGTAGTGATACTCTAGTTCGAATACCACTACACTTCTAGTCTAGACCTGCATGGGCCACCACTAAAAACGTGTCACGACCCGCAACCTAGAGTGAGGGCACGAGATGTGGGTACGTCCAGCCTACGCCGCAGTATCGGCGGTAGAACGCTGTCCTAGGTCAACAATCATCTAGCAATATATCTCTAAACAGTTTATACTCCCCGAATGGAGGTGACATAGCAGTAAAACTCAATCACAAATAAGGAAGAGATAGCACGATATAAAATAGAACTCAAGGAAATAAATAGATGAAAAGTAGTCTAAGATAATCCCAGCAATATCCAGAAGTACATGGTCTCAGATACAGAATGAAAGAATAAATACAACTCTGAACTCCAATAAAGTCTAGCTAAAACATGCCACAAGACTACATAAAAGATGATAAGCCTAACTAATCTAGTCTAGGCAATCGGGGTGATATCCTCAGCTAGAGCTGGATCCTCCTAAGGGTCCAGCTCGCAGGTGTCATCTAAGGCTGCCCCGTAGAAAGTGTCCAGGCAGGCCTCCTCCTCGTCCTCTGTAATATTTCAACAGGTCCAGTCAGGATAGGAGCGAGCACAGTACATCTCAACAGTTCATAGCAGGTTAGAAAATATAATCATACAGTAAAGTAAAATACGAGTACTGAAAGAAGTATAGTATGTAAACAGAGAGAGAAAGCTTTAATAGAAATATCTACAATAAATAAGGAGCTAACATGTGGCTAGTGAGTCAGAGTACGACATGAACATGCAAATGGCATAGGATGATTCTGATGCTACACTATGGAATGATTTTGATGCTACACTACTGGTGTATTATCCACATGTCCACTTCTACTCCCCCGTACCCCCAATCAATACACAAGGATCCAACCAGGTTATGTTATGATTCCATGTACAGCCCTCGAAGGGTGGTAAGCCCCCGAAGGGTGGTACATAGTAGACCCATAAATGGGATAAGGATTCCAGGAAGACTCTGTGATCATAAGAGTATATTTCATAAGTAATCGAAGAACCAACGAAGCATAGTGATACGCCATGTAAGTGAAACGCACAGAACATAGAGTACCCGATGCTCCCTAAGGATAACATCTCAAGAAGGGATCCATATAGTACCAATTCGTGTGACCAACGTGACAGTACAAATAAAGTAATCTAATGCAGGAAATAATTCTAAGCAGGATATGAAATGATCAGAGAATGTACTCACCTGGTAACTGAGTGTCCAACATGAAAGTACCGTCCGAGAAGTGGTGTCTGGCTCCTAATCAGAACAGCACAAGTCACAACAAGTCGAACATGGAATAATGAAGTCCTACTATGCATTCTATTTGATTCTAGGTCAATCTAGGCCAAAGTTAACTCTTGGTCAACTCTGGTCAACCCTAGAAGTCAAACTAGGTCAACCAAGTCTAAATTAGGCCAAACTAGTCTATACTAGTCTAAACTAACCTACACTAGCTAGCGCAAACCCTTACAAGGCTATGCAAGCCTATACTAGCTATATCACAACATAGCTACTAGCTATAACTAGATTACATTCAACAAGTCTAACATCATTTATTATTACACCTATTGATTTAAATACTTTACATATAGCCTATAATATAGTATATTAGGAACATCACATATTTAGATATATATCTAGGCTTAACATATATCCATATATCATGTATTGTAAACAACCTATATAGCAACCTATAATTTGGAAGAATAGGAAAAGAGAAGAGAGTGCATATGTGAGTGTGGGTGTGATGTGTGTATAAAAAAATGCGAGGGGCCATGTGTTCATGCAAAACCATTCCATTCTCAGATTTGTGTGTGAGGGTTTCATGTGAGTATGTGGCTTGGTGTGTCCCTGTGTATGTGAAAAATCTGAAATCAGTGAGTATGAAAGGGTGTACTTGAATGAGTGATATGGTGAAGGTACACTGTAAATCTGGAAACAGTGGCAAGCTCAGGTATCATAAAGTCAGTGTAGGCATTCATTTCCAGGTTTTGAAAAGAAACTACAATGCAAACAAGGTCAAGGTAACTTAGGTTCAGCCATAGCAAACACTCTTATTAGTTTATTCAACATCGGAAACACCCAACATCATACTCAGATTTCCATCTCAATACAAAAATCAGTTTTACACAAAATCTCTGGTTCAACTCATGTGAACCTTTAGTTGACAATGAACTTAGCTATAGGCTAAATCGAAAAGGAAAGCAATTAATGAAACAGTGAAAGCCCCAAACCATGTCCAGGTTTTAGAAAAACAGCAATGTAACAATGTCAGGTAACTAGGTTCAGCCATTCACCCACCCAAATTCAGTCAATCCTATCAGTACCACAATCCTACAGGGAATGCATGTTATTTCAGAAATGTAGGAATTTGAGGATACCTTAAATTCTCAGGAAAAACAAAGGGAAACTCAGGGTTGTTCACAATCTCAGGTTTTAAATAGTTTCAAGTGGGTATCTCACATATCACATGTTCATTCAAAAGACTAGTACCCTTAATCAATTCGAAAACCTTGAAATCATATAAACACAACACATAAAACCCTATATCCTATCATGGTTTTAATGCATAGAGAAAATAACCATAACATAATTTATCATATTAATCATTTAACTAAAATCAAACTGGAAATTAACAGTGAATGAATACTGATACTGGCAGTATCAGAAACAAATAGAAAATTTCCATTTGGCAATCGAAACCACAATTAAACAATAGAAAGTAGGTTGGTAAATAGTAATTAGTGTGTGCCAGTGTCATACCCTTCATTTCGTGTCCAGAAACCCGAGACAGCGTATCCAATCAGCTAAACATACACAAATATAAAACTGCATTCAGACAGTATCGTGCACGCGTTCCAGACAGTCTAGGACACGACACGAATTAGATCTTGTGATCACACATGTGGGTTAGCCTAGGGTAGGACTAGGGTCCTAGCACCCTAAATCGGACCCACATGTCGTCGTGTCCGACTTATCAAGCCGTATCCGAACCCGAAATCGAACTGTGTGCGTATAGTGCAAAACCAGTACACACACGAATACCTGTCGGATACGACACGAGGACTCGTGCAACTTGGGGAGCCTCGTGTCAGTGTCTGCACCAACGTATGTGTCGAATATCTCGTGTCCAAGTGTCGTGTCCAAGGAGGATTTGCCCCCGAGTAGCAGGGGACTGCTGTGCATGCAGAAACGTGTTTATCGTACGTCCAAATCGACCCGACATAATACAATCATCACCTCAGTCAACCAGAATCTAATGAACAATATCAAAACCTAATTTCCTATTTAAAAAAATGCACAAAAGTGATCGAAATGCCCTCAGTGGCATTCCGACAAACACCTACGTATCACCACTGATATATGTCTAAATGGACACGAAACCTATGAAACCCGACACGACACCAATGTAGACACTTAGAGGACCCTTAGGACTTCCTAATCATGAAGACAAATCGAAATTTCATGGAGAAATAAGAAAGTTACCTATTGTTGAACTTTCAAAAAAAATCCCCATTCAATAGCTCTTGTCTTGATGTCCCAATCCACTCAAATCACATCAAACTGAGATGAGAGCTTAGCAATAGCAAGAATAGGTATATTAGAACCTAATGGAATAAATTAGAATGAAAAAGGAAAAGGAATGGAGTTCTAGGGATTAAAATACCATAGGAAACTAACCTTTCTAAAACTTGAGCCTTCCTAAGAAAGAGGCAACCCTAGATTTTAGGAGTGTACTTATGGGGTGATGATCCCAATAGGGATAGGGTGGTCGGCCAAGTCAAGTAGGGCTAGGGTTTGCTAATTTTTGGGCTTTGGGCCAAGTTACATAGGCTATGGCTAAGTTGTTTTATTAATTGGTTCAAACCATAAGTCATGACTTATGACTTATCTAATTCTATGACTAACTTGAGTCTAACGACCAAACTATGTATTAACTTAGGTTAGACTAGAGTCACATAACCTAACCAAGTCCATACTAACTAGGGTTAGCTTCTAGGTTGGTCCACAAGGGTCAACACTAGTCAAAGTCAACCTAGTCCAAACAATTCCAAAATAATTCCTAAAAATTCCCATAAATTCAAATAAATTCTAATAAATATAAATTACCCCAAAAATGACAAAAATACCCTTATACTAGAAATGTGGTAGTGACACTGTCTCTTCTTCCTTATCTTTTTTTTTCGATCGTCGAAGCAAATGGCTCCTAAGTCTTCCAAAGCCGTCTACGCCGTCGCGAAGGGCAAGAAGGCGGCTTCCTCGTCGGCCGTTATGCCCGAAGTACACCCTGATGTCCACCCTGCTTTCGAGGGTAAAGATTGCTTTTAAATTCCTTGAACCCCCTGAACCCATGGCTCTGTTGCATGATCTATGCACAAGCCTTCGTTTGAACTGCCCCAATATTTAATGGTGATGGAGCCGCATATGTTATATGGGCCGTATGAACCTTTAACATCCGAGCCGCATAGGAGATATCCTATGTTTGAGCCGCATGAGAAGTATCTGAGTCGTAGGATTACTTTTGGAAATGAACCGCATGAGAGCTCCTTTGAACGTAGCCGCATACGTTTCTGACAAACTGGACCACATAGCATTTTGCTAAATCGTGCCACATAAACTCTCCTGGTAGATAGAACTGCATAAGTCCACCTGAACCGCATAAGCTGTCGAACCAGTGTCACATAGAACTCTCAATAAAATTGGGCCGCATGAGGCTGTGTCACTCTGAACCGCGCAAGCTCAGCTAAAAGTTAAGATGCATAAGGCCTCATTCATCTGAGCCGCATAGGCTCGTAGAAATTTCTTTTACGATATGATTTTTGTTTTAACCATTTTTTATCATGGTTCTTTCTTTTTTTTTGTTCTTTTTCAGTGAACCTCCCAACCAATCCGGCAGGAGAACTTCTTGTGGGTTCAGCTCAATTTGTCGTAGGCGTGCGGCTCGACGGCTTAGTTCGACATATATCAGATCTACTTCCCGCTAATAAACCTTTAGATAGGGTGGCTGTCATCAACAACCAGCCTTTCCACTTCCTTTATACCATAATGAATTCGGGGAGACTGGATGGAGAACATCTGAAACCGGATTTTCTCTTTGGAGATGCTTTTTCTATAAAGAACTCCCGATTGCTGGATGTTTCTGAGAACTGGGATTTTTCTGTAGACGGGGTGGAGATCCATATCCCCGAGATGGAGCGGTATTATCCCGTCTCGTGGTTTAACATGGTACCGTTAGGCAGGACAATGGTGGGCTCCCTGACTTCCACCCAATCGAGAATATTTGTGGGCAACATCCACTATAATAGGCGTACGGGTTCAACATGTGCGGACAAGGATTCAGTTAGTCGGAGTGTGATAGGGCTGCTCCCTGGTACTTTTATAAACGTGACTGGTCCCAAATTCATTTTTACTCGAGCTGATACCTTTGAATCAGCTCGCTCGCAAGGGGTCTTATCCTGTGGGCAGGTTGTCGTTGCTGAATTGGATAAACCCCATTCCTACATGGGCCAATCTTACCTCATGGACCTTGAGGAACTACGGGGAGTCCCTTCGGGAGATTGACCTTTACTACGCCGTCTGGGGCACCTGTTACGGGTTGCCTATTAACAAGCCTTTGTTCATGGCCCTTTTGGAGCTGTATAACCGGCGTACGGGGACTTTCTTCGCGCCCGGGAGAGAGTTGGGACTTGCTCTCCATGAAATGCATGCTGTTTCTAAGCTGCCGTGGGGAGGGGAGGCCTTTGAAGTATATACCCCGACGAACGATGAATTCGATGACCTGGATCGACGATTTCCTGGTTTCGTCGCTGTGTACCGAGAACTGCTGTGCCACCATAGCATCTGCCACAAGACTGCTCTCAAGAAAGAAAATAGCTCCGAAGGGAATGCCCCCCATACCACGACCTGGGTCGCGTATCTTTTCAAGTTACGTCCTTTCGGTCGGGTTTCGTCTTGTGGTCTTCAAACCCCGGAGGAGGTAAAGGACATGATGTTGAAGGTCAAAAAGTCTAGGTCCACCCGTGACAGGTTTGGGAGTTGTACCGACTCCTTCAGTTATTTCTACTACGGTACCCGGGAGATGTCTGAAAAAGCACTCTTGGCCGGGTTTTTGATGATATGGCTACGAAATTACGTAGTCTTGGGAGGGGCGGGTTCTACTAAAAGGATCAGCCGCCACTTTATCCTCCCGGCTGTGAAGCTGGTCTTCAAAGTCAGACTGGTCCTTCTTCCGGCTATGGTGTGTAGCATACACCACGGCCTCCGCACCTTCTCGTCCAAAGTCATTGCTCGTAAGACGACGCTAGACTTTGAACGGATAGAACTGCCATACCACTACCTCATGGGGTGCTTATTAATGCATTATCGATCGTTGATGAGGCCAGGAACTGAAGAAGATGTTACTGCTGATGACGCCTTCCTTTTTCGATACCGTCATCAGCCTTGGGAGCACGACACCATGCCAGCCTGTCGAAGGGCGTTGGCGAGAGTTGACGGGCCCGACTTCTTTGTCTCTCTCCCTCAATTTACCGCTAGATAAGTGAGGGGAGTACATGTTGACGGCGTTGATCCTCCCCAACACTTATCTGAAAATATGCTTCTTTGCCTGCGCAACATTCGCCCTGCGCACCTAGTATATCGTTACCGAAATAACGTATATCTGGAGCCTTATCTGCCCAGTAGATTTTCCCGTCAATTCGGGTACAGTCAGCTGTTCCTGGATTGCCCTAGCGCTTGCCTGGGCTTTGAGGGCAACGTCCTTGATGGCATCCGGGCTTGGCATTATTACAATGCGGTCCATACCCGGGCTAGCTTTTCGGTCCCTGATGCTAAGGCGACAGGGGATATTTTGTACATGGCAGCCCTTTATCATGTTGCAGCGAGCAAGCCTCCTATCGACTTTGACATAAATACTAGCTTCATTGCTGGCACTGGCTTGGCCGAGAAGCCAGAGGGATCCAAGAAGAGGAAGAGAGGGGCAAACAGGGTTCCTGTGCCAGACTCAGAGTCCACTGCGGTGGACGAAGAGGATGATGAGCAAGATGCCGATGACTCGTCGCATTCTTCAGACGAGGAAGTAGGGAATCAGCCCCCAATTATGTCGGAAGAAAGGGTGGCGGGTCAGCCGCCTACTGGTCCAGACGAGATGGTGGAGGATCAACCACCCGCTGTGCCCGATCCTTCGCACAAATGGAGCAAGCATGTGTATATTGATGATGGCAGATCCCACTCCACGAAGCGCGTTGCAGTAAGACGTCGCAGGCTGTTTATTGATGATGCTGACGCTGCTTCTGAGGTGATTTGAATTGCAGCTACCGTCTCCTTCTTTTTTCCAAATTATGGCCTAATTATTTTCTTTTACTCTTTGTAGGTGTCAGATGAGTTTGCTTCTCATGACCCAATTGCCGAGGTCGATCCGGTCTTGCCCTATTTGGTCAGCGATGTGTGTACTGCTATCATTTCTACTAGTTTTCTTCCGGAGGCGGCCGAGGAGTCTCACCTTGCTGGGACCTCAACCCAGGGGGATGGAGGCTCTACTGCGCCCGTCCCTGAGACATCCGAACTTCAACAGGCTGACACTGTCCTGGCTGGATTCCTTTCAGGGGTGTCCGTGACAGAAAAACCGGTTGAATTTGGCTCGGGAGTCGCGGGTAGGGAAACTACGCCAGCTTCGAACGAGCCACAGCCTCCATGCTCTTCCCCTGGTAAGATATGTCAAACCTTAACTTGTAAGGAAGCCTGTTTAATCTATCATCCTATCCTTCGGGTTACATCGATTAATGGTTGCTTTGGAGGTACAGGTCCCACCCTTTTATTACCGGTGACGGTCATTGCCGGGGTGGACTCTATTGGGAGGGATCTGACGGAAGCACGTGTACCTCCTTCTTTTCCAACCGATATTGATGGGCCTCCAGCCGGGTCGAGTTCGGGAACTCAATTGGCAATACTGCTGGGGCAAGAGACGACGCCTCATGTCCCTTCTTCTAACAATATAGTTTCGGGGGTTAACCTTTCCGTCCTGCCTAGCATCCAGGCTCTTCGAGCGGCGGAAGAGGAGCTAGCTGTCGTTCATGCATCTTTTCGTATAGAATTTGTTTCCTTGGTGGCGGGGACGGCAAGTTCTGCGGCTACTCCTTCGGTACTGCCTGCCACCCTCCTTTTAACGCCGTCCTCTACAGAGGTTCTGGATAAAGTGTCTCAGGATGTGGTCGACAGTTTCCACCGCCACTTGAAGAGGGGGATCGAGGCCACTGTGGAAAGGGGGGCTCCCTTTGCTCTGGCCCGTCAATGCGCCGGTGGCCAGATCAATATCCTTAGAACACTCCCTGGTGGAGGGGAACTGGCCACGCTTCTGGAGCCTAAGCTGTTGTAGGCTGATCGTCTCGTGGCCCAGTTTCGTATGCTACAACAAGCTGATTTACCCGCGGCAATAAATCAGGGGCGCAATTTCCTCGTTACCGCGGTGGAGAAGGTGATGGTTGCCCGGGAATCGCTCAAGCCGGCTATATTGAAGGACCACCGGATTTGACTCGGTTGTACGATCAATGGAGCCGTCGAATTGAAGATTATGCGGCTCGGAAAGCGGCTGCCTCCCGCGGGGTAACCGACACCCAGGAGCAGATCCTCGAGCTCCAGAGAAAGCTGGCCTTCTTGGAGTCCGAGCTCGAAGCTGCTACTAAGAAAGGGATTGCCATTCAGGAGGCTGACAAGTTTAGTAGGGCTTCTGCCAATCTAGAACTTTTCCTGAAGAAGATAGAGAACGACTGGCAGGCATATATATATTTGAATGACACAGAGCAATTGTCCCAAGAGGCCGAGCGCCGAGCAAAACAGAGGCTTGAGCGGGCGATTGCATTGGTGAAAAACCGCCTTTTGGAGCTGTGTAATGCCGAACTATAGTCGGCATTTTCTTCTTTTGTTTCCTTTTCTTTTTCTTCTTTGAGAGGGACGTGGTCCCAAAAGATGTAATGCTTTTTTCTTCTTTCAAATAAAGAGTACTTTCCATTCTACCCTTCATTTGCATTGCTTGTCGTGCTTGCGATATTGTGGTAGTGTTTTCCCCGCATGGGGGACTTGTTTGTGGACCTGTTACCCTTGGCATACCTTGGTTTTAGGTACGGGTAAAAAGTTTGATTTGGGGATACTCAGAACGGTCCCGCAAAAATACGGTTGTGGACGTTCCGAGTATCGGGAGGAAGAATGCCATGGAGCAGTTGGGCTCCCGGGGCATGATGAGGAATGGTGGGCCTGCGCTGAGAACTTCAACTCAGGGCATTTTGTGGGCCTATTATCCTTGGTGTATCCTGGGTTAGGATACGGATAATAGGATGAAAAAGTTAACCAACATACTCACTCAGAGGTAATGAGGACATGGCAAGTATGAAGGTTTTGTTCACTGCGGAATCTTTCTACTCAGAGGTAATGAGGACATGGTAGGAGTGGACCCAACGGAGGATTTTAGTGGTCAACATAGGACATTTGTGGACCTACTATCGTTGGCGTACTCCGGTTGTGGGTACGGATAGTAAGTCGAAGGGGAATCAACATACTTACTCAGAGGTAATGAGGACATGGCAAGCATGAGGGTTTCTTCGACGGAGCCTTCCCACTCAGATGTAATGAGGACATGGCAGGAGTGGGCTCAATGAAGGAGGGTACATAGAACAACTCAGAGGTAATGAGGACATGGAAGTTCTATGTAGAGGGGTGATTTGTTTTTGGCGGAATTGAGATGACTCAGAGGTAACATCGACATGGTCATTTTGGATATTCGTGGATTTGTTACCCTTTTTGTGCACTGGGAGTGCGGATATTAGATCATGAGGAAGGATCTCTTCCAGGAAGAAAGTTCAGAGGTATGATCATACATGACTTACTATCTGAAAGAGTGACCGGAATATGAGTTCAGAGGCACTAGCGGGTACATGACTCGATATTGTGAAAGTGTGAGTTCAGCGGCACCAGCGGATACATGATTCGATAATCTGGAATTTGGAGGATGTGAGTTCAGCGGTACAAAAGGGTACGTGACTCGATGTAAAAGTGAATTCAGCGGTACAAGAGTGTACATGACTCGATAATTTGGAAAATGGAGAGTATGAGTTCAGAGGTACCAGCGGGTATATGGCTCGATGAACTTGAAACAAATGGTGAATATGAGTTCAGTTGTACCAGCAGGTACATAACTCGAAAATCTGGAAAATTGTGAGGGTGAGTTCAGCGGTACCAGTGGGTACATGACTCAATGATCTGGAGAATATCGTTTAGACATAATATTTCTTCAGGAACATGCCGTTGACGGGCAACATGAGCAAGTCTCCGTTTTGTTTTGCAAGGCGGTAGGCTACGTTGGAGAATATGGCCTCAATGATAAATGAGCCTTCCCATTTTGGCTAGAACTTGCCGACGGTCTTGTAAGTCATAACCATCGGCCTCCGAACTGCCAGAACGAGCTCGCCTACTTGGAATGTTCTGATTTTAACCTTCTTGTTGAAGGCTCCAGAGATGCGTGCTTGGTATAGCTCGATTCGTTGCTTAGCCAAGAGGCACTTTTCATCTAAGGCCTCCAACTCTTGTAGCCGACGACGGTAGTTATCATTTGTCGTCAATTGGTAAGTAAAGGCGATGCAGAGTGAGGGTATTTGAGTCTCTAATGGGAGAACTGCTTCACTCCCGTATACCAGGGAGAATGGTGTGTTTCTGGTTGCTGTTCGGACTGTAGTACGGTACGCCCATAAACATTCACCGAGCTTCTCGTTCCAATCGCGTTTGTTGGAAGAGACAAACTTTTTGAGGAGTTTGATGATTATTTTGTTGAATGCCTCTGCCAAACCGTTGGCTGCTGGGTTGTATGTTGTTGAAGCAATATTTTGGATGCGATGCTTGTCGCAGAACCGATAGAAGGCATGGCTTGCAAATTGCGGACCATTATCATGGATGATCCTTCGAGGCAGTCCAAAGCGGTAGATGACATGATGCTTGAGGAAGTTGATCACGTTTGAAGTCTTTACTTCTGCGAGTGGAACAGCTTCCGTCCATTTGGAGAAGTAATCCGTGATCGCGAGTATGAAGCGATGTCCACAGAAGAAAGGTGGAGTAATTGGACCATTGATGTCCATTCCCCGTGCTTCAAATGGCCAAGACGCCACTGCCGGATATAGAAACTCGGATGGTTGGTGGATGAAGTCCGCGTGGACTTCACAGGCTTTACATTTTCTTGCGTAGTCTATTGTATCTGCTACCATCGTGGGCCAATAGTAGCCTATCCGGCGGAGACGATCTTGTAATTTAGGGCAAGGCTGATGGGCCCCGCATACACCATCGTGAGCTTCGCATATGGCTTCTTTGGCTTCTGTATTTGATAGACACCGAAGCAGTAACCCATCGTAGGATTGCCGATACAGCATTTTCGTCTCTGTATCGTAGAAGAATCTGAGAGAGCGCCTTCTGATGGAAGTGGCTTCCTTTGGATTCTCAGGCAGGATGTCATAGACTACGAAGTCTATGAATGGTTGTCTCCAGTCCGGTGCTACATCGATAGTTTGGGCGGAATAGCTCGTCATGACTTGTATGTTGTTCTTGGGATAGACCAGCTCGTGGCCTATCACGTCAACCGAATGCTGAGTATGGTTTGGAACTGCTAAGGAAGCGGCAAGGCCTGTTAGGGCATCAACTTCGATGTTCTGTAATCTGGGGACATGTTCGATGAAGAATCCCTCAAATGACGAGATAATGTTGATCGCAATTTGGTGATAGGGGATCATGTCTTCGTGGCGAACTTCGTATGAACCCCGGATATGATTAAGGATTAACTGCGAATCGTCGTATGCTTCAAGATATTCTACCCCTAGCTCTCTTATAAGTTAGAGGCCGATGACCAAAGCGTTGTACTCGGCCACATTGTTAGAGCTGGGTTCCGTGAGGGAGTAAGCACAATTGATCACCAGTCCGGAAGGAGAAATCAATACTACCCCGACTCCAACAACAATGTTGTCCTTGGGTCCCGTTCTCGAAGCACCGTCGAAGAACATTCGCCATATATCATCGTTGGAGGCCGCATGCGAGTCAGCGACCTCATCTGGAATTCTTTCATATATTGTGGATGACTCCGAGCCTGGGTGGGCTGCTAGAAAGTCGACCAGAGCTTGACCTTAGACAGCCTTTTGTGGGACGAAGACCATATGATAAGGAGATAGTAGTATTGCCCATGTAGCGAGGCGGAAGCTAAGCACCCTTGGTTTAGTCATGAGGACTCTGAAAGGGTTGACTCGTGAGATCACATGTATAGTTTGTCCTGTGACATAGTGCCGTATCTTTTGAATAGCGAACACCAGGGCGAGGCATTCATTATCCACAGCAGTATATCTGTGCTCTGGCCCGATCATCATTCGGCTGAGGTAATATATAGCTTGTTTGTGGCCTGCGTCGTTGTTTTATGCCAGCAAAGCGCCCAGGGAATGCTCCATTGCTCGTACATATAGCAAGAATGGTTTTCCAGCAACCGGGGCTACCAGGACCGGAGGGTTCAACAAATATTCTTTGATGCTGTCGAAGGCACGTTGGCACTCTTCATCCCATACGAACGAGACGCCTTTCTTCATGAGATGGGTGAATGGCCGACATCGCCCGGAGAGGTTAGAGATGAACCTTCGGATGTAAGCTAGCCTCCCTTGAAGGCCTCTGAGTTTGCGGAGATTTCTCGGGGGACCCATCTCCATAATTGACTTCGTCTTCTCTGGGGAGATTTCGCGGAGATTTCTCGGGGGCCGACATAGCACTCCACAGTCTTACGTAAGTGGTCTCTGAAGATGATGCTCATGGCTCTTTGATACGTGGCACCAGTATTCTTTAAACTAAAAGGCATGACTGTGTAGCAATATGTGCCAATCGGTGTTCGGAATGATGTGTGCTTTTCGTCGTCAGGCGACATCTTGATTTGGTTGTACCCCGAGAATCCATCCATGAATGACATGCGTTCGAAGCCGCAGGTGTTGTCAATCATGATGTCCGTGATAGGGAGGGGGAATTCATCTTTAGGGCATGCCTCGTTTAGATTGCGGAAGTCGATGCAGATTCGAATCTTTCCATTCTTCTTGAGGACTGGTACAATGTTGGCGACCCAATCCGGATGCTGTTCCTCACGAATGAAGCCGCTGGCTATCAGTTTGTTGACTTCGGCCTCGATTACGACTATGATGCCCAGGCGAAAGCGTCGCTGTTGTTGTTTGACCGGCTTTGCATCTGGCCGAATGTTGATTTTATGAAGAGCAATATCGGGATTTAACCCCGGCATGTCTTCATAGCTCCAGGCGAACACATCAATATATTCTTTGACAAGTTCCAGCAAGGATTTTTGCTCTCCGTCTGTTAGGCTTTTACTGACGAAGATCGATTTTGGAGAAGATTTGCTGCCAAGATCCACTTGTATGACCTCATCTTCAGTAGGAGGTTCTCTTTGTTCGAACCACTTTTCTCATTGTTCGTCTAGCTGTTGGGCCCACGGCTCTAGCTCAAGGATTTCAGGGATGTCTTCATCTTCTTCATAAGCGTCGACGAATGCTATGTTGACTGACAAGACTTGCCTGAATATGTCACCGATGCTAGTATCCGAATCAGAAGTTGGTGACCCGGTTGAATGTGACTGCCAGTCACATTTTTCATCTGAACTCTCAGGGGTCGTCGTGGGTGTTACATACCCTAATCCGCATCGAGTTTTGCTATAGTAGTCCCGTGGTTTGCCAGCCGGAACTGGTGGCTTCAATGGTAATCGTCGTCCAGTGCCGTAGTTCAAGCCTGGCGTTGTCTCCAGATCATACCCCTGTTTTTGCATGAGATATTTGGATTGGGGGCTATAAAGATACAGAGGCTGTCTTCCGGTATCTGACCCAAGGTCAACTTCCTCTATGGTGAAGAGATGCGGATCGTTCTTCCGGCCGAAGATGATTGGACGGTCCCCTCCCTCGATTATGCGGTAAGCATCTTCCACTGGAGTAATCTGGATTGCGGTGTACACATTTGTCACCTGTGTGTGTAGGTGAGTGCCTATACCGTGTTCCATAGCATACATTGTACAAAGCTTATTAAGCTCGAGGTAGTTCAAAGGTAATCCTTTATTGATGAAGTAAGGTATTTTTTCTACGAGGATTACATCATCTGCGGAGGGAACATCAGTGTGGGCAGCCACGTACTTGGCTAGCTCCGGTTCCTCTTCGGCAACCACCTGTATAAACGAAGGCTGAGAGGATGACCTGGGCAGCTTGATTGTCAGAGGTTCAGCTGGTGGAGCGGAGCGTGGAGTTGTTGTAACGCCCCCGTCCCAAAATACATAGGACCAAGTACGTGAACATGCCAGCTGCACATATACGAAGAATACCCTAATATATAGAATCCTCGCATATGCACATAAGCTGTAAATAAATAATCACAGGCCAGAATAACATATCTAATCTCATCACAGCTCAACACAGAAGATAATGAAGTCCAAATAAATGAATAAGAGTATCAAAAGATAGCCGGGTGAACAAACTCACTCCAAACAGCTATGAAAATAGTCTCACAAGATAGGAGTCCGACCTCCACAAAATATAAAGAAAAAGAGATGTAAAATAATGTCTACAACTGTCTCAGATAAGAAATAGACTAGAAATCAGTAGTGACTGCCTCGTCATCGATGTAAGATGGATCTAGAGCCGCTCCGTACTCCTGTGGAAAGTCGTCTAATCCTGGAAAGATAACCAGGTCCTCAGGGGACATAGCAAGATACAAGAAAATACCATGCCATAATAAACTGTGATAATATAATACGAGAAGAAAGTATGCATGCAACCGGGTTCCTGACCATTCTACTGTGAACATGCAGTTAAGAACAGACCTTCAACGCATAGGTATCTGGCTCAGTAGCAGTAACTCAGGTATGGCCCCATCAGGATACCAGGGACCTCAAAGCATAACATTCCTCGAATGTCAGAGGCCAGCAGTATCAGTAATAGGAAAGTGCATAAGGACCCAAACGTTAAGGACACTGTTCTCCCCACCCAATGCCTAGTAGGGTCACATCCATGACTCATGAACCTCTAGTAACTGCCAAGTCTTCTAGCATGCAATTCTATTGGCAGTTACCCCTATCCGTCGCACGCTCCATACGTATCGGTGGCCAGCCGACTACGCGGAAACGTGTCCTACATGTGACTCACATCACGTGATACAACAAGTTTCAAGGTCGTATGAGATATACCAATACCTCAACATCAATGGGTGGTCAATAAACTAGGTCAATGTAAGAGAATAAATAAAGCAAGGAAAACGACCGATAGAGTCGCTTGCACCCAAGTGTGACTTGGATGCACAGTTAAAATATCACGAAACAATGCAGAAATAACAACTGAAAATAAGAATATAATAATCACAGAGTAGGGTGGCAAGGTATCTTGCCTGGTGGTACAAAGTGGCAAGTCCAAAAGTAGCAAGTGTCCGCACCAAAAATTCACAAATCACAGATGACTCCAAACTTTGAAACAAACATCAAAAATGGTCTCGGTGAAGAAGATATATCTAGGAAACGCCTGTCCAAAAGTCAAATTCTGGAACAGAGGCAAAATCGTAATTTCGGGTCAAAACGATGTCCGCCGTTGGACCCGCTTTGCACCGAAACGCGTGCCGAAGTCTACGGTCTCTAAAGTCGTCAAACTATATGACTACGGTTTCAGTTTGAGGAGAGGAACTCAACGGTATGTCCAGTTTTGGATTCCGAGGAGCCGTGTACAAAATCGCCCGTTTGAGTGGGTTACGGGCCCGCCAAAAGTGGGTCCCGATTCGACCTTCTCAGAATCAAACCAAACTTGGCATGCAGGACCAGAATTTCGATCCGGACCTGTTGGCGCAAGTTTTGCCTCGATTCGACGACTGTACACAAAGTTATGGACAACTTTGTAAAACGTCGATACGGGGGTATTTCGACGGATACACGTTGATTTCGTCGCACACACGCGACGAAACTGACTTCCGTCAGTTCCCACATATCCGCAACGTCCATACGCGTCTTTCGATGCGTATAACGCACGACCACGTCGTCCGGTTTGTCGGGACGACGTCGTATCGGACAGAAATTCAGAAATTTAATATTTTAGAAAACAGTTTTTCTCACAAGTTCAACATAGAATTAATATACACACAGAAATTGAAATACTAATCTACCAGCTACATTTCCATCATGGTTAGGTTGTCTTCAAAGTGTTCAATTAGATTTTACAGAAGGATAATGAACAGCGAGAAAAATGGCCGACAAGTTGGCGTTTCTAAACAGTTTTCAGGATTCAGAAAAGTGGGTTTTTCTCCAACTTCGTCTCGATTTTTCGAGCAAGTCGGATGGCCATGTCAAAATCCACCTGGGAGATCTTGAAGAGGGTCATGAGGACTTTCTACAGAAATTTATGGCTCTAAAAACGGACTAGAATCGAGAGAGAAATCGAACGGGGAAGTTGGGTACCTTGAGTGGGAAAACTGCTCCGTGGGTGACGCGGGGCTGACTTCTAAAGCTCCGTTCGTCGCGTACAAAACTCCGTTGCTGGTGAAACGAAGTCGAGGACGGAGAGGGTATAATCAGCTTCAACTTTCGGTTTGGAAGATTAGGGTTTCGTTGTTTGTAGAGAAAGTTATATATATACTAAGGTTGCGTTTGGTTCATTGTAATGTAATCGTAATCGTAATGGAATTGGGTTTGTAATGTAATTGAGTTTGTAATGTAATGGAATTACAATTACATTACTATGTTTGGTTGAAACATGTAATCAAACCTTGTAATGTAATGTTAATTGCATTCATGTGTTTGGTTTACCATGTAATGTAATTGAATTTTTAATTTAATATTTTTTTTAAAATACAACATAAAATTTAAAAAGTTGATCAATACAAAATTTCAAAAATTTAAAAATAAAAAACGATAAAAGGAACAGAAATGACAAAAAACGAAAATACGAAAAAAGACCAAAAACAAGAGGGAATTAAAACGAGCAAAAAACGACAAAAAGATTAAAAAACTTGCAAAAAAAAATCCAAAAACGACAAAAAAGGGAATAAAAACGACAAAAACAACAAACAAAAAGAAAAAACGAGCATAAACGACCAAAAAAAAGTGAAAAAAGACCAAAAAAAAAGCAAAAAAAGATAATAAAAACAACCAAAAAAAGGACAAAAAAGGACAAAAACAACAAAAAAAGGACAAAAACGACAAAATACAAACAAAAACGAACAAAAATGACAAAAAATGAACAAAAACGACAAAAAAAGAACAAAAAAAAGGACAAAAACGACAAAAAAATCGAACAAAAATGACAAAAAACGAACAAAAATTACAAAAAAACGAACAAAAAAAAGACCAAAAACAACAAAAAAGGACAAAAACGACAAAAAAAACAAACAAAAACAACGAAAAAACGAACAAAAATGACAAAAAAACGAACAAAAACGACAAAAAAACGGACAAAAACAACAAAAAAAGGACAAAAACGACAAAAAAAAAACAAACAAAAACAACCAAAAAACGAACAAAAATGACAAAAAAAAACGAACAAAAACAACAAAAAACGAACAAAAAAAGGACAAAAATTGAACAAAAATGAAAAAAAAACGAACAAAAATTACAAAAAACGACAAAAAAACGAACAAAAAAGGACCAAAATAACAAAAAAATGACAGAAAACGACAAAAAAAAACCAATAACAACGAAAAAACGAACAAAAATGAAAAAAAAACGAACAAAAACGACAAAAAACGGACAAAAACAACAAAAAAACGACAAAAAACAAACAAAACAAGCAAAAAACGAGCAAAATGACAAAAAAACGAACAAAAACTACAAAAAAACGGACAAAAACAACAAAAAAACGACAAAAAACAAAACAAAAACAAGCAAAAAACGAGCAAAAATGACAAAAAACGAACAAAAACGACAAAAAACGGACAAAAACAACAAAAAAGGACAAAAACGAACAAAAAAAACAAACAAAAAACGACAAAAAAAACGAACAAAAATAACAAAAAAACTAACAAAAACGACAAAAAACGACCAAAAACGAACAAAAACGACCAAAAGCGACATAAAATGACAAAAAAACGAACAAAAATGACAAAAAACGAACAAAAACGACCAAAACCGAACAAAAAATGACCAAAAACAAACAAAAACAACAAAAAATGACCAAAAACGAACAAAAAGACCAAATTATAGCATACCAACCTTCCGCTTAAGTTGTAATGTAATTACGATTACATAGGTTTTATGATGTAATTGAGTTTAGAAGAAACTGATGTAATGTAATCAAACTTGTAATTGCGATTACATTACATCTAATTTTTTTTGTCCAACCAAACACCCGAGTTAGATTGACAACGTAATGTCAATTACATTACGTTGTCCAATCCTGCAAACCAAACGGGTCCTAAGTTCCAAATAAACCTAATACTAGTGGGTTTCGGAATAACTAACAATGTGGGGCTCGGGTTGCGCAAGCAGCTGTGCTGTGCTGCTCTCACGTTATGGTGGTGGGGCCGGGTTCTATTGTGGGGAGCGGGTTTGTTGCTTTGCAGCTGTTGCTGCTAACAAAGGGGATGGTGGGGTCGGTTTAATTGCAGCCAAAGCTGCTGGCTTCAAATGAAATAAGGGGTCGGGCTTATGGTTCAAGCTTAGCTTGCTGCTAAGCTTATGGGGTTAAGGGGTCGGGTGCTAACGTGTGCAGCTATTGCTGCTGTAGTGCTCGTTTATGGGGGGTCGGGCCCCCCCATCTCCCAAATTTCCGCACATCCTGCTGTGCATGGGGGGCTCGGCCACCCCTGCTGATATAATTTTTTTTTTTCTTTTATTAACCCAATATATATATATATATATTTTTATATATATATATATATATATATATATATATATATATATATATATATATATATATATGGAAATATACACACACATATATATATATATATATATATATATATATATCTATATATATATATATATATAATCTATATATATATATATATATATATATATATATATATATATATATGGAAATATACACACACACATATATATATATATATATATATATATATATATATATATATATATATATATATATATATATATAATCTATATATATATATATATATATATGTGTGTGTGTATATTTCCATATATATATATATATATATATATATATATATATATATATATATATATATATATATATATATATATATATATATATATATATATATATATATATATGTATATATTCACAAGAAATTTCTAACATTCTTAATTAAGTAACCAAATTATTTATAATAATTGTAGGATATATTTAGTAGTGTAAAAAAAAATATAACAAGCACACAAGCATATATATATCATGTACACCTATAAATTTACACAAATACCAAATAAATTCAATTAAATATAGAAAAATAATTTTTCAAGCATTTAAAATAATTAGAAATTATTGGGGTTTTACATCCTACCCAACATAAAGAAAATTTCGTCCTCGAAATTAAATTTAAGGTCGGGGGATCAAATGCAATGCATGGAAATAATAGCAATTTAAAAACTCAACTGCAAGACATACCTTCGCCTACGAACAAATGCGGGTAGCGGTTTCGGATGTCGTCCTCGCGCTCCCAAGTAGACTCCCCTGGCGAGTGATGCTTCCATGCCACGCGAACCAATGGAATAGATTGGTTCCGCAACACCTTCACTCGGCGATCGAGGATACCTACCGGTTGCTCTTCGTATGACAAACTCGGTCCCACTGTGATCTCGGAGTGATCAAGCACATGATTGCTGTCTGCCACGTACCTCCTCAGCTGAGATACATGGAATACGTCATGTACTCCCTCTAGTGACGGTGGCAATGCCAATCTGTAGGCAACCTCTCCAACACGTTCCAAGACATCGAAAGGCCCGATGTATCTTGGACTCAACTTGCCACGTCCTCCGAATCGAATCGTGCCTCTAGTGGGGGATATCTTCAAGAACACGTGGTCACCCTCTTTGAACTCCAAGGGTCGACGACGATTATCTGCCTACTGCTTCTGACGATCCTGCGCTGCTCGCAGGTGGTCCTGAATCTTCTTCACTGTCTCCACTGTGCTCAAGACCAACTCGGGACCCAACAACTGTCGCTCTCCTATATCGCTCCAACAAACAGGAGACCGACACTTTCTACCATACAATGCTTCAAACAGAGCCATCTGAATGCTCGCTTGATAGCTATTGTTGTAGGAAAACTCCACAAGATGAAGATGGTCCTCCCACGAACCGCCAAAATCAAGCATACACGCTCTCAACATATCCTCTAGCGTCTGAATGGTACGCTCCGACTGGCCGTCTGTCTGTGGATGATACGATGTGCTAAACTTCAATCGAGTGCCCAAACTCTCTTGCATGCTCCTCCAAAAGTGCGAGGTGAATCTCGAGTCACGGTCCGACACAATACTAACTGGCACACCATGCAATCTCACAATCTGCTCCATATACATCTCTGCCAATACCTCAGTCGACTGGCCCACTCTAAAAGGCAAGAAATGTGCTGACTTCGTAAGTCTATCAACAATCACCCATACCGCGTCACGTCCCCTAGGACTCCGAGGAAAACCTGTGACGAAATCCATAGTAATGTGCTCCCACTTCCACTCAGGAATGGGTAGCGGCTGCAATAATCCGGCCGTCCTCTGGTGCTCCGCCTTCACTTGTTGGCATACCAAGCACTTGGCAACGAAACGAGCTATCTCCCGCTTCATTTCGTGCCACCAATAATACTGTCGTAAGTCACGATACATCTTGGTCCCTCCGGGATGAATAGAGTAAGTCGAACTGTGAGCCTCTGCCATCAGCTCCTGTTGTAGATCTCCATTAGGAACATAAATGCGATCACCACATCGCAATGTCCCATCAGTGTGGATCCTCAATCCTGTCTGCTCTCCTGCTTCAGTCCTCTCCTTCAGCCGTCGAAATCTAGCATCATTAGGCAATGCTGCCTTGATGCGCTCTACCAATGATGATTGCACTTGAAGGTTGGCTAATACGCCGTCTGCTCCTGGCAATACTACCTCAATACCAAGCTGCTCCAAGTCTCTAATCAATTCTTTCTGTGTAGTCAAAAAGTGTGCCATGGGCTTGCGGCTCAATGCGTCTGCCACGACATTAGCCTTGCCCGGATGATAATGTAGCTCGATCTCATAATCCTTCATCAACTCCAACCAACGTCGCTGTCGCATATTCAACTCCTTTTGTGTGAATACATACTTGAGGCTCTTATGATCAGTGTAGATATCAACCTTCTCGCCATACAAGTAGTGTCTCCATAGCTTCAAAGCAAAGATAACCGCTGCGAGCTCTAGATCATGGGTTGGATAATTCTTCTCATGCACTCTCAACTGTCGCGATGCATATGCTACTACACGACCATGCTGCATCAATACACATCATAATCCCTTCCCGGATGCGTCGCTGTAGATCACAAATCCTCCTGGGCCCGATGGCAGTGTCAAGATCGGTGCTGTGGTTAACCGCTTCTTCAACTCATCAAAAGCGGCTTGACACTCTTCTGTCCATATAAACTCCTGATCCTTGCAAGTCAAGCGAGTCATAGGCCCCGCTATTCGAGAGAAATCTTCTACGAACCGTCGGTAGTAACCCGCAAGTCCGAGGAAACTTCTCACTTCAGAAGCTGTTGTGGAAGCGGACCATGATTTGACTGCTTCAATCTTCTCTGGGTCTACCGATATACCATCGCCTGTAACAATATGACCAAGGAATGATACTTCCTTGAGAAAGAAGTCACACTTGCTAAGCTTCGCGAAAAGTCGCCCATTCCTCAATGTACCCAAAATGATCCGTAGATGCTGCTCGTGCTCCTCTTGACTCTTGGAGTAAATCAAGATATCGTCTATAAAGATGACTACAAATTTGTCCAAGTATTGGTGGAAGATCTTGTTCATTAAATTCATGAAGATCGCGGGTGCATTGGTCAAACCGAAGGGCATGACCAAGAACTCGTTGTGTCCATACCTCGAACGAAAGGCCGTCTTGGCAATGTCTTCCTTCCGAACCTTCAATTGGTGATAGCCCGATCTTAAGTCAATCTTGGAGAATACTTTTGCTCCACTCAGTTGATCGAACAGATCGTCTATACGCGACAAAGGATACTTGTTCTTCACCGTCACTGCATTCAATGCTCTGTAGTCAATGCACATGCGTACTGTCCCGTCTTTCTTAGGCACAAAAAGAATGGGTGCTCCCCATGGTGACGCACTAGCACGAATAAATCCCTTCTCTAACAAGTCATTAATCTGCGTCTTCATCTCTACCAACTCCTTGGGTGCCAGACGATATACTCGAGATAAAATAGGCTCGGCTCCGGGAATAAGCTCAATAGAAAACTCAATATCTCGGTCAGGTGGTAGTCCTGGCAACTCCTCGGAGAATACATCCTCGAACTCGGTGATAATAGGGTGCTGAGGGGCGTCATGCATCATCATATGAGTCTCCGCTGTGGGTGCATCACAACTATCTCCGTCTTCTTTGGTGAACTCAAACTCTGCCGCATTCGGTGGTTTAAAGATAATACTGCTTCTATGGCAGTCTATGAGAGCGAAATGCTGGCTCAACCAGTCCATTCCAAGAACCACATCAAATGTCGGCATAGGAAATACAAGAAGTCGTGACATCATCTCTCTGCCATTTATCACTATAGAACAAAGTCTACAAACACCACTAACAGGTACAACTCCTCCTCCAGTGAGGATTTTAACATTCTTAGCTAAGGGTGTGATGGGAATGCTGTGTCTAGTGGCAAAACTAGTGGCTATGAATGAATGAGTGGCTCCAGTATCAAATAATGTAATAGCAGGAAAAGATGCAACTAAAACCATACCTGCTATGACCTCTGCCTCTGTCTCTACGTTCTCAACAGCCATAGAGAATACCTTTCCATGATTTTGTCCGGGGCCCTGAGTTCTGGCCCTGTCGAACTGTGCTGACTGAGGTGGTAATGGCAGGTGAGGTGCTCCTGCCGCTGGCTGAGGTGCTGGAAGTGCTGGGGCTAAGGACTGCTGTTCCGGACAATCTTTCACCTTGTGCTGTCCTGACCCACATCTCAAGCATGATCCAAGTTGGATTCGACAGTCCTTCAAGACGTGTCCCTGCTTCCCGCAAAAGTTGCAGGTGGACTTCGGATAAGGTGTGTGTCTCTGCTGGTACTGTCCTGTGGTCCTCCTGATAGGTCCACTCTGAGTGGCTCGGGCTGGTGTAACTGCTGGGGTATGGCGTCTCGATGTCTGCTGCTGTTCCTTGCGAAGAATCTCCTGAGCACGAGCTTCTTCCAAGACAGCTGAATGGGAGACTCGAGACTGAGTAGTTGTATAAGACTTGAGCTCTGGTACAAGCCCCTGGTGAAATCTCCTCGCCTTCTCTAACTCGGTCGGAATCAATCCCGCACCAAATCGACTCAGGCGGTTGAACTCCGAGTCATACTCATCAACTGACATGTTCCCTTGCTTCAGGTGGAGGAACTGGTTGTAGAGACCATCTTGAAATGAATAGGGAAGAATCTCTCATAAAATGCATCATAGAACTGCTTCCAAGTGATCCCAGTGCCTAATCGTCTCTCTTCCGCCTTCCACCAGTGGTGAGCATTGTCTTCTAACAGTAAGTCCACTACTGTCATCCAATGTCGAGCTGGCAACTGGGATGCCTTCAGTAGCTTTTCAGTACTAATAAGCCACTGTGACACCTCTAATGGCTTCTCCGTCCCTCTAAAGGCCTTGGGGTTCATATCTGTGAAATCTTTGATAGCGCCTTCGTAGGGTTGCGAAGCCGGTGCTGGTGCTGGTACTGGAGGTGGTGGTGGAGGTCTAGCCATAGCTGCCATCATCGTCTGTCTCATCAGCTCAGTCTGCTGCCACTGAGCCTGCATCATGGCATACATAAACTGAGTAGTAGGGCTCCCATCAGTCGGTGGAGGAGGCATCTGAGGTCCCGACTGTGGAGGAAACTGCTGAGGGAATGGTGGTGGTGGAGGCAGTGGTACATTCCCTTCCGGTGGCATGGTAGTAGTCTGTCCAGCCTGGCTGCCTGTGGGTGTTGCGACCTCTGGGTACTCCGTCGTAGTAGGCTGTGTCAGTCCTGGCTGGTAGGGTGTCGCTGGAGTCATGGGAGGATTCTGTCCCTCCGGAGTAATCTCCTCACCAGATGTGAGGGCCAAGGCAGAAGTGCGTCCGCTTCGTAGATTCATACTGTTGGCACGAGGAAGATAAGTTGATATTAGGAAAGATTAGATATGAAGTAAATCGAATAATCAAGGAAGTTTCAAAAAGATTGGAAGTCAAGGGATAGTAGTAGTTCTGGATGAGATATTCCTATTCCTATATGCAGGCTTGTTGGGCATAGTCATGTAACCCAACAATATTAAATCGGACCTGCATGGGCCACCACAAAAACATGTAACGCCCCCGTCCCAAAATACATAGGACCAAGTACGTGAACATGCCAGCTGCACATATACGAAGAATACCCTAATATATAGAATCCTCGCATATGCACATAAGCTGTAAATAAATAATCACAGGCCAGAATAACATATCTAATCTCATCACAGCTCAACACAGAAGATAATGAAGTCCAAATAAATGAATAAGAGTATCAAAAGATAGCCGGGTGAACAAACTCACTCCAAACAGCTATGAAAATAGTCTCACAAGATAGGAGTCCGACCTCCACAAAATATAAAGAAAAAGAGATGTAAAATAATGTCTACAACTGTCTCAGATAAGAAATAGACTAGAAATCAGTAGTGACTGCCTCGTCATCGATGTAAGATGGATCTAGAGCCGCTCCGTACTCCTGTGGAAAGTCGTCTAATCCTGGAAAGATAACCAGGTCCTCAGGGGACATAGCAAGATACAAGAAAATACCATGCCATAATAAACTGTGATAATATAATACGAGAAGGAAGTATGCATGCAACCGGGCTCCTGACCATTCTACTGTGAACATGCAGTTAAGAACAGACCTTCAACGCATGGGTATCTGGCTCAGTAGCAGTAACTCAGGTATGGCCCCATCAGGATACCAGGGACCTCAAAGCATAACATTCCTCGAATGTCAGAGGCCAGCAGTATCAGTAATAGGAAAGTGCATAAGGACCCAAACGTTAAGGACACTGTTCTCCCTACCCAATGCCTAGTAGGGTCACATCCATGACTCATGAACCTCTAGTAACTGCCAAGTCTTCTAGCATGCAATTCTATTGGCAGTTACTCCTATCCGTCGCACGCTCCATACGTATCGGTGGCCAGCCGACTACGCGGAAACGTGTCCTACATGTGACTCACATCACGTGATACAACAAGTGTCAAGGCCGTATGAGATATACCAATACCTCAACATCAATGGGTGGTCAATAAACTAGGTCAATGTAAGAGAATAAATAAAGCAAGAAAAACGACCGATAGAGTCGCTTGCACCCAAGTGTGACTTGGATGCACAGTTAAAATATCACGAAACAATACAGAAATAACAACTGAAAATAAGAATATAATAATCACAGAGTAGGGTGGCAAGGTATCTTGCCTGGTGGTACAAAGTGGCAAGTCCAAAAGTAGCAAGTGTCCGCACCAAAAATTCACAAATCACAGATGACTCCAAACTTTGAAACAAACATCAAAAATGGTCTCGGTGAAGTAGATATATCTAGGAAACACCTGTCCAAAAGTCAAATTCTGGAACAGGGGCAAAATCGTAATTTCGGGTCAAAACGATATCCGCCGTTGGACCCGCTTTGCACCGAAACGCGTGCCGAAGTCTACGATCTCTAAAGTCGTGAAAATACATGTCTACGGTTTCAGTTTGAGGAGAGGAACTCAACGGTATGTCCAGTTTTGGATTCCGAGGAGCCGTGTACAAAATCGCCCGTTTGAGTGGGTTGCGGGCCCGCCAAAAGTGGGTCCCGATTCGACCTTCTCAGAATCAAACCAAACTTGGCATGCAGGACCAGAATTTCGATCCGGACCTGTTGGCGCAAGTTTCGCCTCGATTCGACGACTGTACACAAAGTTATGGACAACTTTGTAAAACGCCGATACGGGGGTATTTCGACGGATACACGTTGATTTCGTCGCACACACGCGACGAAACTGAGTTCCGTCAGTTCCCACATATCCGCAACGTCCATACGCGTCTTTCGATGCGTATAACGTGCGACCACGTCGTCCGGTTTGTCGGGACGACGTCGTATCGGACAGAAATTCAGAAATTTAATATTTTAGAAAACAGTTTTTCTCACAAGTTCAACATGGAATTAATATACACACAGAAATTGAAATACTAATCTACCAGCTACGTTTCCATCATGGTTAGGTTGTCTTCAAACGTGTTCAATTAGATTTTACAGAAGGTTAATGAACAGCGAGAAAAATGGCCGACAAGTTGGCGTTTCTAAACAGTTTTCAGGATTCAGAAAAGTAGGTTTTTCTCCAACTTCGTCTCGATTTTTCGAGCAAGTCGGATGGCCATGTCAAAATCCACCTAAGGGATATTGAAGAGGGTCATGAGTACTTTCTACAGAAATTTACGGCTCTAAAAACGGACTAGAATCGAGAGAGAAATCGAACGGGGAAGTTGGGTACCTTGAGTGGGAAAACTGCTCCGTGGGTGACGCGGGGCTGACTTCTAAAGCTCCGTTCGTCGCGTAGTAAACTCCGTTGCTGGTGAAATGAAGTCGAGGACGGAGAGGGTATAATCAGCTTCAACTTTCGTTTTGAAAGATTAGGGTTTCGTTGTTTGTAGAGAAAGTTATATATATACTAAAGTTCCAAATAAACCTAATACTAGTGGGTTTCGGAATAACTAACAATGTGGGGCTCGGGTTGCGCAAGCAGCTGTGCTGTGCTGCTCTCACGTTATGCTGGTGGGGCCGGGTTCTATTGTGGGGAGCGGGTTTGTTGCTTTGCAGCTGTTGCTGCGAACAAAGGGGATGGTGGGGTCGGTTTAATTGCAGCCAAAGCTGCTGGCTTCAAATGAAATAAGGGGTCGGGCTTATGGTTCAAGCTTAGCTTGCTGCTAAGCTTATGGGGTTAAGGGGTCGGGTGCTAACGTGTGCAGCTATTGCTGCTGTAGTGCTCGTTTATGGGGGGTCGGGCCCCCCCATCTCCCAAATTTCCGCACATCCTGCTGTGCATGGGGGGCTCGGCCACCCCTGCTGATATATATATATATATATTTTTTTTTCTTCTTTTTATTAACCCAATATATATATATATATATATATATATATATATATATATATAAAATCTATATATTTCCATATATATATATATATATATATATATATATATATATATATTCGCAAGAAATTTCTAACATTCTTAATTAAGTAACCAAATTATTTATAATAATTGTAGGATATATTTAGTAGTGTAAAAAAAATATAACAAGCACACAAGCATATATATATCATGTACACCTATAAATTTACACAAATACCAAATAAATTCAATTAAATATAGAAAAATAATTTTTCAAGCATTTAAAATAATTAGAAATTATTGGGGTTTTACAGTTGTTGGCAGACTAGCGACTCCCGGTCTGGTACTCGATGCTGGGTAGGGAGTGGTTGGTTCGCTAGAAATTCTAGGCCTTGTATCGGGGTGACGACCCTTCTTGGAAAGGTGTATCGTCATTGGCTTGTCGGAAGGATTTAGCTTCTCTGTTTGCGGCTGGCCGACTCTCGGCAGCCTGATTGTCAATGGCACCGTTGAGGGTCTTGGCATTTGGCCAGACCTTGGCAGCCGGATTATCATCTGCTCTTCCTGTGCCGAGAGGCTGATTGCGTCCTTACACAAAGTGACGGTAAGGGGTGCAGACTTGCCAGGTTTGCGAGCTTGGAGGTGGATCGTCAGTGGTTCTTCTGATCATGTTCCCGTCTCGATATGAGCTTGTACATCTTCTTCATCAAGGTGCCTCTTCGACTTTTCGTATAGGCAGGAGTCTGTGTAGTAGGATTCGACCCCTTTGAAGGGATCGATATCAGCAAATTCCGCCCTCACGAAGCCGTATTTGTCGACATATTTGAAGCACTGGGGTAGCATGGAAGGCACGATCATATAATCATGTATCCACGGGCGCCCCAAGAGGATGTTGTAAGAAGTGTCTGCATCTATGACGTAGCAGGTGACTTCTGATTGGAGATCGCCAATTTGACACTTCAGACGAATCTTTCCAATCGGGTAGCTCCTGCCCGAATTGAAACTGCTGATGGCGATGCTTGTAGGCGTCAGGCGATGCATTGGGATGCGGAGATGATGTAGCAGACCCTTCGAGATAATGCTTATGGAAGAGCCAGGATCAATGTGCTTCGATCCACCTTTACGTCGACGATGTATCCGATGTAGTATAACGGACGATCGTGCAGGTTGGTTTTGATGAGAATGTCCTACGGAGTGAAGACAATGTTGGGCATCGCTTCCGTACAGGCGCTATCTTGGAGATATACAGGTGGGTACTCTCCCGTGAGGTTAACCTGAGCCAGGTATTCGTCGGCATTTTAGAGTGCATCTCTAAAAGCCGTACGAACATCCTTGGAGAGTCTCAGGAGCTCGTATAATGACAACTTGGCCGGTGTGTCGGCCAATTGCGCTAAGATGTCGAAGTTGTAGGGCTTCTCCAGCCCTTGTGGTGCCTCCTTTCGGAGGGATTTATCAAAGCGAGTTTCCTTCGGCCTAGGCTTGTCGGTCGTCGGAGGCTGAGCCGGTCCTGGAGCGTCAGTTGTAGCGGGCTGATGTTTTTCAGCCGAGTTGTCAGCCACGGGTTGGGATTGTACCCCAGACCGCATGACGACGGCTTCAGCTTCTTCGATATCTGCCGAGATTGTGTGACAGGACCTAACTTTTTCACTCTTCTTCTTGCCGCATGAAGATGATGTGGGCCGAGTCACTTCCGATACTAAGTCTGGATGGACCCACATGACCTCCCCTCGTGATGTGGTTAGGGGCACTAGACCAGCAGCCTGATCTCGGTGAAGTGGAAGATTAGCAATCTCCATTGTCGCTAGAGGGATGGGGACCATGCCGTCTTGAGTTTTCGTTAGAGGGAAGCTGCTGAATTATACTGACACCATATTGGCTGCGACTATTACCTCTTCAAAATCGATGGCTAGAGCGTTCGAATCGATGAGATTTTGGATGTACCATTTTAGTTGGTAGCAGTCGTGTGTGGCATGGTGGACGTAGCGATGGTAATGGCAGTACTTTGGGTTCTCTATGTCCGCCTGCCGCGATTCCCGTCTTGGTGGAGGAAGCTGAATTTTGTCTCCTTGTATGATCATGTCCAAGATGGGATTGACGTGAGCGTCTTCGAAGGAGTAAGTGATTTGCGGCTATTGTTTGTCTGTCGGCTTTGGCTCAGGTTTCTGTGCTGTATCGGCCACCATAGCCTGCTTACCCCTGCTGTCCCGATTATTGGAGGGGCTACCCCTATTGTCGTTGTTAGGATGCTTGCCCTTGTTCTCTCCGTCCGAGATGTGCAGTCCCAATTGGCGAGCCTTCTTCAATCGTTCTTCGATGCTTGTGGCACTGATGATGAACGTCTTCCAGTCCTTTAATTGACTTTCGTCCATCCAGAGACTGATTGTTGGGAGTAATCTCTTTTGGCAAATTTCAATCAAGGAGGAATCCGGATTTTCAGATGGCAGCTTTATTGCGGTTTGGCGAAACCGCTCGATATAGTTTCTTGTCAGCTCTTTCTCCCCTTGGACGACGTCCATGAGGGTGGACATTGTGATGTCCTGCCCTACTTTGTAGAATCTCTCCGAGAATATGCACTTGAAGCCAACGAAGGAGTGGATGCAGTGGTCTGGCAGGTTGCGGTACCATTCGAAGGCGACCCCTTCCAATGCCCAGATGAATAATCGTGTTAGGATGGCAACGTCATGGGGCAGATGGTCGGTGGTGACCTCGAAGTAAGTGATGTACCGACTTGCTGAGGTCTTGCCATCATAGGGATTGATATTGAACGGCTTATATCTTGGTGGGAATGGAACGTGCCTCCAGGCGGCAGGGTACGGTTGCCGTATTCTGAGGTCTTGAGAGTTTTTCCTAGCGTGAAATATGGCTCGGAGCTCCTGGACCTCTCTTCTCGCTTCGCGGGCCTCATCCACGGTGGTGGGGGCTGTTATTTCAGGAGGATTGTTGCCCGGGTTCGGTGCTGCTGAATTCGAGTCCACATTGACCGCGGAACCCGCGCTTGTTTGGCCAGGCGTCCCTTCTTACAGAGCTGGAAGGGCCGCTTTGATCTTGTCCACAGATTTGACCAAGGCAAGCAAAATGGCTTCGAGAGTGTCGATTCGTTGGCGATCACTGGAACCATCCTGGCTTCTATCTGTCATGAATACTATCTTTACATGAGGGGAGATGGACGGAGCGATGGAGGAAGCACCCTCCGAATCATACCCAAGTAGTGAGAAGTCATCGGGGTATGTGGGTATGTTCTTTTCTGATTCAGACTCGGAAGGAGCAGTACCCCCAGTCTCCGAGTTTACCTCGTCTTGCGAGTTGTGGATGTCCTTGGGGACGTCGGGGTTTGCTGCATCTGATGGGAGAGTTGTCTCCCCTGACTCATCTTCTTGGAATATCAGATTGTTGTGGAGGTTGGGAGTAGTGCTACCCCCAGTCCCAGCAATCCCCTGTGTTGTGGACGACGAATCTTCCACTGTAGCAGATTTCGTCTTATAACGAGTACCTTAAAAAACTCCGGTGGTGGACACCCGCTTAGACGACAGTCTTTTAGTCACAGTGGTTGAAATCTTCGGGATGGGAACATTTGTCATCTTCCCTCTTCCATCAGCGGTGATTTTCTGAGCAGTGTTGCAGGAGACGACGGGAAGTGCCTCGTCCTCGGAAGACGGATGTTACAGTCTTTGAAAGATGGACTGTCGGTCTTCTCGTACCGTCGCGTTATTGCAGCAGCAGTTGACGATGACTTGGGTGCAGTGACGTCCGTAGGAGGACTCTTTGCACCCCGATGTGTCTTCTCGTTCCTTGCGTTTATGGAGGATGGCCACACGCAAATCAGATTGGTCTGGATCGACCATGTTTGCTTCCTGGATTTTGGGAGACTCTTGGGAACCTCTCCGTTCGTATGCTACCGGGGGCCGGACTCGAGTGGTTCTGTACAACATCCCATCTGAGGCCCGCACAAAAGTATGTGGGACACTCGGATGGTCAGAGATCAGATCAGCGGACCAAACTTGCCAAGTTCGTGCTGCCTTAGACTTCTTCACTCTAGTGCGTAAGGGCACATAGTAGGAAGAGTCTAAGTGATGCTGGAGAGAGTCAGACATGTCTTCTTGGGAGCACAAGAGATCAGGACCATAGGAGAGCCGATCGAAGACAAAGCCAAGTAGAGTGGGTGTCATACGGCTGTCATCAGTAATCTTCATGTGGCTGGCAGACGTAGCCGCATAGGCTTTCTTTATGCGGCTGGGAGTCTCAGCCACATGAGTTTTCTTCATGCGGCTGGATGATCGGTCCGTATAGACTTTCTTCATGCGGCTGGCAAATTCATCCGCATGAGCCTCCTGCATGTGGTTGACAGATTTGGCCACAGGAGTGCTCGACTTCTTCTTGGGGCGCATAGAATTGCTCTTTGCACCTGCAAGTCCAGCATCGTAGTACTTTCCTCTGTCGGACTTGGGGATAGCAGAGTGCCCTATGGCTCGAAGTGGGGCCGTATGAGAATATCCTTCGCCGTCTCGGGTAGCCGAGAGTACCCCATCCAGAGCTTGTGGAGGAGCAAATAATTTTGGCCTCCACTCGCAGCGAGCTTTCCTTGTGCGGGTTTGCTTCTGGATCGGGCTAGCACTTCCTTCAGAGA
This sequence comes from Iris pallida, assembly GCA_029216955.1. Classification (NCBI taxonomy): domain Eukaryota; kingdom Viridiplantae; phylum Streptophyta; class Magnoliopsida; order Asparagales; family Iridaceae; genus Iris; species Iris pallida. Next base: position 158,653 of record JANAVB010033728.1, on the reverse strand, counting down.
GCATTTCTTTAAACGCCTGTTGGTCGAAGTGGACGACCATCTTCTGTTGCGTGGAGCCAAGTTTGGCTGCATCCGATTGTGTCACCAACTCCTCAGCCGTGGAGAAGTTTGTCCCCAGCAGAGTCGCCATCGTGTTTGCCATAAAATATAAAAGAGCAAAACAATTATCGGAGGACTGGACTTTTACTTCACGTTACAAACTCGCTTGTACAAAGAAATCCTAGGGACAAAAACCTAGGTACAGCAATCTAAGTACAATTGTTTATTTTAGATTCTGGGGGGTGACGATAGAGGCTCGGGAAAGCGACGACAGCTCTGCCTTACTCCTTGGACGATCGGTATGCAGCCTTGGCTCCAAAAGATTGCTAGGCGTTGAAGAAATGCTCTCTTTGCTCTTTTTCTGTTTTTTTCTCCAAGTATTCTGGTGCTCTCTGATCTCGAAAAGGGGTCTCTCCTGCAAGGGAATGACACCTTGCTATTTATAAGAAGGGAATACAATCATTAGGGTTAAAATGATTGTCCCTTAAAGTGGCAGCGGCCTATTGATTGATCAATCTGGGCCATTATTTTTGAATGTGATGAATCTGGGCCATTTAATGTAGATTGGGCCAAATCCTCTCAGTAATTAATGCTGATTGGAATAAATCTCCCTTATGATGATCTGCTGATATCTGCGAATCTGAATGAATAAGTTTAATTCATTCTCCTGTCACGTATCCCAGATTATTGGAATTTGACCCAATCTTTGATTGTAGTGAATCTGGGAAATTGATTGGCTTTATGACACGTGTCCTGGGAGCCACTGAAGGGATTAGAGCCGCATGAGGATTGAGCCGCATAAGGATTGAGCCGCATAAGGATTGAGCCGCATGGAGATGATCCTTGCGAGCCGCATGGGGAGACCTCTGCTTGAACCGCATGGAGATGGTCCTCTTGAGCCGCATAGGGTTATTTCGATCTAGGCCGCATAGGACAACTTCGGCCTGAGCCGCATGAGGAGTCTTCGCTTGAGCCGCATACGAATGTCCACGTGTCAAGGCTACGTGGTATTTTCTGGATCTTGGGGGATTGTGTCAGATATCTCCTTCGTTTCCCTAGGAGTCGGTAATTATGGCAGAGTCATAATTACATCTTTTTGTCAGAGCTGTCAGCTGTCAGGGCAATTAATGCAGTAAGGGAAGAGTTATTTGTATGCTACGTGTCCTCTCTTCTGAGCCGCATGGAACGTATTGAGCCGCATAGTCTCTTGTGCCGTATGAATCTCTGAGCCGCATGGGCTTTCTGAGCCGCATGGGGTTTCCTGGCCGCATGAATCTTTCTTTATTATTTTCCATGCTTCTACAACGATGCCAAAATTTTCTGATTTTCCTCTATCACAAATTGTCTTGGTTGGAAGCCCTGCAGCACTTTCTATATGTTGTTCACCTAAATTGGATTATTGTCAACCTAATTTAGAGAAACAAAACGATATTTGACATGATCCAATTCGACACATTGAGCTCAAAGTCAAGAACATCTTCTACAACATATCAAGCTCAAGATAGGCGTCATCATCAAGTTGATCATTGCAATTGTACTTGTACTGAGTATGTACTTTTCAATTTATTAAGTCTAGGAACATATACGTTGAGTCGTATTGAGCTACCTCGAACCTAGACATCACTCTCCAAGCTCCACCATACAAAACAAGACAATCACCAAACCAAACCAATCCTCTCATAGCCTACTGTATGTTCTGGCCCCATAGAAACCGAATTTGGACCAAACAATTCCACAAGTAGAGTTCAGGCCGAACTCTGCCTTCTAAAAATTAGGATGCTAATTTTTAGGGCCTATTTGATACTAGTTGTCCAATGTTCGAAATTTTGAATTTTTCAGACAAAATTCTGGTCGAATTCTGCCTCCTTAGACTAGCATAAATAGAGCTTAAATTCCCTCATTTCAAATCATCTCTCACCTTCAAATATTCAAAATTTCTAAGCTCCACTACTCCAAGCCCCACTCTTACATATCTCCTAAGCCACAACTCTTCTTAGCCCAAGGTGCCCAGTGCGATATCTGCTAGAAGCTGTATGCAAGAGTAAAAGAAAAGTCATTTGGACAATTCCAAGTTTCGCCTCTGCGAAGTTGGCGTGCTCTTCTGAGTAAAGGCACATGGTTGTAACTTAATTTCACAAATAGTGAATTTTAATCCTGAGCGAGAGTCCTCAGGCCTGGACTAGTCCTCCACGAGGAAAACCAGGTTAAAATTGCTGTGTTTGCGTATGCTCTTTTGATCTCTATTTATTTCTATATTACTCTTTGACTACTTACTCTCTTGGTAGTTGATTTCTGGACTTAATATAGAGTTGCATTTTTTATTGGTTATTATCGACACAAACTCTATTCACCCCCTCTAGAGTTACCTCCACATAACTTCAATTTATATCTGAGCTCTGTTCTCTCGATAACGGATTAACATCCTAGAGCTGATCTATGGCAACCACACAACCTATCTTTACCAACTATGGTGAGAGATAGTCCACAAATAGGCCACCCCTATTCGATGGAACCAACTACAACTATTGGAAGACTAGAATGAATTTTTACCTAAAGTCTTTAGACTTTGATTTATATACCATAGTTACTGATGGTTACAAGAAGCCTTCTAGAATTGTTGTCGAAGGGAATCTCATAGACAAAGCCCAAGACAAATATAGTGACCAAGAAAAGAAACAGGCTAGTCTAGATGTTAGGGCTATTAATGCTCTCTTCTGTGCTATAGACATGACTGAATTCAATAGGGCCTCTACATGCTCCACCTCACACGATGTATGGAAGCTTCTGGAGATGACCCATGAAGGAACCATATAGGTAAAAGAATCAAAAATCATTCGTATGACACAGGAGTACGAAGCTTTCAAGATGAAGCCCAATGAGACGATCAAACAGATGATCACTAGATTCCTCGACATCATCAACCCTCTATCTTCTCTTGGTAAGGACTGCTTCAACCATGAGAAGTTACGTAAGATGCTAAAGGGACTAACGAAGAACTAGAACCCCAAAGCCACGACGATCATAGAAGGCAATAATCTCACCAACATGTCTCTAGAAACTTTGGTAGGGAAGCTGATGACGCATGAGATCGATCTCAAAGACTTTGAAGAAGCAGCTCCGAAGGAAAAGGAAATTTCACTAAGAGCTCATCGCCGAAAGACTGCTCCAGAAGATACCGATGATGATGATTCCAAAGGTGATGATCAAACACTGATGATCCGCAACTTTAAGAAGTTTCTTCGCTTCAACCAAAGAAAGAAGGAACAACACAAAGAAGACGATGAACAGCCCATTTGTTTCGGCTGTAAGAAGATGGGGCACGTCAAGAAAGATTGCCCTACTGCAAAGAAAGGAAGCCGATATGAAATATCGTACAAGAGGCCAACCTCTCAAAAATATGCCAACACAAGTATTTGGCACGAGAGCGAAGCCAGTGACTCAGAATAAAAAGGGGACTCTCCCAAGATACAGCAAACGTCTGCCTAATGGCAACGTCCGAAAAGGTAACAAACGATCCTCTTGACGACTTTACATTTGATGAACTTGGTGATGCCTTTAGTGACTTGCTTGAAGATCACAAGAAGTTGATTAGCAAGTATAAACATGCAAAAGATAAGATCAAAACTCTGAAGTTGAGATACATAGACTTTCATGTTTACTTGATAATGTTAGAGACACACTACCCATAGATAACACTAAGGAGGTATACAAGCCTAAATTAAGCTTATACGATACCGAATCTCGTATTGAGAAACAAATACGTGATGTTACAACACTCAATAAAGAACTCCTAGATGAGAAAAAGAAGTATAATATTGTTGCTGTAAGAATTGATGTTTTAACTGCCAAGTATAATGATATGTGCGACACCACCAAAAGATTAGAGATCAAACTGGGGAAACAAGCTGTTCAGCCTCAAACCCAGTCTCACAGTCACAATACGTACACTAAAAAAAAGTTTGTTCAACATAAAAACACACGTCACAAGAGAAACACATATACTCATGATGCTTATAATAATACTTTTACGTACACTTATCCACGTACAGCACGAAGAACACCCACACATACACATGGCACACATAGACATACTCCTATACACACACATTCTCATGCAGTACATCAAACATGTAGACATCACTATTATCCTGTACCTAATACGAATATACATGTTACATGTCACTACTGTGGTAAGCATGAACACACTTCATCATAGTGTAGAATTAGAAGATTAGTTGATTTAAAACTGTATGCATGGGTACCGAAGACTAATCTTTCATGACCCTCAAAGATTTAGGTACCAAAGGTCACATCTACTCGTGGTGTAGGTGGACCTTCCCTCATCCTCTAGAAGCAAGTGGATTCTTGATAGTGGGTGCTCATAACACATGACTTGAAATGCAAATCTATTCGCAACACTATCGATAAAGAGGGAAGGATATGTATCCTTCACAAATAACTTGAAAGGTTATATCATAGGTAATGGTACTATTGGCAATCCTCCTTCTTCCGTAATTAAGGATGTCTGTTTAGTGACCGAGTTAGAGCATAACCTGCTCAATATTAGTCATCTTGCTGATCATGGATATGATATTAACTTTGGCAAAACTAAATGCTCCATATATGGTAGATCATCTGGAGACTTCGTTTTTGAAGGGATAAGAGAAGATAATATATATGTATTCAATCTTTCTAGAGATACTGAAAATGCAGGAAGATGCATCTACGCTCACAAAGATGAAAGACTACTTTGGCATATGCGTCTTGGTCATGCAAATATGGATACCATATCAAAACTATCAACCAAGAAGCTAGTAAGAGGACTACCTGACATTACTTTCAAAAAGGATGTGGTATGTGCCGAATATGAGAAAAACAAAGCTACCAAATCCTCCTTTAAATCCATTAACTCTATAAGAACTACCAGACCTTTGCAACTACTTCATATATATTTATTTGGTCCTAGTAGAGTAGCTAGCCTTGATGGAAAACTCTACGCTTTTGTAATTGTTGATGATTTTTCTAGATTTACTTGGGTTTTCTTCCTTACAAATAAAATTGATACTATTTCTGTCTTTAAAATTTTTGCTAAAATGGTTTAAAACGAAAAATGCTTTATGATTACTCGAATCCGAAGTGATCATGGCGGTGAATTCGAAAACTCCTATTTCAAAAATTTTTGTGACTCAAATGGTTTTAAGCATGAATTTTCGTGTCCTAGAACTCCCTGGAGCGGTAGAATAGGACTCTTGGCGATATGGCTAGAGTCATGTTGAATTAATTTTCCCTTCCGAAATACTTTTGGGCTGAAGATGTCAGTACAGCATGCCATGTTTTGAATAGGGTGTTAATTAAACCCATTTCAAAGAAAACTGCCTATGTACTTTGGTATGGTAGAACACCAACAATTTCTTATTTTCGAGTGTTTCGTTGTCACCACTTCATCCTTAATACCAAAGACAACTTAGGCAAATTTGATGCTAAAGTTGACAAAGGTACTTTTCTTGGTTATTTTGCCAGGAGTAAAGGATACAGAGTGTTCAACAAACGCTCTATGATTGTTGAAGAATCTACTAATGTAACCTTTGATGAAATTAATAGTACAGCTGCTCTTTCCGATGACGATGATGACATACACATCAGACCATCAACTTCTACACCCGTGAATACAACACCTGTAACTAGTTCTTTGGAATGCTTACCAAAGAAGTTTCATTTTGCACCATCGCATCCGAAAAAAATGGTAATAGGTGAGGTATCAAAAGGAGTAAGTACTCGATCATTTGTTAGAAACACTATAGTTAGCACTGCATTTATTTCTCAAATATAACCCAAAAATGTTTTAGAAGCTTTCTTTGATGAATTTTGGATATCTGCAATACAAGAAGAACTCAACCAGTTTGAAAGAAATAAAGTTTGGGAACTTGTTCCTAAACCGGCTGATTATTCGATCATCGGTACTAAATGATTTTTCGTAACAAAGTCAATGAGGACGGTTAGTCACACGTAATAAAGCCCGTCACGTAGCTCAAGGTACAACTAAGAAAAATGTATCGACAATGATAAGACGTGCACTCTTATTGCAAGACTTGAATCAATCCGTATGCTTTGCGCATTTGCAAATTTTCAAAATTTCAAAAAAATTCAAATGGATGTCAAAAGTTCTTTTTTTAATGTCTTTATTAAAGAAGAAGTGTTTGTAAAGCAACCTCTTGGTTTTGAAAACCATAAATTTCCCGATCATGTTTTTAGACTTAAGAAAGCTCTCTATAGCCTCAAACAAGCCCCTCGAGCTTGGTATGAACGCCTTAGCACTTTCTAACTTGACAAAGGTTTTTCAAACGGAAAAATTGACACGATACTGTTTATAAAATCTCTTGATGACACCATCCTCTTAGTGTAAATTTATGTGGATGATATCATATTTGGGTCTACTAATGAAGTCTAGTGCCAAGAGTTTGCCAAGTGTATGTAGAATGAGTTTGTGATGAGCATGATGTGGGAGCTCAACTACTTCCTTGGACTGCAAGTCAAACAATACTCACAAGGCATTTTCATCAGTCAATCAAAGTGTACAAAGGGTATGCTGAAGAATTTTGATCTTGACAACATCAAACCAATCAGTACTCCTATGGCTACTACAACAAAACTAGAACCTAATGAAAGCGGTAAACCTGTTGATCAACGTAAGTATCAAGGTATGATTGGTAGTCTACTTTATTTAACTGCTAGTCGTTCCGATATCATATTTAGTTGTAACGCCCCAGTCCCAAAATACTTAGGACTAGGTACGTATCCATGCCAGCTGCATACATACGAAGTATACTCCAATATATGGAAACTCGTATGTATACATAAGCTGTAAAATGCAGTGGAACCATAATAACTAAATCTCATCCACTAGATAAATAAATGATATAAAAGTAACTTTGAATTTGTCATGTACACAATCGTTGGGCGGAGACAAAGTCCACTACCAACTCCCTCAAATAAAATGTACAAGAAGTGATCGATAAAATAACGAGACGAACCAAGCGCAACCATCTTCGAAAGAATGGAGAAGATCACGGCCTTGGCTAGAACACCTGCAAAATCACAGAAGCACACACCTGGAGAGATAACCAGGTCCTCAGACGGACGTAACAAGATACATAAAGAACATGCCATAATAAACTGAATATATAATATGTCACAAACCGAAATAAGTGACAAGACGACAATAAGGTAATCTAACCGTACTACAGTGTTTATGCAGTTAAGAACAAACCTCCAATGCATGGGCACTCTGGCTCAGTAGCAGTAATCTCAGGTATGGCCCATCAGGATACCAGGGACCTCAAAGCATAACATTCATCGAATGTCAGAGGCCAGCATTAAATCAGTATCAGGATCCAGGACCGTATCTCCCGCGAAGATAATCGGCAATAGGGAAGTGCATACTTGGCCCATACGTCAAGGAACTGTTCTTCCCACCCAATGCCTAATAGAGTCACATCCATGTCTCACATACCTCTACTAACTGCTAAGTCTCCTAACATGCCTCTATTAGCAGTTAGCCCTATCGCATGCGCATGGGGGATCAGCCCACACACAAGAACCTCTATGTGTACTCATCTCACACATCCTTGTGGTACAACTGTGTCAAGGTATATGCGATACTCTACAGACGGTAGTCTCTTAACTCTAAGTCCATATGCAGTCAAAGGATAATAACAACGTATATCTAATATCACTGAGCAGACAGTAAATCAAGAATAGTAAGAACTGGAAATAACTGAACAGTGATATATAAAATAAATGCAGACTGAATATAAACAGTTTAATGGCAAGGTATCTTGCCTGAGGTTATGTGCAAAGGGAGCTCGAACCGGCAAAGTAAACAAAGCAAGAAAAGCCAAATCCCACAGATGACTCCGGATGCTACAGCAAACATCACGAACGAGTTTGGAATAAAAGATATACCTAGGAAATGCCTGTCCAAAAGTCAAATTCTGGAACAGGGGCAAAATCGTAATTTCGGGTTAAAACGATGTCCGCCGTTGGACCCGCTTTGCACCGAAATGCGTGCCAATATCTACGGTCTCTAAAGTCGTCAAACTACATATCTACAAATTTGTTTTGATGAGACGAACCCAACGATTTGTCCAATTTTGGATTTCGGTGGACTGTGCATAAAATTGCCCGTTGAGTGGGATTGTGGGCCCGCCAAAATAGCGTCCCGATCAACGGTCTCAGAATCGGACCAAACTTGGCTCACAGGACCAAAAAAATATTTCGAGTCCAATGGCGCAAGTTTCATCGTGATATGATGAGTGTGCACAAAGTAATTGAGAAATTCCGAAAAGTCCGATACGAAAAAATTTGACGGATACGGGTCAAATTCGTCGCGCACACGCAACCAATTTGAATTCCGTCAAAGCCCACACATCCGTAAAGTCGATACGGACCTTTCGGTACTCTCGGTTTGCGACGGGGTCGCCCAGTTTGTCGGGACGTACCTCGTACGGGGTGTTTTTCCACTTTTTGAAAACAGAATTTACAGTTTTTTGGAAAACTTTAACAACGTGTAACTTTCTACATACTAGATGAAAAGTGAATTCAAAAGGTTCGTTACAATCTTGGTTAGGTTGTCTTTGATAGCCTTCAATTAGTTTTTACGAAATCTTAATGGACAGCAAGAAAAGTGGCCGACAAGTTGGTGTTTTACGACAGTTTTTAATATTCAGAAAAGTAGTTTTTCTCCAACTTCGTCTCGATTTTTCGAGCAAGTTGGATGTCCATATCAAAATCCACCTTGGGGATCTAGAAGAGGGTCAAGTCTACTTTCCATAACATTTTACGGATCGGAGATCGGAGTTACGAGCAAAAAGTTACGTCGTAGGGAAGTAGGGTACCTTGAGTGGAAAAACTGCTCCGTGGGTGACGCGGGGCTGACTTCCGATGCTCCGTTCGTCGTGCACACAACTCCGTTGCTGGTGAAACGAACTCATAGGCGAAGAGGGTATGTTCAGCCCCAACTTTCGTTTTTGGAAGATTCGGATTTTGAGACTTGTGGAAAAAGTTATATATATATATCAAGTTGGTTGAAAAACCTAATACAAACACTATTACTAATAACCCCATTGGTCCTACCTACGGGTTGCTCACGAAATAGCATGCTGTTTGCAGCAGCAATGCTTGGGGGGTGGCCCGCCCACTCACGTGGGTGGGTTAATATTTTGTGTTTTTTTTCCTTTTCTTTTCTTTTCTTTTCCTTTTCCTTTTTCTTTTTCTTTCCTTTTTCTTTTCTTATTCTTTTTCTTTTATAGATAAAACTATATATATATTCAAAAATCATTTAAATACAAATAACATTTTAAATATCACATAACCACATATTTAATATATTTAAATATATTTACATATATATATATATATATATATATATATATATATATATATATATATATATATATATATATATATATATATAAATTCATCTTAAAATAAATCAATCTCAATAATAATAATAATAATATCTAAATAGAATGAACATATTTTAATCTCCATGAAATAACTTAAATTACAATAAAATAATATTAGTCGTCCCAATGGGTGAACTTTACCGCTCACCCATGTGTGGGTCCAAAAATCATACCATCTTGTAAAACATTATTTTATTAATAAAATATAAATTTTGTACCGAAAATCAGTAAATATTCAGCAAGTCTCAAAATTATTTAAAAATCTTTGTACACACATGAAATATTCCTATATGGCCATCTTGGTCCCACCACATGCCTACATGGGCTTAAATTTGGTTCGGGCCCAATTCGGACTAGTTTGGACAATCCGAATCATCTAAAAATCAATATATAAAATAATATCTAAATAAAATATTTTAAATGCGTTATTGCACTACCCGGCCTGGTTTTCCTAGTTCGGGCTGAACTATGGCTAGGCCTCCCCCGGCATGGCTAATGTACTAGTCAAGGCACACTGCTACATTTTTCGTGCCAAAATTCATGGTAGTCTTGTGTTACAAAATTCAACAGTGGCTAAGGTCCTTCTAAAAAAATAAATATAACCATAAATTGTACAAATTAAATTTGAAGTCTAATAAAATAATTTAAAATAATTTTAAAAAATAGGGATTTTACATTAGTGTTTGCTTGTGTGCTCGATATCAAGCTAACCCTAAGGAATCACACATGACCGCGGTTAAGCGTATCTTTCGATATCTTAAAGGGACTGTTACGGTAGGCTTGTGATATCCCAAAACCACTTCCTTTAACTTAATTGGATATTTCTTTACCGATTTTGCGGGATGTAAAGTCGACCGTAAGAGTACCACCAGTACGTGTCATATATTAGGTAAGGCTTTAGTCTCTTGGTTTAGCAAGAAGCAGAACTCTATAGCACTATACACAATGAATGTTGAATACATCGCAGCTAGACGTTGTTGTGCTCAGATTCAACGGATGAAGCAAACTCTTGAAGACTATAATTTACTGCTTAAGCATATACCTCTATTCTGTGATAACACTAGTGCAATTAACCTGACCAAAAATCTAGTATGTCACTCACGCACTAAGCACATAGAAATTAGACATCATTTTTTGCATGATCATCAAATGCATGGCACGATTAACTTAGAATTTATTGACACTAATCATCAGCAAACAGACTTTTTCACAAAATCGCTAGCCGAAGATCATTTCAATTTTCTTCGTCGAGAATTAGGAATTTTGGATGAAAATATAGTACAATAAGTTGTACATACGCAAATGACTATTAAAACATAATCGTACATAGTAAAATTGTTTTGGGTACAAGCCGAAAGGGCCCTTCTGACAACAAGGTATAAAAGCGTAAGCGACACGGTGTACTGGTCTTCGGACTACTACAAGCTGGGATCTGGCCCCTACAGCTAACCTAAGGCAATTCACATATATTGTTCATTGTTTAACAAAGTTTGTCGCAAGGTTTAATTTATTTTATGGCTTATATAATTCATAATTGTTAATTCAAGACCATCCTTTATGTATTTTATCAACATTTTTGCAAACTATTGGAGTTCTGGAACCAACACCACAGAACTCGGGCCAAATTATACATGTAGCAGAGTTAGGCCGAACTCTGTGTCATGGGTACCAAAACTCTCAGTCACTCATGGCCATCCATTCGATTTAATCCAAGGGCTATAATTTAACTAGTGCAGCCGGCCCTACTCTTCATATGCACAAATTTGCTATCGCTCTCTCTCTCCTCTTTGCTACCACCTTCAACCTCTTTCCAAAGCCTATCTTTCCAAACCCTAACCCTAGAAATCTCATGATTGGTGCTCTCCACTATTTAAAACTTAAGATTTTAATATTTTTGGTGATTCTCTTCCATTCTCCTTTATTTTTGAGGTATAACTCTTGTTCTCCATCTCCACATTCTTTATTGTTCTTCATTTCCTTATCTCTACTATTAACTATGGCTCCTAGACTTTTTAATAGGGGGAAGAGGGCTAGAACCGAAGGAGCCTCTTCATCGAACCCTCCTTTTCTTCCTCCAATCATCAATCCCATTCACACTTTGTTCGATCCTCCTCTACCTCTCGATGCCAACAAGTTTAATGTGCATATTTATGTCTCGTGAGAAGCATATAACGAGTGGTAGTCTGACTTTTGCTCCTGAAGTGTTGTGCCAGGACACCCTATAAATTTTATAATATTCTCCAAGTTTGATTTGAATTTCAAGGATATATGCCACGATGAACTTGTTTCCATATCGTCAATCATATACCTCAATGCATTTCAAATGTTTTATTGCAACATGACCCATGACAACCGTAAAATCTATTCTCGGGTCGCCGACATTAATATTATGTTTGATGACTTTGACTAAGCTAAATATTTTGAACTCCTTGACCCAAATTCTTGGGAGCGTATTGTTGATGCTTGAGTTTTCCAATTTGTTGGTGATATCACACTTGAAGGGTAAAAGGATATAATGTGTGAACCTAACACCCGCCCTCGTAAACTTCGGACTAAGTTTCTCAACAACCATTTCTATGAACTTTATCGCATCATTTTCTCTTCCATCCTGCTGAAAGCAGGATCTACCGATGAGGTTACTTATCATGAGATTACCGTCCTTTATTATCTTCACTTTACCAACTCCTTCCATTTTCCTCGCACGATGATGGATTAGATGATTCGTGCAAGGAAGAAATCCAAATCGCTTGTTTATGCGATGTATCGTCCTATGATCTTTCGTGACTTAAATATTCCGTTAAAAAAGTGTCATTTTTTAGCAACTCCTGTCTTTCTGTCCAAGGCTCATAGGACTGCCCTTGCTCCTGTTCTTCCTACTCTAGTTAAGGAGGAATCTTCTAACTCAGATGCCCTACAACCTGAGCCTTCTGCCACTCTCGAATTCATTCGAGACATGTTGCGCGACTGTTTCCATTTGGAAGACGATCGCTACACCCAGCTGGACTATCGGACCACTATGTAAATGAGCGCCATCAGCAACACCCTACATGGTATCTAGTACAACATGGCCCGGCATCCCACTATGCCATTTCCTACGGGTTGGGACCCTTCTTGTAAAGGCTACCGGATTGACGACCCATGGACCTTGCAGTATTTGGATCCTGATGCGCCATTTATTGATCCTCGTCAATCTGCTAGTGAGTCGTTCGAGTCAGCAGGTCCATTCCATCCCATGCTCCATGATGGTCGTGGTCTTCTACCTACTGCTGCTGCTGCTGATTTCTACTTTAGTTATGTTTTTATCATTTCCATGTCTTAGCACTCTTTGTATGTTTTTAGACTTCAGTTTATCATGTATAAACTTATAGTTTATTTCCTTTGGATTTATCAAAACTTCTATGTTGTCTCTTATGACAATTGGTTATGAATATGAATTGTGTGCTTGCTATCCTCACTTTGTCATATTTCTCTCTCTTTACGATTATTTTGCTAAATGACAAATGGGAGAGGCATAGATATTTGGTTGATATGATCTTATATGTTGTTGATATTTGGTTGATAATGATCTTATATGTTTTTGGATATTATATGATTTTGGATATTATGTTGCACTTGGAAAAATATTTTTTTATCAGGACATAACTGAAATAGATAATTACGGGGCAGCCGATATATCTACTTACGGGGGAGCTACTCAATACAAACTACACCATTCAACATGGGTCCAGGTATGAATGTTGCGAAATATAAATATCATTTTTTTCAATTATTAAAATGGGGGAGATTGTTGACCCAAACTAGATCACAATTAACCTAATTTAGAGAATTAACAAAACAATATTTGACATGATCCAATACAACATATTAAGCTCAAAGTCAAGAATATCTTCTATAACATATCAAGATCAAGACAGACGTCATCAAAAAGTTAATCATTCTAATTGTACTTATACTGAGTCTGTACTTTTCATTTTATTGAGTCTAGAAACATATACGTTGAGTCGTACCAAGCTATCTTGAACCTAAACTTTACTCTCCAAGCTCCACCATACAAAATAAGATAATCACCAAACCAAACCAATCCTTTCATAGCCCATTGTATGTTCTGGCCCCATAGAAATCAAATTCGGGCTGAACTCTGCCTCCTAAAAATTAGGATGATAATTTTTAGGACCTGCTTTATACTTGTTGTCCAATGTACGAAAATTTGAATTCTTTGGACAGAATTCTGGCTGAATTCTGCCTCCTCAGACTAGTATAAATAAAGCTTGAATTCTTTCATTTCAAATTATCTCTCACCTTCAAATATTCAAGCTTTTTAAGCTCTACTACTCCAAACCCCACTCTTCCACATCTCCTAAGCCACAACTCTCCTTAGCCCAAGGTTCTAAGTGCGATATCAGCTAGAAGTTGTGTGCAAGTGTGAAAGAAAAGTCACTTGGACAATTCCAAGTTTCGCCTCTGCGAAGTTGTAAGAAGTTGGCATGCTCTTCTGAGAAAAGGCATGTGGTTGTACCCTATTTCACAAATAGTAGCTTTCAACCCTGAGCGAGAGTTCTCAGGCCTGGACTAGTCCTCCACGAGGGAAACCAGGTTAAAATCGTTGTGTTTGTGTATGCTCTTCTGATCTCTATTTATTTCTGCATTAATCTCTAATTACTTACTCTTTTGGTAGTTGATTTCTGGACTTGATATAGACTTGCATTTTTAATTGGTTATAATCGACACAAACTCTATTCACCCCCTCTAGAGTTGTCTATACATAACTTCACATGTATCCTATGTTGATTACTCCCTAAAATATATTGAAACAAGCAAAAAAACCATAATTACATTGTGAGTTGTAATCTATTTCAAGGTTCAAAATGATATCGATTTTGGACCCTTCGTATAAGTATCGATTTCTGCAGTTTCTGGGAGAGGGGGTTGAATCAAAAGTCTTCATTACTAATTTCCGACAATACCTAAAACCCTAGTCTATGTAGATACTTGACAACATTCAGTCAGGCACCTTTAAAATGTTTGCACAAAAGGCACCATGATACACATGTAAGTGATGTAACTAAGCACTAATCGTACAGTTGTCAGTACTCCATTGACACTATACTTCATTTGCAGAAAGGAAACCCCATATGAACACCTTTGGTTACAAACTTCTGACAGATAAGTAAACTTTTTCAAGGAGGAGTACCTGTATTGCTACCAAGTTAACTAGAACGCCAATAATACCTTCAACTTTTGTTCCCTTTTCTGAACCAAAAACAATCAAGACTTGGGTCCAGTTACAACTAGGATGGTTGAGTTGTCCCCCAAACAATACCTTAGACATTCATTTTGGACTGCCATTCAAACAGCTTTGTTTGGGTCGGACAACAGGTTCATTCAAAAACCAGATCACAAGCTCTAAACATTGGAGAAGTATAAATAGTGTCTTCATTATCAGCCTTTATATGTCCTTTCTTAATTGACAGTTATCCATCTTTTATTCCCTATGACTGTTTGCCATTGATCGTCGTAGAATAGAACAGTTTTATAGGAGGACTGAACATGACTCACAATTACAAACTCGCTTGTACAAAAGAGAGCCTAGGAACAAAACCTATGAAAAGCAATATAAGTACAATTTTTTAGTTTAGATTCTGGGGGATGACCGTAGAGGCTCGGGAAAGTACTATCAACTCTGCCTTACTCATTGGACGATCGAACGCAACCTCGGCTCCGGTAAAGAAATGCTCTCTAAAGACACGAAGGGAAGAGTCTGCTTCTAAGCTTTGCGTGCTTTCCTATGTGTCTCTCTCTGTATGTGTGTCTCTTTGCAAGGGAATAGCACCTTGCTATTTATATGAATTCATGAGGAATGGGATGTACGGCCACATGGCAAGTTTTGGGCCACATCATCGTAACTGTGCCTCGAGACTCGGTTTATCATGATCTATTTGTTGTAATAAATCTGAACTGTTTAAGACTTGGTCAATCTCTACCACATGTCTCAACTACTATTTTGTGGCGAGCTGCATGAAGGATGTACCCTGGCCGAGCCGCATGAGGGACTGCCTTATGACCGAGCCGCATGAAAATTTTTACATGATCGAGCCGCATGAAGGACGTCCTATAGCCAAGCCGTATGAAGAACATCTCCTGGCCGAGACGCATGAGGAATGTCTCATGACTTAACCGCATTAAGGTCTTCTCATAACCGAGCCGCATGAGAGATGCTTCATGTCCGAGTCGCATAAGAGTTATTTCATGACGGAGCCGCATAAAGGGTGTCTCATAGGCGATCCGCATGAAGAGTCTTCTTTGGAACTGTGCACTGTGCCGGATATCATGATTATTTTCTCATTTTTAGGAGCATGTCACGTCTGGTATTCATGTCAAAACTGTCATCTTTGTCAGAGCTGTCACTTTTGTGTCAGAGTAATTATGGCCAGCTACATAGAGACATTTATTGCTTAGGCTGATTTCGAACCGCAGAAGGCTCCCCGCTGCTTTTGGGCCGCATGAAGCTTTCTGAGCCGCATGAAGCTTTTTAAGCCGCATGAAGCTTTCTGGGTTTTGTTGAGCCGTATGAAACTTCCTGGGTTTTGAGCCGCATGAAGATTTTTAGGTTTTTTTGAGCCGCATGAAGCTTCCTGTTGATTTTTGGGCCGCATAGCAAATCTCATTCTTTTCCATGCTTCTATAAGACCCCCTTTAAAGTTTTCAAATTATAAATTTGAAATACTTTGAATAATAAGCATGGGTATATCCCATGAAGTGTCGAGACCGCATAAGCTTTTGATGCCGCATAAGCTTCTCTGACCGCATATCATCTTTGTGCCACGTGGGCATCTCTTTACTTCGGCATTAATTGTTTTTGATTTGCTTTGATGATTTAAAGCCATCTTTTGGATAGAATCCCAAGAGTCGGCATTAATTTTTTTGATTTGCTTTGATGATTCAGAGCCGTGTTTTGGATAGAATCCCAAGGGTCGTCTTTATCCAAAATCCAAAGCGGCGTCTATCGATCTAGGCGCCTTTGTCAGCCTATAAATACGAGAAGTTTTGAGGAGAGAGATTCCTTCTTTCTTTCATCAAACTTTCTATCACCCTAGTCGCCATTTCTCCTCTTCTTTCGATCAACCATGGTTCCTAAAGCTTCTTCCAGTTCTGCAGCGAAGGGCAAAGGACTTGCCTCCTCGTCGAATATGGCGAGCTCGATCCACCCCGACGTTCATCCTCCAATTAGTGGTAAGAACGATGGAAAAGCACTGCATTAATCCAAACCCTAACTACAATGGCTATGTCGCTTGTTTTATGCGTGGGCCTTTCTCTGTTATGTTTCAGCATAGTTGATGCTCTTTTTGTCTTCACTGAACTGCTCAAGTTCTGTGTGATGAATCTGCATGAGTTGTGCTGCATGGGCCGCATGAATGCCTCATGACTGAGCTGCATGAGAGATGTCTCATGACTGAGCCGCATGAGAGATGTCTCATGATCGAGCCGAATGAGAGATGTCTCATGACCGAGCCGTATGAGATATGCTTCATGTCCGAGCCGCATGAGAGATGTCTTTTGACCGAGCCGCATGAGAGATGCTTCATGACCGAGCCGCATGAGAGATGCTTCATGACCGTGCCGCATGAGAGATGCTTCATGTCCGAGCCGTATGGGAGACTGTTTGCAAAAATAAAAGTTCTTTTATTTCACAAACTTTGTAAGAAGATTACAATTGAATTCTGGAAAAGTACAACTATAGGAATTCGATCTGAAGACGATCACTTTATCCCTTGGACGATGTGAACTTTGAAGATGATAGCCTCTGAAGAATGCAGCAGCACTTTGGCAAGAACTCCTAATCTCTGATGATAATAATAATCTGATATGAAGGACTTGAAACTCTATTTATTGAGTTCTAGAAATAACTAATTTGTAGTTATTTTGAATTGCGCATGATGAACTGCGCTAGCAACAGACTGCACAAATAGTAAACTGCGCTGGCAGTTATTCGATCGTGGGCCAACTGTATTGGACGCGTGGCATTGTTTGATTGAAATATTCATGGTCGTGTACAGGCGGTTGCCAGATGACGAGCAATTGATGGCATATAGGCCACGTAATACATGTCAGTTATCTTGATGGATTGTGCTAGTATTAGATTGCACTGAGACTCGGGCTTGGTCAAACTGCGCTGAAGTTGACCTGTCATACTGCGCTAGCTGTACAGCTGTCCTCGAGCGTTGTGCTGCACAAGAAACGAAAGGACTTCTCGTTTATCGGCCTGTCAGCTGTCAGAAGATCGGATTTTTTTCAGGTAATGATGGCATTGCCAGGTCAGTAGCACGCTTGGGTGGTAGCGCAGTTCAGCTTGCGCGTTTGATTTCTAGCGCAATCCGCTTCCTGCGTAGTCCAGTTGAAGGGTGCGCAATTTAATTTTCTCTGTTTATTTGATAAATGTAACTTGATATTTTAGGACCTACATGCCCCCCTTCAAAGTTTTTGAAATTTAAAAATATTCAAACTTTCGAAATACTTTGAATTTTGAATTTAAAAATCAAGTTGCCTAAGTTGCGCTTTGACCACGTGTTTGGAGGAATTAGCTCCGACTTTTGTGGCACAATCGGAGGTGGCCGTTACACTTGAAAAACTATAAATAGTTTCTTGTTCCTTTCTTTCATACTTTACTTGTTTTCGACTATTCAAGAGACAAAAGCTTTCGTTCCTACACCGACTACTTCTCCTTTCCGCCGACGATAGCGATGGCTCCCAAGCGTTCAACCACTGAGAAGGGCAAGGCCCCCGCCGAGTCCTCGACTCATGTTGTGCCACGAGTTTCTCGTCATGAGATAGGTCACCCAGCGCTGCAAGGTAGATGTCGAACCATGATCGAAACCCTTTTTAGGGTTTTGATGTTTTCAGACCTTCATACATCTCTCTTTTTAGAGATTGATGGTATTTGCGCCACCCTGTTTAGGGTTTTTGTTACATTCAAACTAGTTTTCCTTTTTATAAAGACTATACTCTTGCGCAATCGGATGGAAAGCGCTGACAAAATATTTGGCACAATCCATTATTTTGCGCAAGTCAGTTGTGCCAGCGCATACTGATGTCTTGCGCAAGTATGTTAGCGCAAACTGATAACTTGTGCAGGCTAACTGTGCTGGCGCAATCTGATAACTTGCACAAGCTGACTGCATTGGCATAATCTGATAGCTGACAGTGCTGGCGCAATATGATAACTTGCGCAAATTGATGATTTTTTGTAGAGACTTTTCTGATTTTGCATGTATCGATCCTTGTTTCTTTATTTGATGCAGTTAACCTCAGGAAAGATCCCAATTATGAGATCTTTGCAGGATCCTTGGCAGAACCTGAATACAAATAAGATCTATCTCATGTGATATTTCCTCAGTACGCCTTACCGTCATCTCGGCAAGCCGTCTTGACTGCATAGGACAATGAGACTTTGTTGTGTCTGATGAATGGGCAGTCTCTTTATACTGCTGACACTGTCACACATAAGAAACCATTGTTCTTGTTTGGTGAGGCCTTAGACAAGAATTCTCAGCCAAGACCTCGCATGGAACAGAGAATTTTTCATAGGGGCGAGAAGATAATCCTTCTGTCGGAGATTTCTATATGCCTTCCCCTGTCTCGATATGCCTTTGCAAGCTATCCCAAAAGAATGGAATGAGATATAACTCCACTTCAACAAGCCCGAACAGGAAATATATGTGTCAAGAAGGGGGCTGGCAACAAAGATATATTCTACAGTTCCTCTGAGCGCCATAGCTCTTTACTTAGAGGACTAAAGCCTGGCTGTATCCCGCCAGAAGATTCTTTCATGCTGCTACTGGTGAGAACTCCGATATCCGCAAATGAGTTTACGAAAGTAGAAAGAAGATATCCGGATCAAGTGTTACAGCTGACAGGCCTCGTGAACCCAGATAATAAGAGGTGGATCTGTATAGCCAATTGGATATTGGTCCAATTTGAAGAGCGACTTAAGGAGATTTATCTATACTAAGCAGTGTATGCCACTGTTTACGTTTTTCCCTCCAATCTTCATCTAATCCTCGCTTTGGCAGAGAGATACAAGTATAGAACTGGGACTTTTATGACGCCCCGTGGAGAGATTGGGTTAGCTTTACACGAGATGAAGCATATCTCCAGCCTGCCAATGGGGGATACCCCCTATGAAGAGTTTGTCCCGACAAACGATGAATTGAACAGACTTCGCAAAGAGAATGCTGACATGGTGGCTGTGTTTGAAGAGCTACTATGTCACTACAAGATCTGCTCTCTCTACTACAAGAGTGGCACATCCGAAACATGCTATTCCAGCAAATGGTTGCCTTATCTTTTCCTCAACCACATCATTGAAAAGAAGACAAAAGAGCATCAGAACTGTCATCCTAACTTCTTCCGACCACTTAACAATAGCGAAGTGATGGGGCTGATGGAGACACATGGATATATGGATATCAAAGTTGAGGATGACCTTCAATATCATCCCCTTAAGAAAGACAACATTATTGAGAGTTACATGAGGATAGGCTATAGGTCCATGTCGACGGAGGCCCAGCTAGCGGGTTTCCTCACTTACTGGCTTCGACGATATGTCGTCCTTGGAGCCAGTGCAGTCGATCGCTTCTATCGCGGTGTTCTTTTTGCTACTGTCCGTCTTGGCTACCGGATGGATTTGCTGTCAGCAAAGACATGTAGGGTGAATGTCGGCCTTCGCCTTTACGTCGATTCAATGATTAAAGGGAAGGAGAGAAGGGAAGTTTCCCTCGGGTGGAGCTGCCATATACATACTTATTCGGATGCCTGCTTCTACACCATCCTTCACTAATGAACCCTGATATGGGGACAGTGGACGGCAGCTTTTTGAGAATATTTTCTGGATGCAAGTGGATTTATACCAACTTGAGAGATTATCGACGTGCAATAAATCTCGGTAGAGGATGGAGCTTCTATTGCGTTAGCCCTCCAGTCGGTTATGAGCATATGTCTACTAACCTTGTGGACTCCGGGAGGATGCAACCTTTGGGCCACACAGCTTTCGATTGGCTGAGGACAATCCGGCCGTCACACCTGGTATACCGGTTCGAGGATGAATGCTATCTCGAGCCTTATCTCCCTAGCCGTTTTGTGCGCCAATTCGGTTATGACCAGTTCCACGTAGGTAATGCTATAACATACATACAAGGAAAAGGGTTTTTAATTGATGGAGCCTAGGATTGGGCATATTACAATGCCCGGGACACAAGGACGACGTTCTCGATGCCGTCCAGAAATGATCGAGGTCCTAGCATGTTGTATACGTACTCGATCTTATATACATCAGCAAACACTTTTGCTGAAAACTACAATCTGGCAGACAGCTTCGCAACGACAACTCGTTTTAAGAAAGGAGCAGCTGTTCTGGTGCTCCCTGGTAATGATGAAGAGCATGAGCCAGCCGATGCACCATTAGAAGCTTCGAGGGAAGCCAACTTTCCTGAAGAAGTCAACGAGCCGTTGTGCGTCTCTCTAAAAGTTGTGAGATCTCCGACTAAGGAGAGGAAAAGAAAGGCAGTAGAAACATATTCTCCTGTCTCAAAGAAGAAGACTGACGTGGACTCTTCAGATAGAGTCACCACCCACTCGCAGTCTTGGCAACAGGCCGAGACGGTTCATAGAGAAGAGGCAACCACCCCTACCACTATTCAAAGATAAGAACATGCTATAGACGTAGAGAGCCCGGAGAGACCTCTACACAGAAAGAAAATAGCCTTCAAAAATAAAGTAGTCACTCCACCAAGACCTATCCTGGCATCGGTCC
Source organism: Iris pallida (assembly GCA_029216955.1). NCBI lineage: Eukaryota > Viridiplantae > Streptophyta > Magnoliopsida > Asparagales > Iridaceae > Iris > Iris pallida. The sequence goes on along the minus strand of JANAVB010033728.1, from coordinate 137,344 downwards.
TGACAAGTGCGGTCGCTGGAGTTATGATATTGTCTCCTACACCTACCCCTGAACCCAGACAAGAAGCTTCCAGTGCAGAGAAGAGGGATGAGGATGTAGAGACAAGAGAGGAGATCGCGGAGACAGAGGGTGAAGCTGCAAAAAAAAGAGAGACAACTGCAACTCTGATTCCAATCAACGAGTCAGAAACGTCTCTCGAAGTATTACGATCTCCTATACTTGCACCGAAAACTGCCCATCTTCCAGCTTCTCCAAGATCACTTCATGCTGAAGAAGACAAATTAATGATTGAGGCCCTAGAAGACTGTGACTTCGGCTTCCGTGATGATATAGACAAGGTTGCCGCAAGTGATAGCGAGGATGCCCGAGAAGAAGGTGCGGATGATGAAGAAACATCAGCAGAGATTGTTGATGACACTCTGAATCTGGAAGAGGATGCTGATGCTCATGCATCCCAAGAAAAGAATGATGTTAATGACATAGCACCAGAGGAAGCTCCTGTCCCTGATCCAAGAGGTATTGAATGATATTGACAATCTTCTTTTATAGATCAAATGAGTGTCATCTTAACTTTCATTTATGCAGAAATTCAATCTTCGTCATTTCCTCCGGCATACACTGATATAGTGCACACAACAGCGATAGCTAGCAGCAGCCGACATTTTTCAGGCGGCTCCGAAGCAGGAAGTAGTCAGGCAGTAACGTCTGAAGCTACTTCTGCGAGGTTGCAACCTATAGCAACAGATGACAAACTTGTCACTAGACCCAGCAATGGTATGATTGCCCATAGTTTTATCCTTTTTGACAGTCGCTAACGACAACAAACTGATGGTGTTCATTTGATTTCGCAGAGGAACATCTGGGAGGGGCAGCTAGCTCCACCATGGCTCCCTTATCCAGAGAGACTTCGACTCATGTTCAAGAAGTCGAACGTCCACCTATACAGACATCTGCTGCTTCAACTTCCACAGGAGTGGCTGCTACACCCGGTGCAGCAGCTACCAACAGATTTATAGTTGGTTCCTTCACCAACCTCTTCTTCACTTCATTAGGACCCTTAGTAGAAAGGGTAATGGAGAGAGAGAGAACGTTGGTTTCATCACCGTCAGGAATCCAACTACTTATCTGATCAGCGCCATCTGTAGTCAGGGTGATGAAGCTCAAGCTACCTATCTTGAACACATACTGGATGAGCTGGAGGAATCAATTAAGATATACAAAGATCTTAATCGGGGGGAGGTAGAACCCCTAGTGAATTCTGAATTTGAAAGGATGACTCAAGAGGCTGCGGTCACAAAAGCTGCTTTCCAGACCTTTTTTGACACTTATGCTACCAAGGCTTCAGAGTATGATTCCCAAATGGAGATAATAGCCTCTGCTGCTGGGGAGAAAGAAAAGAAGGTTGTTGAGATGAAAGCGGAGTCTGCTCGACTTGAAGAAGAGATGAGAATCGTTCAGCTTGCTCTTGAGGAAGAGACTACACAGCATAAAGCTGTCGTTCAGCAACTTGACATTCTAACTCGTGAGAAGAATGAGTTTGTCAAGACTCATCAAGATGAAATCACTCGCCAACTAGTGACCTTGCCGACCTTTGATGATGAATCTGGAATAGAGGAAGCTAGAAGGCGGGTGTTGGATTCGCGTGCAGGACGGATCCAATCCTTAAAGCAGCAGATAGCTAACTTGATGACACCTCCAGCTGAATAAGAATTTTTTTGTATTTTCTCTTTTATGATATGTCTTTTTGTAATGCCTTTAATTTTGATCAATAAAAAGATATTATTTTTATGGATCTATTATTTATTGCATATCCCATTAAGGATATAAATAATAGCGATAGAAAATATATTCAGATGTCTAGGACATGATATATTTCTTGATTTAGAAAATAATTATATTCATTATTCTGCTCAGAGGTAATGTGGACATGGTAGAATATAATTTGTTGAATATCATTATTTCAGTAGATAACTTAATCAGAAATAAATACGTAACAAGTTGCTGATATGGATGAACGGATGAATCGTCAAAAATGTATGAACGAAATGAATCGTCAGAATGAACGGATGAACCGTTTGATGAATTGAATGAACGGGTGAACCGTCGGATTGATGGAATAAATGGGTGAACCGTCGGATGAATAGGATGAATGGGTGAACCATCGGATGAATAGGATGAACGGGTGAACCGTCAGATGAATAGGATGAACGGGTGAACCGTCGAATGAATAGGATGAACGAGTAAACCGTCAGGTGAATAGGATGAACGGGTGAACCGTCGAATGAATGTAATGAACGGGCCAACCGTCGAATGAATGTAATGAATGTTGCGAAGAACGCGTCGCTTCGTTATTTCAAGAATCTCTGCCTATAAATAGAATAGAAATCTAGATGGAATGATCACTTTTACTTTTTAACACAAAGATGTTGTCTAGAGATGCATCCAAGAAGGCTGAGATTGTCCCGAAGGTTGAAGAACTCCCGGAGGAATGTCCAGCCGAACCCAACCTGCCAAAGCAAATAGAAGCGGGCGAAGGTTCGTCTGCACCCAAGCCGCCAAGGGGCATCTTGGACTTCCTACTTGAACCAGGGACGACTGAGGAAGAGGAGGCTAAATGACTGGCTGCTTGCAAATTTTTGGTGGGTTCGAGCAAAAACGTCCTCGGCTCTTTTGCCGACTATGTCTTCGATAAGGACGGCAGTGACCCGCGTCCCAATTTTGAAAAGGAAGATAGTGACCTTCCTTAATTTTGTGTAATAACGATTATGATGAAATAAAAATAAAACTTTATTTATGAACTGTCTGATCATATTTACAAGAAATCTTTTTTACATTCATACATAATACTTTTTGAGGAACTTGCCATTGATGGGCATCATTGCAACTCGACCGTCCAGCTCTGTGAGTTGATAGGCTCCGTTTGAGAAGACTTTGCTCACACTATAAGGCCCTTCCCATTTTGCATCAAACTTGCCTTTACTCATGTGAGTCATAGTCATGGGACGTCTCATTGAAAGAACGAGTTCTCCTTTCAGAAAGGCTCTGACTTTAACTTTATGATTAAAAGTCTTCGAGATGCGAGCTTGATATAATTCGATATGTTGCTGAGCCAATAGTCACTTCTCGTCGAGCGCCTCCAGTTCTTGAAGTCGAAGAAGGTCATTATTCTCCGTAGTAAGTTCGTTAGCAATAGTAATCCTCAAGGAAGGAATTTGAAGTTCCAGAGGTAGAACTGCTTCACAACCGTACACCAGAGAGAAGGGTGTACAGCCTGTGGGGTTGCGGACCATAGTATGGTAGGCCCATAGACATTCTCCAAGCTTTTTACTCTAGTTTCGTTTGTTAGTAGATACAAACTTCTTAAGGAGCTTGATAATAGTCTTGTTGAAGGCTTCAGCTAGGCCATTAGCAGCAGGATTATAAGCTGTCGAAGCGACATTATCAATCTGATGATCGTCACAGAACCTTGTGAACTTTTGACTGATAAACTGAGGTCCGTTGTCATGAATAATTCGTCGAGGTATACCAAATATGTAAATGACATGGTGTTTGACGAAGTTGATGACGCTGCTGGTTTTGACTTCAGCCAAAGTTATAGCTTCGGCCTACTTGGAGAAATAATCTGTTATGGCTAATATAAACCGATATCCCTTAGAAGAAGGAGGATTGATGGGACCTATAATATCTATGCCCCAAGCTTCAAAAGGCCAGGAAGCAGCAGTTGGATGAAGGAATTCCGACGGTTGATGGATGAAATCTGTATGGATTTGACAGGCTCGACATTTCCTTGCATATTCGATGGCATCGGATACCATAGAGGGCCAATAGTAACCCATTCGTCGGATACGATCTTGTAGTTTAGGGCCTGGTTGATGTGCTCCGCAAACACCATCATGAGCTTCACATAATACTTGCTTCGCTTCATCACCAGCAAGACAGCGCAAGAGTAGGCCGTCATAAGTCCGTCGATAAAGAGTTTTGGTGGTCTGATTATAGTAGAATCGGAGAGATCGTCGACGAATACTTGTAGTCTCCTTCGGGTCTTCAGAAAGTATGTCGTGAACTACGAAATCAATGAAGGGAGCTCTCCAATCTTCATTGATAACATTGATTTTGGCAAGGTTGTTGTACTCAATGTTGCAATTATTTTCGATATAGAACAACTCTATATTGGAAACCACAATCACTTGTTATCTCTTGACGGGAATTGCTAAGACTGCTGCAAGATTAGCAAAAGAATCTGCCTCAGTGATACAAGCTCGTCGGACATATTCAATGAAGAAGGCCTTGAATGATATAGCCATATAAATTATAGCTTCATGATAGGGCACTAGATCTTGATGGCGGACCTCATATATTCCTCTAACCTGATTAACAACCAGTTTAGAATTGCCATAGACTTCAAGATATTCGACTCCGAATTGTTTTGCTAATTGGAGTCCAATAAGCAAGGCATTGTATTCAGCCAAATTGTTGGAGCATGGCTGATCTAAGGAGTAAGCTCTTTGGATAGCTAATCCTTCTGGAGAGACTAGAACAATTCCAACTCCTGCGACAATGGTCCCATTAGGTCCGATCTGGGATGCACCGTCGAAGAATAGACGCCAGGTAGAAAATTCTTCAGAAATCATGTTTGATTCTAATGTTTCATCTGGAAATTACTCATAAAGCTTAGATGTTTCTGGGACAGGGTGAGCTGCAAAAAAGTCAGCCAGTACTTGACCCTTAACAGACTTTTGTGGAACATAAACCATGTTGTACTGGACTAGCAGAATGGCCCATGTAGCCAATCGAGAATTGAGTGTGCTAGGCTTCTTTATCAATACTCGAAGAGGATTAACTCGGGAAATGACATGAATGGTTTGGCTAATGATATAATGTCGAGTATTTTGAACATCGAACATAAGAGCTTGGCATTCTTTCTCAACCGGAATATAACGGTGTTCAGCACCAATCATAGTACGACTAAGATAGTAAATGGCTTGTTCATGGCCTTCTTTGTTCTTCTGGGCAAGTAAAGCACCCAATGAATGATCCATAGTGCGGACATACATTAAGAATGGTATGCCTAAGATTGGTGGCACCAAGACTGGCAGGTTCATCAGATACCGCTTTATATCATCGAATGCTTATTGACATTCTTCAGTCCAAATAAAAGATACACCCTTCTTCACTAATTGATTAAACGGTCTGCAGCATCCAGACATATTTGAAATGAACCTCCTGATATACGCAAGTCGACCTTGGAATCCTCGTAGCTCTTATAAGTTGTGTGGAGGACGTATCTCTTAAATGGCTTTGATCTTCTCGGGATCCACGTGCATACCTTTAGAGGTAATGACGAAGCCGAGAAATTTACCACTAAAGACACCCAAGAATGACTTGGTGGGATTCATCTTTAACTGATGTTGGCGCATGAGATTGAAGATAGTTCTTAAATCCTGGATGTGATCTTCTTTTAGGCGACTTTTGACGGCAATATCGTCAACATAGCATTCGACAGTCTTGCGCAGATGATCTCGAAAGATGGTACTCATAGTTCACTTATAAGTTGCACCCGCGTTCTTGAGACCAAATGGCATTACAGTGTAACAATAAACTCCACGAGGGGTGCAGAAAAAAGTGTGTTTTTCATCTTCAGGATTCATCCGAATCTGATTGTATCCAGAGAATCCATCCATGAAGGATATTCTTTCAAATCCACAAGTATTGTCGATCATGACATCTGTAATAGGGAGAGAAAATTCATCCTTTGGACAAGCTTCGTTAAGATCCCGAAAGTCGATGCAAACTCAAACTTTGTCAGTTTTCTTCAAGACTGGGACAACGTTGGCTACCCAATCAGGATGTTGTTCTTTTCGAATAAAGCTACAAGCTATGAGCTTTTTGACTTCATCATCAATAGCGTCCATCATTTCTGGCTTAAATCGCCTTTGATGTTGTTTGACTGGCTTTGCATTAGACAAAATAATTAGTTTATGAGTAGCCACTTTGGGATCTAGACCTGGCATGTCTTAATAATTCCAAGTAAAGACATCAATGTATTCCCGAATAAGAAGAATTAATTCTTGCTTATCTGCCTCTGGAAGGTTCTTGCTAATGAATATTGGACGAGGTGACCCGCTTTCTCCTACGTCAATTTGAACCAATTTATCTTCGGTAGGAGGTTCTCGTTGTTCGAATCGGAGTTCCCATTGGGTATCCATTCGTTGAGCCCAAGGATCTATTTCAGGATTTTCTTCGATATCTTTGTCATAACCTTCCGAGAATTCAGCAAAAACCATATTAGACGACCCGAACAATCGATGAACTTGACCGATACTGGTGTCGGAATCCCATGATCTGGAATCAGAATAATTAGAGCATTTCTTACTATCAGATTAGGAGACTTTTGAAGATAATTCCTGAGGTGAAGCATATTTGAGACCTCTTTTTGTCCTGCTGTAGTACATCTCTGATTTTCCTTTCGGAACAACCGTATGGATAGGAGTTCGTCTACCCTTACCGTAATTGAGGCCATTCTTGAAGTCATAACCCATCTTTCGGATGATATCTTTTGATAGTTGACTATAACGATGAAGTTGGAGACGTCCCATATCGTTATTTTTGCTATCATCCGTATAGCTGAATTTTTGTTCTGGCCCTTTACTAAAAAGTATTAGACTTTCGTCTCTCTTTCGAGAAGGGACAACAAAGTATGAATTATCTGGATGTTCGAGTAAGACCTCTGTTTGAAGAGATTGTACAACTCCCATTGTAAATGACTGAAAGCTATCTAACATATCCAAATAGCATTTAGTATGATAAATGACATCAGTGTACTGGAAAGGAGATACTTTTTCATTGATTTGCATATCTGTATTTACAACAGGATCTTTAGCCTTAGCAGGCTTGGTCAGATTGATTAAAGAGGGGGAGAAGAAGAACGTATAGGAGGCTTGCTGCGACGAAGGTCAATAACAAGTGGCTCAGTGGAGGTAAGCTCCCTTTTATCCTTGTTATGAGATAAATCAACAAGTGGCTCAGAAGAGGTGAGCTGTCTTTTATCCTTGTTACGATGTGGGTCAATAACAAGTGGCTCAGAAGAGGTGACCTCCCTTTGATCTTGACCACCATCAGTTGGTTGCTTCCGAACTGGCAAGTGAATAGCAGTGGTTTGGAGGACTGAGGATAAGAAACACGGCCTTTGACAGGTATAATGAGGTTGTCATTGGGCACTGCTTCTTGTTTTTCTTCAGTGTCCAGAGCCAGTACTACCTTCATGAACTCATCTTTATACATGCGACCATCGTTACAATATGCTTCGACACCTTTGATAGGATAGAGATCCGCAACCTCTTTTTGAACCTCTCCATTATCATCAACATATTTGAAACATTGATGGAGAGTCGAAGGAACAATGTTGTGTTCATGCAAGAATGGTCCCCCCAAAAGAGCATTGTAAGAGCAACCATGGTTGTCTATAATGTAGAAGGTCACCTTTGTGCGGAGATTGCCTATTCGGAGTTTTAGGCGAATCATGTCCAGAGGCTCATTTCTTCCCTGGTTAAACCCCAAGATGGTGGTGATTGTACCAGAAAGACTATGTACTAGGATCTTCAGTGCATCTAGTATTGTCTTTGGCATGATGCTGAGTGCTGACCCTGGATCTATCAGAATGAGATTGACTTTTATCGAGTCGACATATCCTGTATAGTGTTGAGGACGGTCATGCATATTGTCTTCTATTAGCATATTATCCTGTGTGAAGGTAATATTTGGCATTAACTCCAACACACTGTGACAATGGAGGCAAGAGACAGGCTCTGCTTTTGACTTCTTTAGAAGGGTTAGACAGGTTCCTTCCTGTATTAGAGCTTTACTCAGAGTTTCTCGAGTTTCTTTGGAGAGACGTAAGAGCTCGACGATCGACAACCTGGCCGGTGTATTGGCTAGTTGAGCCAAAATATCAAAGTTATATGGCTTCTCAAGTCCAGAAGGAGATGACTTCTTCAAAGGCTTATCGAAGCGGACTTGTTGTTGGCCTTTGTCGGCTACCATCGGCTTGGGAGGAGTAGGTTCTACAACCGATGAGGATGCAGAAGGGATGTCCTCAGTGGAAACAGGTTGCACTGGAGCGGACTCAGAAGAAGAAGCATGGTTTTCTTAATTTTCAAGAACTTCCCGTAGGTAGGCTTTCCCTGACCTAGTGCCCAGCAGGATTTTCTCTTCAACTATAGGGTCAAAAGACACCATATTGCAGATCTTTGTTCTACTCTTGGAGCGGTCTTTTTGTTTAGATAAGGAAGAAGCCTCGAAGTCTGCCATGAGGTCAGGATGAATCCACATAATCTCAACATTATCGAGAGATAAGGGGACGAGACCTTCATTTCGTGGAGGAGAAAGATTTTCGATCTCGAGAGTGGCCTTGGGGATAGGAATGACACCATGTTGTACCATCTGTGGAGGGAAGTTATCGAACTGTACTGAGACCATGTTCGCGGTAACAGTCTTCTCATCTTGTTGAAGAGTGACAACACCAGCGTTGACTAACTCTTGAATTTTGCCTTTCAGCACGTAACATGCTCGAGTGGGATGCCCAATGAACCTGTGATAAACACAATATTTGGGATGATCAGTCTTACCGACCTCATCAGGCTTCTTCGGGTCTGGGAGTTAGAGCTTATTGCTTTTGATTAAGCAATCAAAGATGCTCACGGTGTCATTCTCGTTAAAGGAGTATTCTACTTTCGGACGAGGTTCCCTTGGTGTAGGAGCAGAAGGAGTAGAAGTATACATAGGTGGGGCCACGTTGACAGCCAGAGATTCTTTACTCTTCAAATTGATGTTCAAAGTCTCTTTTCCCTTACGGTTGTTCTCGCGATTACCGCTATTAGACGTCGGGTGTTTATCCCGGTCAGGGTTAGACATTTGTACCCCCAACTGCTTGAACTTGTCAGCACTGACTTCAGCTGCTTTAGCATTGACAATAAACGATGGCCAGTCATGAAATTGAGTTGACCCCGTCCACATGCTAATAATAGGCAAAAGATTTGCCTTGCAGGTATCTATAGTGAAAGCGGTCGGAGTTCCAGGAGGCATCTTTAATGCTTATCGGCGAAATCTTTCAATGAAACTCTCAGCAGTTTTATTATGTCTTTGTTTGATCTTGTTGAGGGCCGACATGGTCATGTCATTGATTACCTCGTAGAATCGTTCCAAGAAGATTTGTTTAAGACCCGAGAAAGAAGTGATACAGCCATCAGGCAAGCTTCTGTACCAATCGTATGCTACACCATCTAAACAGCCGACTAATACCCTGGTAAGAAGAGCATCATTTGGCTGAAGTTGAACGGTCATTACCTCAAAGTGGTTAATGAACTGGCTCGAGGAAGTACTGTCGTCAAACAGCAAAATTGTAGAAATTTTGTACTTTGGAGGAAATGGGACTTCCTTCCATTCAACCGGATAGGGTTGTTTGATCCCCAATCTCTATAAGTTGTCTTTCTCTTTGAAGGCCTCGAACTGAGTGCGCAAGAGTTTGACAGCTTCATTAGCATCCTCCGATAATGAAGAAGGAACAGGCTGAATTACAGTGTTAGGGGGAGGAACAGCGTGGTAAGTACTACCCCCAGCTCCTGACTGACTTGGTGTGGCTTAAATTTGTACAGGGGGTATTTGAGGAGATACTATCCCCAGACCTGCATTGACAGGTACCGACGATGCTATAATCTTAGGATTTGCAGCAGGTGCGGTCGGTGGTACTGTATGTTGGGCCACGATGATAGAATGCATACTTGCGACCATTTCAGCCATGGTCTTCAGCTTGTCCTCTAGTGCAGCAATTCGTTGTTCTTGACTAGCCGAGCTAGAAGCATCCGGGTCTTCAGTGACAACATAAGCTATCACTTCTCTAGGTACAGTAGAAGACACTGTCTGTTCATAACTTTCGCTGTATGCATCATAATCAGAGAAAGAATCATCCCCTGAGTGAGAAATAGGGAAATGACCAGAAGGATCTTGGAAAAGATTCCTTTGACCGATTGTGTCTTATTTTCGGGATCTAATATGTCGGAATACCCCTTCAGAAGATTCATAGAGTAAATCTAGATATCTTTGACTGGGCTTACGGGGTTTTCCATGTTTCGAACACTTCCTACCCAGTGTCTCGAGAAGCCATGTTAACGGAAGCATACAACACTTCGCCTTCTGACATTGGTTCAGAAGTTGCAAAATTCAGATGATCGAAGACAGATCATTTTGTTGTCTGGCAACAACACTTGATGACAACTTTGTGATTACAATGGTGTCCAAATGGTTGAACTGGAGGTGTTGAGATATTATCCCACTTTTGCTTGAGGTGCTTCCGGAGATCAGAAACAATGTCGGGACAAGAAGAAGTTTGAGGGATATATTCTTTGACAACATTCGGAACATGGTTTCGATTCATCAGATATTTTGTTTCACGAGTGTACAGAGAAGTACTCAGTTCATTAGCATAGGTGTTAGGATTTTTTATCCTGGAAGTTTGCCTCTGATGCAGGTTCATCTTCGGCATTGGCTGCTTGCGTTTCGTCGAAGTTGATGTAGACCGTTGTCTATTGAGATAATCCCGTAGATCAGCAAACTCACCCTCAGGAGTTTTCGTCTGAGATACCAGTAATTTTCCTTGCTTTGAGCAGGATATCCGGAGAGTTGGGAGATCATAGAGTTCCGCTACCGGAGTAGGCATAATACTTCTTTGATCAATACATTTCTCTTTGGCAGGAAGAGAGGAACTCTTGTTTGAGAGAGCCCTTGTACTGATTGGTGACGAGGCATGTTCAGATTGACCTTCCGAGGTAAAGACCCGGGAAGACTGAGAAAAGATCAAAGGACCTTTTTCCTTGTTTTGTGAGGAAGGTTTGGCTAAAGAGCGTTTCCTTCTGTTGTCTTCCAAGTCGTGGAACGTAGAAGTTTGAGAAAAGACCAACGGGCTTTTTCTTTTATTATGGGAAGGGGAAGGAACAGTCAACAGACTATCTCCAGTGTATTGCGCTGGAACAACCGGGTGCCTGGGAAGAGAAGCAGAGTTTTTTCCCTTGCTGTAAGAAGAAGAGAGATTAGCCAAAGGGCTATCCTTATTAGACTGCGCTGGAACAGATTGTGCAGAGATTGAAGTGGCAATAGGCGTATTGGCTGATTGCGCTTGGAAAGCTTTGACAGATGGCCTTTTGGCCACAGAAACTGTAATTTGTGCAGCAGGAGTCCTGGCTTCAGTAGATTGCACAGGAGGGAAGGAGGTTGCCAACTGTGCCAAAGAAATACGGGTCTTGCACTTTGCCATAGCAGCATAGAAAGTGGCTTATGCGGCAGGAAGAGGAGCAGTGTGCTGCGCAGGAGCTCTAGCTTGTGCTTTAGTAGTACGGGTGGTATTTTGCGTAAGGATAAGAACTGCGCTGGCAGTTATTCCATCGTGGGCCAACTGTATTGGACGCATGGCATTATTTGATTGAAATGCGCATGGTCGTGTACAGGCAGTTGCCACGTGACGAGTAATTGATGGAATGTAGGCTACGTAATACATGTCAGTTATCTTGATAGATTGCACTAGTATCAGACTGTGCTTCAAATGGATTGCGCTGAGACTCGGGCTTGGTTAAACTGCGCTGAAGTTGAGCTTTCATACTGCGCTGGATGTACAGCTGTCTTCGAGCGCTGTGCTGCACAAGAGACGAAAGGACTCCTCGTTTATCGGGCTATCAGCTGTCAGAAGATCGGCATTGCCACGTCAGCATAGGAAGTGGCATAGCAGCATAGGAAGTGGCATTGCCACGTCAGCGTAGCGCGGTTGGGTGGTAACGCATTTCAGCTTGCGTGTTTGATTTCTAGCGTAATCTGCTTCCTGCACAGTCCAGTTGAAGGGTGCGTAATTTAATTTCCTCGGTTTATTTGATAAATACAACTTGATTTTTTAGGACCTACAGAGACGTCTCATGACCGCAAAAGTACCTTATGGACTGGTCCGCATGAACGCCTACCAAACAGAGCCGCATAAGCTCGAAAGGTAGTAACTAATTTTTCTGACTACCTTCTGACTTCTTTCTCCTTTCCTTTTCAGAGAAGCTGTCGGTCAATCCCTCAGGGGAGCTCTTGGTATGTCAGGCTCAATCTGCCTTGGATGTGAGGTTCGACCAGGTGGTTGAATATGTGTCAACCCAACTTACTAAAGATCAATCTGAGGACAGGTTGAGGGTCATCAGCAACCAATCCTTCTTCTATCTCTTGGGCATGATGAACTCGGGGCAATTAGGGGCACGCATCTGAAACCCGCATTCTTCTTTGGAGATGCCCTAACTGTAAAGAACTCCAGCGTTCTAGATTTATCTAAAAGTTAGAGTTTTTCTTCCAACGGGATGGCGATTCATATTCCTCAGATAAAACATCATTTCCCGCTATCCTGGTTTAGTATGCTGCCAATTGACAGAAAAATGGTGGACTCCCTAACTTTGAGCCAGCAGGGGATGTTCGTGGGTGATATTCATTACCACAAAACATCAAGGTCGGTAGTCGCGGGCAAGATACCGGCAGCTGCTATGTGATGGGGTTGGCCCTGGGCAGTTTCATAAACGTGCAGGGTACCAACTTCACGTTATCCCAAGCTGATACTTTTATGAATTAGATTGCTAAAAAGGGGTCCTACCCCACTGGTCGGCTGTCATTACTGAACTGGATGAACCCCACCCCTTCATGGATCAATTTGACCTTGTGGATCTTGTGGACATATAAGGAACTCATGTTCGAGAGTGGCCTTTATCATGCCATACGGGGCACTTGTTATGGTCTGCCCAGAAACAAGAAGCTGTTCATGGCTCTTCTTGAGATGTACAACTGTCGCACGGGGACCTTTTTTACACCTGGAGGGGAAATGGGACTCGCTCTTCATGAGATGCGTGAAGTCTCCAAGCTGCCTTGGGAAGATAAAGTTTTTGAGGCATATACCCCAACAAATGAAGAATTTGAGGAATTGGAGCAGCAGTTTTCGAGTTTTGTAGCTGTTTACCAGGAATTGCTATATCATCATAGCATGTGCCAAAAAATATCGAAGAAGAAGAATGATAGCTCAGAAGGGAACCTTCCTCATACCAAGACCTGGCTCAGCTACTTGTTTGAACTAGGTGCCTCAGGCCGGGTTTACCTTCGAAGTCTTCGAACCCGGAAGGAGGTACAAAATCAGGTGTTGAATGCCAAGAGGGTTAAAACTGTTGGTGATAGATTCGGGAGCCAATCTGACACTTTTGGTTACTTTTATCAAGATACCTAGAGGATGTCTGATAAGGCCCTTCTGGCGGGATTTTCGATGCTGTGGTTGCAGATTTGTGTAGTTTCGGGGGGGGGGGGGGGCTGGGGCTATTAAGAGAAATAGCCGAAACCTGATCCTTTTCGTTGTGAAGCTAGTCTTTGGAGGCAGGCTAGCTCTACTCCTCGCCATGGTATGCAGCATTCATCATGGCCTCCGGGCTTTCTCGTCCAAAGTCATTGCTCGCGATACAGTGAAGGATTTTTAGCGAATTGAGCTGCCCTAACATTATCTGATGGGGTGGCTGTTAATGCACTGCCCATCTTTGACGAGGCCCAGCCCAGAGGACGACGTGACTGCTGATGATGCCTTTATTTACCAGTACAGTCGTATGCCTGGGAGTACACTACCATGCCAGCTTGTCGGATGGCGTTGGCACGAGTGGACAGATATTCCTTCTTCATGTTTGTTCCTCATTTTACTGAAGAAGAAGTAAGAGACGTACATCTTGATGGTGCTGCATCTCCTCATTTCTTGTCCGAGAAGATGCTCTCTGGTTGCAGAACATCCGCCCTGCACATCTGGTATATCACAATCGCAACTCCGTATTTTTGGAGCCTTACTTACCCAGTCGATTCTCTCGATAATTTGGGTATAGTCAAATATTCTTGGACAATCCCAACTCCAGTCTGGGCTTTGATGGTAGCATTTTAGATGGCATCTGGGCTTGACATTATTATAGTGCGGTTCATTCCCGTGCCAGCTTCTGCGTTCCCGATGCTAGAGAGTCGGGGCATATTTTATACATGGCGGCCCTGTACCATGTTATGGTGAACAAGCCCCTAGAGATTTTGACCCAAGTACCAGCTTCATTATCGTTACTGGTTTGGAAGAGAAGCCAAAAGAGTCCAGGAAGGGGAAGACAGTTGAAATGTCTGACTCGGAGTCTATTAATGTGGACAAGGAGGATGACCCTGATAATCTGCTTCCTCTTGCAGATGATACGGTGGCAGATCTGCCACCTGCTGTGCCTAGTCCTTCGCGTAAACGAAGCAGGCATGAGTCCTCTGTCGTTGGCAGAACTCGCTCCCAAAAATGGGCCACGATCAAGCCTCGCAGGCCGAGCACTAGGAAGAGAAGTGATGACGTCGATGTCGTTTCAGAGGTGAATCGTGTTACGACCACCCTTTTTAGTTCTTCTTTTCTGAAATATAATCTGATCATCATTTTTTTCTTTTTCTTTGTAGGCGTCTGGAGAAGTGAACTCCCCAGAGCCGGCTATCGCATCTGAGGTTGACCCTGCTATAGTCGTCTTAATTAGTGCTATGACTGCCGAGCTTTCTTCCACCACAGCCGTCCCGACAACGGCTGAGATTCCTCCTGCTGCTGATATCTCAACCAGGAGCAATGTAGGCTCTACTGAACCAGTCCTCGAGGTTGTTGAACCTCAGTCGGTTGATACCGACCCAGTTGTATCCACTTTCGGGGTGGCTGGGGCAGAGAAAGCAGCTGCAAGCGGCTCAGGTGTCGCCGTTGAAGATGGTACGGTAGCTGTGAGTGAGCCTCAGCCTCAGCGACACTCCCCTGGTAAGCTATGTCATGTCTTGACTAGTGAGGAGGTTTATTTGCTCTATCTTTATATCCTTCGAGTTAAGTTGATCGATGGTTGTTCTGGACATACAGGTCCTGCTCCTTCACTGTCAACAATAGACACCATCAGGGGAGAAGCTACCATGGTAGATTTAGTGGAAGGAAGCACGCCTCTTTCTTCTCCAACTCAGACCGAGGGCCCTCTTGCCGAGTCGAGTTCAGAAGGACAAGTAGTAGGACTGTCGGGGTTGGAAGAAATGGTCCCTGCACCCTCCTCGGTTAATATGGTTTTAACACCGGAGGTTGATCTTTCTGCACTGCCAAGTCATCGAATCCTTCGGGCTGCGGAGGAGGAGATGACTGCTGTTCAAACATCTTATCGCTTGAAACTTGCATCCCTGGTGATAAGGGCATCATGTTCTGGTACATCTTCTTTGCAACCATCTTCAACTCTCTCGGCTACTCTTTCTTTAACACCGTCCTCTTCGGGAGTTCTGGACGAATCGTCGAAGGACGTAATTGATAGTTTCTACCACCATTTGAAGCGAGGGGTCGACGCTATCCTGGAAAGAGGGACATCTTTTGTACTGGCTCGTCAATATGCCCGCGGCCAAATTAAACTTCTCAAAACACTCCCGGGCGAGGTAGGGATGGTCGACCTCTTGGAGCCCGAATTGGTAGAAGCTGATAAGCTCGTGGCTCAGCTTTAAGGGCTGTGGCAAGTTGATATGTCTTTGGCCATAGATCAGGAGTGGGCCTTCCTTACAACAGTTATGGAGCAGGTAAAGACGGTACTGAATACGTCCAAACCTGTTCTAGTGGAGGACCTTCAAGATCTGTCTCTGAAGTATGATCAACTAAGCCGTAGAGGAGAGTACTATTTAGCTCGGAAGGAAGCCACATCTCGTATGATAACTGATACCAACGAGCAGATCCTCCAACTTCAGATAAAGTTAGCTTCTTTAGAATCTGAGCTCCAGGCCTCCCGTAAAGATAAGGAGTTAGTTTATCGAAAGACCGACCAGGTCACCCGAACCTCTGCTGCTCTAGAGTCTGCGCTGAAGAAACTTGAAGACCGTTGGCAGGCTCATGCGCATCTAGACGATACAAAAAAGTTGACCCAAGAGGCCGAGCGCCGGGCCACACTGAGGATTGAGCGGTCGACAACCAAGCTGAAGGACCAGCTTAGAGAACTGTGTATCGCCGAACCATGATCGAATTTTTCTCTCTTTTATTATTATGTCCCTCCATTTCTCTATGTTTTTTGTAGAACAAGGACGTGGTCCCAGGGAATTGTAGCACTTTTGACTTTTCATGAATGAGTATGTTTATCACATCCTTTATTTGTGGTATCTGTTGTGTTTGTACAGTATTTTTGAGGTTATGGTACTTGCCCCACTGGGGGACATTCTGTGGACCTATTACCCTTGGCATACCTTGGTTTTAGGTATGGATAATAAGTTCGATAGGGAGACCCAGCATATTTACATGAACGTGGTAAACATGAGATTTGATGATAGAACCTTCCTACTCAGAAGTACTGAGGACATGGTAGGGGTGGACTCAAATGAGGATACATAGAACAACTCAGAGGTAATATGGACGTGGAAGCTCTACATAACGGGTAATTAATGCCGTAAAACAACTGGGTTCCAGATGCATATGATTGTGAAGAAGGGGTACATGTACTAGAGGACCTAATACAGCATTTGTGTTCAGCTGCGGACATTTGTGGTCAACTGTGGACATTTGTGGGCCTATTACCCTTGACGTACCCTAGTTTTGGGTACGGATAATAAGCCGAGAGAAAACCAACATACTTACTCAGAGGTAATGAGGACGTGGTAAATATGAGGTTTTACAATGGAGTCTTCCTACTCAGAGGTAATGAGGACGTAGCAGGAGTAGACTCAACGAAGGATACATAGAACGACTCGGAGGTAATATGGACGTGGAAGTTCTACGTAATGGGTGATTTGTTTGTGAAGGAAGAGAAACAACTCAGAGGTATTGAGGACGTGGTTGTTTCGAGAATTTTGTGGACCTGTTCCCCTTTTTTTATGCACTGAAAGTGCGAGTAACAGATTCTGAAGAAAATGCTCTTCTAGGGAGGATGTTCAGAGGTATAAATGACTTGCTACCAAGAAGATGCGATATGAATTCATTTGAGGTAGCCGGAGTGTAAGTTCAGCGGTACCAAAGGGTACATAACTCAATAATCCGATTGATTCGGAGGGTGTCGTTTAGACATAATATTTCTTCAGGAACCTGCCGTTGATGGGCATCATGAGTAAGTCTCCGTTTTGCCTTGCGAGACGGTAAGCACCATTGGAGAATACAGCCTTGATGATAAATGGGCCTTCCCACTTGGGCTGGAACTTGCCGACGGTTTTATGAGTCATAACCATCGGCCTCCGAACTGCCAAAACGAGATCGTCTACTTGAAATGTTCTCAGTTTAACCTTTTTGTTGAAGGCTCTAGAGATGCGGGCTTGATAAAGCTCGATTCATTGTTGAGCTAGCAGACGCTTCTCATCTAGGGCCTCTAACTCTTGTAGCCGACGACGGTAGTTATCATCCGTCGTTAGTCGGTAAGTGAGGGCGACGCGGAGCGAGGGGATTTGTAACACCCAGTTTTCTAGATGAGGGTAATTTTAAAATTTTGTAATTATAATTATTAATTATTGATATTTGTCACAACCCGCACCCACTGTTAGGGTACGAGAACGTAACTACGCCCAGCCTACGCCGCAGTGTCGGCGGTAGAACGCTGTCCTAGGTCACAACATTTAACAATATAATGATAAGCAATTTATACTCCCCGAATGGGGGTGACATAGCAGATACAGACTCAATCACATCGAAGGTAGAGCATGATAAGGATAGATAAAACATGAAATCCAAAAGAGATACAGGAGATAGAAGTCTAAGTGTCTAAGATACAAAAACTCAGAAATACATCTCAAAACTCAAATACAGATATAGTAATCCACAAAGTAAATACAACTCCAGACAAAATGAAATAACTACCTAAACAACCTCTACTGTGTCTCCTCTAGGCTAGCAGGCAATCCCAGGCCATCTGTAAAATTTATCAACAGGTCCAGTCAGGACAGGAGCGAGCACAATACATCTTAACAGTTCATAGCAGGTTAGAAAATTTAATCATGCAGTAAAGTAAGATACAAGTACTGAAAGAATTGCAGTATGTAAACAGAGAGAGAAAGTTGTAATAGAAATATCTACTATAGATAGAGAACTAACATGTGGCTAGTGAGTCAGAGTATAATATAGACATGTGAATGGCATAGGAGATTCTGATAAGATACTATGGAAGAGATTCTGATAAGATACTACTTGGGTATTATTCACATGTCTACTTCTGCTCCCCCGTATCCCCAATCAATACACAAGGATCCAATCAGGTTATGTTATGATACTATGTATAGCCCCCGAAGGGTGGTAAGCCCCCGAAGGGTGGTACATAGTAGTCGAAAAATGGGGATTCTAGGAGACTCTGTGATCATAAGAGTATATGTCACAAGTGATCGAAGAACCTGTGAAGCATAGTGATACGACATGTAAGTGAAACGTACAGAACATGTAGTACCCGATGCTCCCTAAGGATAACATCTCAAGAAGGGATCCGTATAGTACCAATCCGTGTGACCAAAGTGACAGTACAAGTAAAGTAATCTACTGTAGAAAATAATTCTAAGCAGGATATGAAATGATCAGAGAATGTACTCGCCTGATAACCTGAACAGCTGATAAGTATAGGGGGTCCGACTGAAGCCACAGAGTCTTATTTAAAGCAACACCGGTTACAAGGTGTTCAAGTTGTAATAAATGAATCTCTATAATTAATCTACATTATCCTAGGTTCTTTAAAGTCAAAACAACTCTAGGTCGACTCCGGTCAATAATCTAGTCAAACTAGGTCAAGTGTTGACTTACAGTTGACTTTGGGTCAACTTGTCAACTCTGGTCAAACATGGTCAATTCTAGTCTAATATAAAGTGTACTTCGTTATTTGTACGTCGAAACTTATGACACGCAAATTGAGATAAGAAGATTATCGGTAAGGTTGATAATCTTATTATAGTGATCCACGTATCCAATTTGTCAATTTCAGCGATGTGAGATCACTGGAATCAACTGAGCTAAGTTTCGTTGTACTAATCCCGAAATACGAACATTATAAGAATTAATTATTAATTATTTATAAAATGGTTAAACTCAGTGAAATTATCAACAAACATTCTCGGATGATGAAATAAACATCGCCAACGTGTCCAGAATGGTCAAATTAGCTAGGATAGCCTACCCAACGGTCCAATTTGGACACAAGGGCAAAAAGGTAATTTCGGGTGAAAACGGTGTCCGTGTCGGAGCCGTTTTGCACTGAAAAATGTGCAAAAAAACAAGTCTATAAAATATAACAAATTATGTCCACGAAACCAGAATGATGATACGAACCCAACGGTATCTCCAGAATTGGATTCCGTTGACCCGATCTCACTTTGGTCCGTTGACCAGAACTTGGAATTCCGGTTTGCACAGAAATGCGTGCCGGAGCCAATATTCTCAAAACTTAGCAAACTACCTGTCAACGAGTCCAGAATGATGATACGAACTCAACGGTATCTCCGGAATTGGATTCCGATGAGCCGATCTCAAAATGACCTGTTGATCCGGATATTAGTATCCAACTTGCACCGAAATACGGGTCGGATCCAATGTCCACCAAAACCTAGAAAATTATATGTCAACGAGTCCAGAATGACGATACGAACTCAACGGTGTCTCCGGAATTGGATTCCGATGAGCCGGCGTCAAAAAGTCCTGTTGACCCAGAATGCGGGACCCACTTTGCACCGAAAAATGTGCCAGGGCCCACGTTCTCCAAATCTAACAAATTTTATATGAAAACATGCCAGAACGACGCCACAAGTCTAATGGTAGTATCAGAAATGAAATCTGGAGTCCCGTGTTCAAAAATGGAATTTTACAAGTTGGAAATTATGAATTCGGACGGCCAACTTTGGCGTCGAATTCAGCCAATCAAACAAGCTCACAATGAAATAAAACTGGAGGGGCAGTAAGAGGGTTATACCAGCATCGCACCGGAACTTGTAGCACGCCAAACGGAGCTGCGGTGGAGGAGATACAAGCTGGCGAAGTTGGCCCTACAAAACTGTCCAAATTTAATACAATTTAAACGGTCAACTTGGTGGCCGGTTTTGATGTATCAAACGATAAAATTAACGGACAAAAATTTACATGAGTGAAGGTGGATATACCGAGATTGCGACGGAGTATAGAAATCGCCGATCCAACGATCGGATTTCCGGGAAAATGCACACGAAGTTGCTACGACGGGGCGCCAAAAAGAACTCGATTCCGCGTGCGTCACGACGGGACGTCGTGCAAAACGCACGAATCGCCTCGACGGCACGTCCCGGAGGACGGTGGCCGTTAGGGGAGAACTCTCCGGAGTGGGGCGCACCTACGGTGAGCCACGGCGGCCCACGCGGCGGCGTAGCGGTGCACGACGGCGGCCCACACGCGCGTGCGCGCCTTTGCATGCTGCTGTGCTGGCCGGGGCTCGCGTGCCTTGCCTGGCCGGCGGCGGCGGCCAGCGAGGCCATGGCGACTAGGAGGGGCGGCCACGCGGCGGAGGCCAATAACTACGACGGCGGCGGTAGCTCAGGTTGGATATGGTGGTGGCTAAGGAGGAGTGAAGGAGGAGGAAGGGGAGATGGTGGTGGTGCGCTGAGCCTGCCGGGGTGGTAGCCGGTGGCGCTCGGCCGGGGAGGAGTTGTTCTGCCAGCCAAGGAGAAGGGTGCCCGGGGTGGTTGTGGTGTTCGGAAGGAGGCTGCTGTGTGCATGAAGAGTATGGAAAATCATTTAAGGAAGAGATAGAGAGAAATGTATAATAACAATTAAAGAGAGAGGGAAAGAGAGAGAGAAAGAGAGAGAAAGAGAGAAAAGATTCTTTCCACAAAGTTTTAGGGCCGGCCACATGCTGTGAGGGGATTGGGAAAAGTTCACATGTAGGATTGAATGGATGAGATTCATTTGGGGAATCAAATGGCTAGGAATTAAATGTAGGAAAAGGCCATTCTTATGGGAATTTGAATAAATGGAAAATTCCCATAAATATTGAAATAGGTAACAGGGTATTAAATATTATTTTGGACGCAGAAAATGAGGGTGTCCCGATGGAGGGTAACACAAAGTTGGACTGGACTCGGTGGAGCCGGATTGGGTCAAAACCGAACATTGAGCAAAAATCGAATTAAAATTAGACGTTGATGATCATGGGTAAATAAGTAGTACATGGGGATTCCAATAAATGGGACACAAGTGGCGGACGGGTAGTAGGCTCAATGTGGGCCACGTCCATAATTGGGGCTGACAGGTTTTGGTCGACAGGGGACCCACAAATCAAATTAGAAAATAAATGTGACACCGTGGAGTGAAATAAAATCGGATCACGTGTCGGAAAAGTTGTGCGAAGCAAATGGATCACAAGATGGCGTGTCTGAGTGGGACACGAAGGTCATGTGTGACGAGCATCTCGAGTAGATCATCAATGAGGAGTTGGTTTTAAGAAACTGACTGGTCTTGCGCTCCAAATTCAAAAGTCACGGTAACGTGCTAATAATGACCAAGGAAAAGAGTGGGAAAATTAATTAATAATCAAATGGTCTAATTCGACAAGAAGTTCTGCGAAGCAAAAAGAGCACAGGGGAACAAGTTTGAGTGGGACACTATATACCGTCATGAAGGTAATCTTGTCCACTCCAAAACTCTTGAAGAAGATTTCCAGAGTTGAACATCCCTGACACTCCAATTATCAAAGGCATGGGAAGGTACACTTAAAGATAAATAACAGAATAAATTATTTATTGAAATTAAAATCAATCAGAAAATAAATAAAAATAAAAAAAATCAACCCAAAATTCAGGGTGCTCACATCCTATCCACCTTATAAAAATTTCGTCCTCGAAATTAAAATGTCCATACTCCCTCTAGGTCAAACCCCCAAAATCAAAGTCCCAGATTAAAACAAATCATGTGATCAAAAGGACGACGTACAGGGTTATGGCATACTGTGGTAGTGAAAGTCTCATCTAGGTATACTAGTCGTGCTAATACCAAAACGGTCATAGGGTATCAAATACACAAGCAATCTAGGGTGCTAAACTAGAGAAGTTACAGAAACAACAAACCATCAAAACTGTAAGACAGCCTACCATCCTGTGTGAAAACTGGTACTTATCATAAAAATAAAGAAAAGTAACTACCAATTATCTTTAAAGGGTTCAAAAAAATCAAAATCAAAGTTAAAGAATGAAAGCCAATTTCATGGAAAATTCCAATCACAATACATATTAAGAATTTTTAGTCTCGATACGATCTAAGTTGATCAAATTGGGGAAATCAAGATTTAGGCAATATGGAGGACAATTCAACAAAGTCTGAGAACGAACATACAAGGATGGAGATTCAGGTCACAACCAAATTTAATTCAATTAGTACAACCCAAGATAAGAAAAGATAATCGAAGTTGATTTGGTCGTGATTAAGGAAACTAGGATTCAACGATATTGAAAAACCCTTTTTAGAGAAAACAGGAAAAGATTTCATACGAAGTCAGCAAATCATCCCTCTTTAATACTATCAGTTTATCATTTGCCAAACCATATTCCTCTTTTTTCTCTCACAAGTCCCAATATAAAAATCAACCTTCATATGACTATCATCGAAATTTTATAACCTTCAGTCATCTAAACCTTTACCACAATCACCATAGACAAAATTTTAAACTTCCAAAACATTTTCCACGAAACATACCCCTCTTTTTAGGAGTAAACACTTATTCATTTAATCAAAATTTCAAATTCCTTCACCTCGTTTTAAATTTAGATTCGAAACCTCTAAATCCAGTTTATGAAATCCTTGAACTTGTTTAAATCGAGTCTCGTATTCACTAAACTCCAATACCACTATGTCACACAAAATTTATTCTTATTTATAAATCAACCTTCATATTTTCTTCAACGTTCACCTTCAAATATATTTTTTTGAATTCTACAATTTTCTTTCAATCATCTAAAATAATTTCTATAACGTAAAATCATTGTGTTCTCTCTGTCTCTAACCCTCTTACAATATCTAGTTCAATTTTGCATAATCATTTAATACAATAAAATTCTCACTTCTTCCCCTTTTTTTTAAAAAAAATTCTACACAGCCTCAGAGTAAAAGTTTCCCCAGAATCAATAACCAAGATTTTCTAAGTTCTCAAAACTAGGTTGACCTTGAACATCCTCATTAGTTTTGAAATACATCCATGAATTATTCATAACCAACTTTCTGTGATTGTTTCTAAATTGATAACATTTATCCCTCGATTTCATTTTAAACCTTTACCACATCTCCATTTCAAAAATTTTTTGACATCCAACATTCTGATTCCTATAAAATCATCCTATGATAACCAATTACGTCATTTCCGAACTAGATGATTTACGTCACTTTCTCAACATTTCTCAGGCAAAATAATATAAAGATTCAAGAGTTTTCAAGGTATAGCTGACATAATTATATACGAGATAGAGAATTGATGTAATAATGACAGTTATATAAGAGAAGGAATGATAGAAATAAAATATTGGCAGGAAGAGGATGATAAAAGAATATGTTCTGCTTATCTGTTTAAAAGGGGGACCCATTTTGAAATCAGAGCTATAATATCAAATCCAAAATAAGGCCTAGCAAAATTACTGATTTATTGTATTAAGAAAAAATAAATTTGTAAGAAGTTACACAAGGTTTATAAAACAGCTAAAGCTACTCCTAAGTTAAATAATGAGAAGCAAAACAAAGCAAACAAATAATAATAATAATAAATTTTTTTTCTTTTTTTTGAATGACTGGAACAATAGTAGAGAAAACATGTTCAAAAATATTTAAGGTACAATCTGATAATCATATGTGTCTATCCAAAATCATGGTACCCTAAATCCTCGTCATACTAGTAAGCAAGGCTACGATAATCACAGAGTCCTCGACTTTGGCACATACCTCTAGAAGCATGGTATTTAACATTTTTGCGATGCCGCTAGCTTGGCTGCGAAAACATTAAATTTCCACACCCGAGAAATATATCCAGAGTCAGACTATATGTCCTCACCATGCTGGCTAATGTGACTATAGAAGACAAGATTTCCATAACTTAGATGACCTAGCCCATATAATTTCATCTTGCCAAAAATTAAATTAAATCAACAATAAATACCTAAAAAAAAATCAAATTTATCAACGAACATCAAAATTCATAAATGAACAAAATCCTTCAAATTATATAACTACAAACTCGGATGCTATAGCTAGCACCATGATTCAAATTTCAATAATCTTTATCAAAATCAATAAATACAGACTCAAATTCAACAATAATCCATCAAAATCAAATTCAACAACAGAAAATAAAGATAATCAAATTAAGGAAAAAGAGAGTTTCCAAATCGAATTTAAATAAGATTCTCAAGGGTCGTCCCAGGAATCTCTCAAGGGTTCCTAACTGTGATTGAGTACCTTCAAAATATATCCTATTCCTACTACAGACTGTAGTGGTACTCTAGTTCGAATACCACTACATAAACTCGACCTGCATGGGCCACCACTAAAAATGTGTCACGACTCGTACCCACTGTTAGGGTACGAGAACATAACTACGCCCAGCCGACGCCGCATTGTCGGCGGTAGAACGTTGTCCTAGGTCACAACATTTAACAATATAATGTTAAGCAGTTTATACTCCCCGAATGGGGATGACATAGCGGATACAGACTCAATCATATCTAAGGTAGAGCATGATAAGGATAGATAAAACATGAAATCCAAAAGAGATACAGGAGATAGAAGTCTAAGTGTCTAAGATACATAAACCCAGAAATACATCTCAAAACTCAAATACAGATACAGTAATCCACAAAGTAAATACAACTCCAGACAAAATGAAATAACTACCTAAACAACCTCTACTGTGTCTCCTCTAGGCTAGCAGGCAATCCCAGGCCATCTGTAAAATTTATCAACAGGTCCAGTCAGGACAGGAGCGAGCACAATACATCTCAACAGTTCATAGCAGGTTAGAAAATATAATCATGCAGTAAAGTAAGATACAAGTACTGAAATAAATGCAGTATGTAAACAGAGAGAGAAAGCTGTAATAGAAATATCTACTATAGATAGAGAACTAACATGTGGCTAGTGAGTCAGAGTAAAATATTGACATGTAAATGGCATAGAAGATTCTGATAAGACACTATGGAAGAGATTCTGATAAGATACTACTTGGGTATTATTCACATGTCTACTTCTACTCCCCCGTATCCCCAATCAATACACAAGGATCCAATCAGGTTATGTTATGATACTATGTACAGCCCCCGAAGGGTGGTACATAGTAGTCCCAAAAATGGGGATTCTAGGAGACTCTGTGATCATAAGAGTATATATCACAAGTGATCGAAGAACCTGTAAAGCATAGTGATACGACATGTAAGTAAAACGCACAGAACATGTAGTACCCGATGCTCTCTAAGGATAACATCTCAAGAAGGGATCCGTATATTACCAATCCGTGTGACCAACGTGACAGTACAAGTAAAGTAATCTACTGCAGAAAATAATTCTAAGCAGGATATGAAATGATCAGAGAATGTACTCGCCTGATAACCTGAACAGTTGATAAGTATAGGGGGTCCGACTGAAGCCACAGAGTCCTATTTAAAGCAACACCGGTTACAAGGTATTCAATTTGTAATAAATGAATCTCTATAATCAATCTACATTATCCTAGGTTCTTTAAAGTCAAAACAACTCTAGGTCGACTCCGGTCAATAATCTAGTCAAACTAGGTCAAGTGTTGACTTACAGTTGACTTTGGGTCAACTGGTCAACTCTGGTCAAACAGGGTCAATTCTAGTCTAATATAAAGTGTACTTCGTTATTTGTACGTCGAAACTTACGACACACAAATCGAGATAAGAAGATTATCGGTAAGGTTGATAATCTTATTATAGTGATCCACATGTCCAACTTGTCAATTTCAGCGATGTGAGATCACTGGAATTGACTGAGCTCAGTTTCGTTGTACTAATCCCGAAATACGAACATTATAAGAATTAATTATTAATTAAATATAAAAAGGTTAAACTCAGAGAAATTATCAACAAACATTGTCGTACGATGAAATAAACATCGCCACCATGTCCAGAATGGTCAAATTAGCTAGGATAGCCTATCCAACGGTCCAATTTGGACACAAGGGCAAAAAGGTAATTTTGGGTCAAAAAGGTGTCCGTGTCGGAGCTATTTTGCACCGAAAAATATGCAAGAAAACAAGTCTATAAAATATAACAAATTATATGTTCACGAAACCAGAATGACGATACGAACCCAACGGTATCTCCAGAATTGGATTCCGTTGACCCGATCTCAATTTGGTCCGTTGACCAGAACTTGGAATTCCGATTTGCACAAAAATACGTGTCAGAGCCAATGTTCTCAAAACTTAGCAAACTACCTGTCAACGAGTCCAGAATGATGATACGAACTCAACGGTATCTCCGGAATTGGATTCCGATGAACCGATCTCAAAATGACCTGTTGACCCGGATATTAGAATCCAACTTGCACCGAAATACGTGCCGGATCTAATGTCCACCAAAATCTAGCAAATTATATGTCAACGAGTCCAGAATGACGATACGAACTCAATGGTATCTCCAGAATTGGATTTCGATGAGCCGGCATCAAAAAGTCCCGTTGACCCAGAATACGGGACCCACTTTGTACCGAAAAACGTGCCAGGGCCCACGTTCTCCAAATCTAACAAATTTTATATGAAAACATGCAAGAACGATGCCACAAGTCTAATGGTAGTATCAGAAATGAAATCTGGAGTCCCGTGTTCAAAAATAGAATTTTACAAGTTGGAAATTACGAATTCGGACGGCCAACTTTGGCGTCGAATTCAACCAATCAAACAAGCTCACAATAAAACGAAACTGGAGGGGTAGTAAGAGGGTTATACCAGCTTCGTACTGGAACTGGTAGCACACCAAATGGAGCTGCGGTGGAGGAGATACAAGCTGACGAAGTTGGCCCCGCAAAACTGTCCAAATTTAATACAATTTAAACGGTCGACTTGGTGGCCGGTTTTGATGTATCAAACGATAAAATTAACGGACAAAAATTGACATGAGTGAAGGTGGATATACCGAGATTGTGACGGAGCTAAGAAATTGCCGATCCAATAGTCGAATTTCTGGGAAAATGCACACGAAGTTGCTGCGACGGGGCGTCAAAACGAACTCGATTCCGCGCGCGTCACGACGGGAGATCGTGCAAAACGCACGAATCGCCTCGACGGTGCATCCCGGATGACGGTGGCCGTCAGGGGAGAACTCGCCGGAGTGGGGCGCACCCACGGCGAACTACGGCAGCCCATGCGGCAGCGCGGCGGCGCACGACGGCGGCCCGCGCGCGCGCGCCTGTGCGTCTGTGCATGCTGTTGTGCTGGCCGGGGCTCGCGCGCCTAGCCTGGCCGGCGGCGGCGGCCAGCGAGGCCACGGCGACAGAAAAGAGGCGACCACGCGACGGAGGCCGGTGACTGCGACGGCGGCGGTGGCTCAGGTTGGATATAGTGGTGGCTAAGGAGGAGTGAAGGAGGAGGAAGGGGAGATGGTGGTGGTGCGTTGAGCCTGACGGGGTGGTGGCCGGCGACGCTCGGCCGGGAAGGAGTTGGTCGGCCAGCCAAGGAGGAGGGTGCTCGGGGTAGTTGTGGTGTTCGGGAGGAGGCTACTGTGTGCATAAAGAGTGTGGGAAATTATTTAAGGAAGAGAGAGAGAGAGAAATGAATAATAACAATTAAAGAGAGAGAAAAAGAGAGAGAGAGAAAGAGAAAGAGAGAAAAGATTCTTTCTACAAAGTTTTAGGGCCGGCCACATGCTGTGAGGGGATTGGGAAAAGTTCACATGTAGGATTGAATGGATGAGATTCATTTGGGGAATCAAATGGCTAGGAATTAAATGTAGGAAAAGGCCATTTTTATGGGAATTTGAATAAATAAAAAATTCCAATAAATATTGAAATAGGTAACAGGATATTAAATATTATTTTGGACACGAAAAATGAGGGTGTTCCGATAGAGGGTAACACAAAGCTGGACTGGACTCGATGGAGCCGGATTGGGTCAAAATCGAACATTGAGCAAAAATTGAATTAAAATTAGACGTTAATGATCATGGGTAAATAAGTAGTACATGGAGATTCCAATAAATGGGACGCAAGTGGCGGACGGGTAGTAGGCTCAATGTGGGCCATATCCATAATTGGGGCTGACAGGTTTTGGTTGACAGGGGACCCACAAATCAAATTGGAAAATAAATGTGACACCGTAGAGTGAAATAAAATCGGATCACGTGTCGAAAAAGTTGTGCGAAGCAAATGGAGCACAAGATGGCGTGTCTGAGTGGGACACGAAGGTCATGGGTGACGAGCGTCTCGAGTAGATCATCAATGAGGAGTTGGTTTCAAGAAACTGACTAGTCTTGCGCTCCAAATTCAAAAGTCACGGTAACGTGCTAATAATGACCAAGGAAAAGAGTGGGAAAATTAATTAATAATCAATGGTCCAATTTGACTAGAAGTTCTGCGAAGCAAAAAGAGCACAAGGGAACAAGTTTGAGTGGGACACTATATACCGTCATGAAGGTAATCCTGTCCACTCCAAAACTCGTAAAGAAGATTTCCAGAGTTGAACATCCCTGACACTCCAATTATCAAAGGCACAGGAAGGTACACTTAAAGATAAATAACAAAATAAATTATTTATTGAAATTAAAATCAATCAGAAAATAAATAAAAATAAAAAAATCAACCCGAAATTCAGGGTGCTCACAATATTTGATTCACATAATAATTTTTAGTGATTTTTAATAATTTTTAAACTATTTAAAAACTGGTTTAAGTCATGACTTATGATTTTGATGTGCTCCCAGTAAAACCTGAAAGACTGCATGACCTAGAGCCTAACCATGTCATTAGGATGATTTAATTATCATTTTTAGCCTAGGTGTAATTTGGTTATTTTGACTTATTTGAATTATTTGGTGATTTGTTGAATTTGTGAATTCTAGTTTGACTTTGACTTGTTGAGACCTAGTGGACTAGCCTAGAAGCTAACCCTAGCCATGGTAATCCTAGTCTAACTTGAGTTAACCTATTTTAGTCATTAGAGAATAGTTTTAGAATGAGGGAATTTGGTTTAGTGAATTTAAGTCATGGCTTGTGATTCCATGAAATGACTTATGGCTTAATTATTTAATTGATCATGACTTAAGCCCATGGGCCATTTAGTGAACCCTAACCCTAATTATTGAACCTATAAACAGCCACAAAGGGATCCCCACCCTATTTAAACACTTGTTCATTAGGGCTTGCCTCTTTTTATCATTCCAACACTTAGAGAAAAGAAAGGTAAGTTTTTCCTTCCAAAAATTCTCATTTTATTCATTTGATCTTCTTTTTCATCCTAGTCTTTTGCATTGTATTCTAATTAAAGTTTATGGACTGTTGGTGGAGAGCTATTTCAGTTTAGGATTGATTTGGAGCATTTGGCCATCAAGAAGAACACCCCCATTTGAAGCCTTTTCTTGCAATTTGCACTAATAAGTAAAACCCTTTAAATTGCATTATTATTTTGATTTCTTTGCATATTAGGCTAAGTTTAGGTGTCCCCTAACTGTACCTCGAATTTGGGTGGATTTCGTATCCGTTTGGTGTCCGTATCGGGCACGTGTCATAGTGTACGTATAGGTGTTCGATAGAATGCCCCTTAGGAATTTATTTTCAATTTTTGAAAATGTAATTACATGAATTGGTAGATCTTAGTATGTTGATTAAATTTTGGGAAGGGTATTAGGTGTTTTTGTGTCATTTTGTGTCAGTATTTGCTGTTGGACACGCGTGCACGACACGAGTGCACTGTCCTGCTCACCGACACCTCGTGTGCACTGTACACAACACGTGGACAGGTGCCACTTGACACGGACCTAGGGGCAATGTCTGACAAGACACCCGCAAAGTCTCGTGTCGAGTCATGTCGTATCGAGTGAGAAAACTCACTCGTACTGGTCGCGTGGGACGTGCACGAGCTACTGTGCGCGCTCATTTTTCCGCCATAACACGCGTGCAGACACGCCTGGACATGCGTCTAGGACACGGTGCAGGGGCATACATATGTAGACCTATATGTGGCGAACACGTGGGCAGGAGCACGAGTCGTGTCGTGCCCTGTGTCGTGCGTAGGACACGCGTGCACACTTGCACGACAAGCCTATGCACAGAGTGTCTGTGCGTGTTTTGAGGTTTCGACATGCTGTGTCCGGCTCTAGGGTGACACAAAAAGTGTCCTGGGACACGAGCACAGGTGGGGGTCATTTACCAACCATTAAATTTGTCATATTATCATGATTTGATTTTTGAAATTGTATTTCCCCAAATCACTGATACCAGGTGTACTGTTCTGAAAATCCTGAGTTGAGTTCTGTTTGTAAACCAAATTTGATGTTTATTTGTCATAATTTGATTCACACATGTGTGTTAGTTCCTACTAAGTGGTTTTTCCAAGTTAGATTTGGTTTTGGCACTTGGGAATAGATTTTCGATATGGGAATGGGTTGTTTAGACTGAAATTCTAGAATTTTATATGTTGAATGAATTCCTATTTTTAATTTCCCTTCTCACTGATATTCTTGATTTTAATCACTATTAACTTACAATTCTGAATTTAGATTCTATTCCAAACTATTTTCTTGATGTCTAATTACCTTGTTAGTTCCTTTACACATGTTTAGTTTTGTTTAAATGTTTGGGTTTGATTGATGTTAGGAATGAGATTTTGAATGATGAAATGATATGCACATTGCTTTGCTTAACTGGTACACAGTCCAGGAATAACTCCTGAACCTTTGATTCCTTTGTAAACTGAAATTGAAGTTCAGCTTAGAGAGTTAGGAGTATAGGTGTTTGATTCGAAATTAGTATTTCACTTGGTTTCATATTTGGTTTTCGAATTTAGTTAGATTTATGTGTTAATTTCTTGGATGTCACCAACTGTCAACTGAACAGTTGGTTAGCTTAAATTCCTGAACTTTTCATCCCTCTTTCTATAACTGAATTTAATGTTTAGGCTTCATAGTTTATATGTTAGGTTGGCTTGAGTTGTGGGTTGCAATGTGTTCGTATTTTCTAAATTCCTGAAACCTATCTACTAACTGTCATGTGGTTCCCTATTCCCGAGTTTACACATTCCTATCTTAATCCTGAGAACACAGGAAATAACCCCCCTAGACTGTCACTTGATTTCACACACACTAAACCCTTAACAGTATGCATATGCACTGATTTTTCCCTTGTGTGACACTCTACAAAATCTGAGATGTAGGTTCATGTTTTGGGCTCAATGGTGAAGTCTTGTGTTTGAGAAAAGAGATTTCAGAATTTGGGTTGGGAGTTAAAACTGGTATTGAGGACTGGTTTTATTCTCAAGGTCTCTGAATTTTCTGAGTTATACATACTCAGTCACCTGTTACACACACAAGTATATGCATATCCCTCCACACTAGCATACACAAGAAAACACACTATATTTCACTCACATATGACACACACACATGTTAGTTGTCACATTAACACATTATTCCTAATTTCCCTGAACTCTACACACACCCTACAGATTTTCTAGATATCATACACACATTTCATGTACATACACATACAATCTAAATAGACTTTCACAGGATACACACACATCCACATGGTCACAGGCACACCTAGACTCACACACACACATACCCCTATACACATAAACATGTATCCTCTCTTTAGCACTATATGTTAATATATATATATTTTGCCTATATGCATAAAGTAGCCTATATGTGTATTAATGTGTGCTATTATATAAATTAGATACTTATGTATATATATGTAAGAGTAGACCTTGTGTGTGAAATGTGTGTTATTTAGCCTATGGCCTATAGCCTATGGCTTCTAGCCTATGTTTATGGCATGAATGCCCAGTCAATGTGTGTTGATGACTTGTATAGCCTAGTTTGGTTTGTAATTATGCTGGATTGCTAGTATACACTTGGGATAGGCCTAGTGAGACTTGACTAGACTAGGATTGACCTAGTTCGACTGGTGTAGTTGACTTGGGTTGGCCCAGAGTTGACCAAGCATGACTTGGGCCTAGTATGACCTAGACAGTTAACCAGGTTTGACTTAGAGTTGACTTTGACCTAGATTGACCTAAAAATCATGTTGATTGCATCATTGACATCATCTGTCTCATTTTAAATATATTATAACCCATATTACTCAATTTAGGACATTGTGACTCCGGTACAGACATCTGATATTACACTACTCTTTTCAGAGTATCAGGCGAGTACATTCTCTGATAGTTCTTCCATTTACTTGTCGTTTAATATATTTCAGTTGTAGCTAGTTCTGTCTGATTCTCTGTTTCAAACACGATTTGATATTACTGGATCCATTTCATGCGACACTCACTTATTTATGTCTGGCCTCTATTTCTGGAATCATTTACTGGAACCACTTTGTAATCCTTTACTCGAACCATTCGTGTACTGGCTGGACTTATACTTATTTTCGTGTCAGATTATGGATTCACTTGTACTTGCTAGGCGGGGAAATATTAGAATAGGCATGTGAACATACCCAAATACTGGAACCACTCCCTTGGAATTATACTGGAACGATAGCCACCTTATACTTGGTCGAGTGTACGGTGTGCCGTATTACCTACAGCCGTTCACATGTCGATCCCGATATTTTAAAACACACTGTTTGAGTATAGGCTGGACTCACACTGGAACCTTTGATCACTGACTGGACACACCTCATACCGGACCCATCTTGTACTGGAACCACCTAGTATCAGATTCACGTTGTCTGGATTTACTTGGGATTTGCACTTGTTTACATTTACATTTTGGACTTATATCATCTTGTTTTAGTTCAGCTAGTTTCTATTTACAGTCTTTATTGCTATGATTCTTTTCTTGTTTTTACTTACCTTACCTTCCTTGTATCTTAACTGTTTCTCTATACCATCACCTGTATACAAACTACCACGTTTCATCAATCTAACTGCTTATAACTGCTTTATAGTTCTCTATCATTTAATTAGGATTTCTTGATGAGTTGTACTCGTTACTGTCCTGACTGGACCCATTGAAAATTTTACAGATGTTTGCCCTGAGGACACGTGCCCTACATATTATGGATCAGGAGATGGCTTACCTACCTATGGTCCCGACACTCAGAAGTGATCAGGAGTTTAGCTAGTTGTCCTGTTTTAGTTTTCATGTTTTAGAACTGGAGATGTATGTAGTTGAGATTTGTAGTTGAGATTTTCTGAGATTATATTATTAGTTATTGGTTTTATTTCTGTTATTAGTCTTAGTTTTAATCTTCTGTGATATCTTATCGTTCTTAGACTGTGATTGAGATTTATTATATTATACTTGTCCTCCGTTCGGAGTTGAGATTTGACAAGTACATTATATAAATGCGTGAGTTGTTGATTAGATAGTAACCTAGGACAGCGTTCTACCGCCGACATTGTGGCGTAGGCTGGGCATTGTTACATGCTCGTACCCTTACAGTGGGTGCGGATCGTGACACGTTTTTAGTGGTGGCCCATGCAGGTCGAGAGTCGCATTAGTGCGATATCGCGGTACTACGGCGACTTAGTTGTACTGCTGCGAGCCTGCAATAGGATTGAGAGATAGGGTTTAACGGAGAGGTACTCAATCACAGTTAGGAAAAATTTTGCTTCAATTTATGCCATCTACATATCTTACTGACTTGTCTTCTTGCAATAATCTATCCTCCTTTGATTTATCGATTCCTGCTCAGTATTGACTTCCTTTTCGATCTGTCTTCAGGATGGTGGAGACACGATCACATCGCGCTAGTACAGCAGTTGCTGGAGAGGGGTCTGCCACCTCTCGTCTTCAGCAGCCACTTTCCGGTAACGTACCCCCAGTCATGCCAGCTGGGGTGGGTGTCTCAGCAGCTTTCGGAGGAGCACCTCCACCAGCTGGGAGGCAGAGCCCGGTGCTTCCCGAGATCCTTCTACCGTAACAGCCTCCACCTGCGGGGATGGTAGATGATGCTCATCTATTTTCTTTCGTGGAGAGGATTCTGGCGTCTCACCAGCAGCAGCAGCAGCAGCAGCAGCAGCAGACTGCCGATTATCATCAGGGGATTGACTAGGCCCACCAGTTGGTTCGTACTACAGTAGAGATGGTGACTGCTCGGGGGGAGCAATAGCAGCCTTACCGAAAGGAGAAGGATATATAGGACTTTCAGAAGATGCATCCTAGATAGTTCCTGGGCATAGAGGGCATCCATTATGCAGACGATTGGATCGAGCATATCGATGAAATATTCAGACTGGCGGAGATACCAGCTCGACACCATATCGAGGCGGCGGGCAGTCAGATACTGGAATTAGCTCGTATGTTGTATCAGACAGATCCCAGGGTGGGAGTTGAGGGCCAGACTTGGGCCCAGTTTAAGGAGATATTTAAGGAGCAGTTCTTTTCTGATGTAGCCTTGGAAGGTATCGAGACACGGTTTGAGGGTCTGGTTCAGGAGAACCAGACGGTAGCTGAGTATGCTGGGGAGTTTTGTAGATTGGCCCGGTTCATAGATGACTTAACTGAGAAGATGAAGGCGAGGAAGTTCTGCCGAGGCTTGATTAGGGAGGTTCGGTCGCTGACTAAGAGCGACCGGAACGCTACCTACGCGAAGATATTTTCGGGGGCTATGGCAGCGGAGGACGACCTGGGATTGAAGTTGAAGAGGGGACGGGACTTCCAGGGTGGTAGAAGCAGCGGAGGTCAGGCCAAGAGGTCCTTTGTACAGGTTCAGCAGGCACAGGCACCAGTGAGAGTACAGCAGGCACAGCATCAGCATAGGGGACAGGACCGTGGGGTGTCATTTGTGCCTACTGCAGGAAGACAGGGCATGTTTGGGAGTCTTGTAGGAGAAGGCTGAAGGTTTGTCTATTCTGTGGGTCTGGTGCTCACAAGATGATAGATTGTCCCGCTGCACCTCCTTATGAGGGAGCTAGGCCACCTGTAGCTCAGCACCAGAGGAGTAGAGCTTTTGCGATGGCAGTCGAGGAGACCGACGCTGCAGGTGATGGGTTAGCAGGTTTGTCCTTCTCATTCTTCCTCCCCACTTCCTGTGTGATTCCCTTAGTACCGGCCCGGATATTATTTGTGATTTGCTAGATAGTATAGCTATCCCATTCGAGACTGTGAAATCACGACTAGTAGGATTGTGTTGCTTCGACCTTGATTTGCTGGGGGTTTGACCTAGTAGGGATGCGATCATTTTAATTTTGAGGACGAAATTTTTCTAAGGTGGGTAGGATTGTAACACCCACTTTTCCAGATGAGGCTAATTTTGAAATTTTACAATTATAATTATTAATTATTGATATTTGATTCACATTATGATTTTTAGTAATTTTTAATAATTTTTAAACTATTTAAAAGCTGGTTTAAGTCATGACTTATGATTTTGATATGCTGCCAGTGAAACCTGAGAGACTGCATGACCTAGAGCCTAATCATGTCATTAAGATGATTTAATTATCATTTTTAGCCTAGGATTAATTTGGTCATTTTGACTTATTTGAATTATTTGGTGACTTATTGAATTGGTGAATTCTAGTTTGACTTTGACTTGTTGAGACCTAGTGGACTAGCCTAGAAGCTAACCCTAGCCATGGTGACCCTAGTCTAACTTGAGTTAACCTATTTTAGTTATTAGAGAATAGTTTTAGAATGAGGGGATTTGGTTTAGTTAATTTAAGTCATGGCTTGTGATTTCATGAAATGACTTATAGCTTAATTATTTAATTGATCATGACTTAAGCCCATGGGCCATTTAGTGAACCCTAACCCTTATTATTGAACCTATGAACAGCCACATAGGGATCCCCACCCTATTTAAACACTTGTTCAATAGGGCTTGCCTCTTTTTATCATTCCAATACTTGGAGAAAAGAAAGGTAAGTTTTCCCTTTCCAAAAATTTCTATTTTATTTATTTGATCTCCTTTTTTATCCTAGTCTTTTGCATTGGGTTCTAGTTGAAGTTTATAGACTGTTGGTGGTGGAGAGCTATTTCAGTTTAGGATTGATTTGGAGCATTTGGCCATCAAGATGAATACCCCCCATTTGAAACCTTTTTTTGCAATTTGTACTAATAGGTAAAATCCTTTAAATTGCATTATTATTTTGATTTCTTTGCATATTAGGCTAGGTTTAGGTGTCCCCTAGCTGTACCTCGAATTTGGGTAGATTTCGTGTCTGTTTGGTGTCCGTATCGGGCACGTGTCATAGTGTACGTATAGGTGTTCGATAGAATGCCCCTTAGGAATTTATTTTTGATTTTTGAAGATGTAAATACATGAATTGGTAGATCTTAGTATGTTCGTTAAATTTTGTGAAGGGTGTTAGGTGTTTTTGTGTCGTTATATGTCAGTTTTTGCTGTTCGACACGAGTGCACTGTCCTGCTCACTGACACCCCGTGTGCACTATACACAACACGTGGACACATGCCACTTGACACGAACCTGGGGGCAATATCTGACAAGACATCCCCAAAGTCTCGTGTCGAGTCATGTCGTGTCGAGTGAGAAACCTGACTCGCACTGGTCGCGCGGGCCGCGCACGAGCTGCTCTGCGCGCACATTTTTCCGCCCTGACACGCGTGCGGACATGCCTGGACACGCATCTAGGACACGGTGCAGGGGCATATACGTGTAGCCCTATATGTGGTGAACACGTAGGCACGAGCACGAGTCGTGTCGTGCCCTGTGTTGCGCGTGGGACACGCGTGCACACGTGCACGATGCAGCATGTGCACAGAGTGTCTGTGCGTGTTTTGAGGCTTCGACATGCCGTGTCCGGCTCTAGGGTGACACAAAAAGTTTCTTGGGACACGAGCAGGGGTCATTTACCAACCATTAAATTGGTCATATTATCATGATTTGATTTTCGAAATTGTATTTCCCCAAATCACTGATACCAGGTGTACTGTTCTGAAAATCCTGAGTTGAGTTCTGTTTGCAAACCAAATTTGATGTTTATTTGTCTTAATTTGATTCACACATGTGTGTTAGTTCCTACTAAGTGGTTTTTCTAAGCTAGATTTGGTTTTGGCACTTGGGAATGGATTTTCGATATAGGAATGGGTTGTTTAGACTGAAATTCCAAAATTTTATATGTTGACTGAATTTCTGTTTTTAATTTCCCTTCTCACTGATATTCTTGATTTTAATCACTATTAACTTACAATTCTGAAATTAGATTCTATTCCAAACTGTTTTCTTGATGTCTAATTACCTTGTTAGTTCATTTACACATGTTTAGTTTTGTTTAAATGTTTGGGTTTGATTGATGTTAGGAATGAGATTTTGAATGATGAAATGATATGCACATTATTTAACTGATACACAGTCCAGGAATAACTCCTGAACCTTTCATTCCTTTGTAAACTGAAATTGAAGTTCAGCTTAGAGAGTTGGGAGTATAGGTGTTTGATTCAAAATTAGTATTTCATTTGGTTTCATATTTGGTTTTCGAATTTAGTTAGATTTATGTGTTAATTTCTTGGATGTCACCAAGTGTCAACTGAACAGTTGGTTAGCTTAAATTCCTGAACTTTTTATCCCTCTTTCTAGAACTGAATTTAATGTTTAGGCTTCATAGTTTATATGTTAGGCTGGCTTGAGTTGTGTGTTGCAATGTGTTCGTATTTTCTAAATTCCTGAAACCTATCTACTAACTGTCATGTGGTTCCCCATTCCCGAGTTTACACATTCCTATCTTAATCCTGAGAACACAGAAAATAACCCCCTAGACTGTCACTTGATTTCACACACACTAAACCCTTAACAGCATGCATATGCAATGATTTTTCCCTTGTGTGACACTCTACAAAATCTGAGATGTAGGTTCATGTTTTGGGCTCAATGGTGAATTCTTGTGTTTGAGAAAAAGGATTTCAGAATTTGGGTTGTGAGTTAAAACTGCTATTGAGGACTGGTTTTATTCTCAAGGTCTCTAAATTTTCTGAGTTATACACACTCAGTCACCTGTGACACACACACAAGTATATGCATATCCCTCCACACTAGCACACACAGGAAAACACACTATATTTCACTCACATATGACACACACACATGTTAGTTGTCACATTAACACATTATTCCTAATTTCCCTGAACTCTACACACACCCTACAGATTTTCTAGATATCATACACACATTTCTTGTACATACACACACAATCTAAATAGACTTTCACAGGATACACACACATCCACATGGTCACAGGCACACCTAGACTCACACACACACATACCCCTATACACATAAACATGTATCCTCTCTTTAGCACTATATATTAATATATATATATTTTGCCTATATGCATAAAGTAGCCTATATGTGTATTAATGTGTGCAATTATATAAATTAGATATTTATGTATATATATGTGAGAGTAGACCTTCATATAGCCTATGGCTTCGTCTATGTTTATGGTATGAATGCCCAGTCAATGTGTGTTGATGACTAGTATAGCCTAGTTTGGTTTGTAATTGTGCTGGATTGCTAGTATTGACTTGGGATAGGCCTAGTAAGACTTGACTAGACTAGGATTGACCTAGTTCGACTGGTGTAGTTGACTTGGGTTGGCCCAGAGTTGACCAAGCTTGACTTGGGCCAAGTATGACCTAGGCAGTTGACCAGGTTTGACTTAGAGTTGACTTTGACCTAGATTGACCTAGAAATCATGTAGATTGCATCATAAACATCATCTGTCTCATTTTAAACATATTATAACCCATATTACTCTATTTAGGACATTGTGACTCTGGTACAGACATCTGATATTACACTACTCTTTTCAGAGTATCAGACGAGTATATTATCTGATAGTTCTTCCATTTACTTGTCGTTTACTATATTTCAGTTGTAGCTAGTTCTATCTGATTTTTTGTTTCACGCACGATTTGATATTGCTGGATCCATTTCATGTGACACTCACTTATTTATGTCTGGTCTCTATTTTTGGAATCATTTACTGGAACCACCTTGGAATCATTTACTGGAACCATTCATGTACTGGCTGGACTTATACTTATTTTCGTGTTGGATTATGGATTCACTTGTACTTGCTGGGTGGAGAAATATTGGAATAGGCATGTGAACATACCCAAATACTGGAACCACTCCCTTGGAATTATACTGGAACGATAGCCACCCCACACTTGGCCGAGTATGCGGTGTGCCGTATTACCTACAGCCTTTCACATGTCGATCCCGATATTTTAAAACACACTGTTAGAGTATAGGCTGGACTCACCCTGGAACCTTTGATCACCGACTGGACTCATCTCATACCGGATCCATCTTGTACTGGAACTACCTGGTATCAGATTCATGTTGTCTGGATTTACTTGGGATTTGCACTTGTTTATATTTACATTCTGGACTTATATCAAGTTGTTCTAGTTCAGCTAGTTTCTATTTATACTCTTTATTGCTATGATTCTTCTCTTGTTTTTACTTACCTTACCTTCCTTGTATCTTAACTGTTTCTCTATACCATCACCTGTATACAAACTACCATGTTTCATCAATATAACTGCTTTATAGTTCTCTGTCTTTTAATTAGGATTTTTTGATGAGTTGTACTCGTTCCTGTCCTGACTGGACCCGTTGAAAATTTTACAGATGATTGCCCTGAGGACACGTGCCCTACATATTATGGATCAGGAGATGGCTTACCTACCTATGGTCCCGACACTCAGGAGTGATCGGGAGTTTAGCTAGTTGTCATGTTTTTGTTTTCATGTTTTAGAACTGGAGATGTATGTAGTTGAGATTTGTAGTTGAGATTTTCTAAGATTATATTATTAGTTTATGGTTTTATTTCTGTTATTGGTCTTAGTTTTAATCTTCTATGATATCTTATCGTTCTTAGACTGTGATTGAGATTCATTATATCTATACTTGTCCTCCGTTCGGAGTTGAGATTTGACAAGTACATTATATAATTGCGTGAGTTGTTGATTAGATAGTAAACTAGGACAGTGTTCTACCGCCGATACTGCGGCGTAGGCTGGGCGTTGTTACGTGCTCGTACCCTCACAGTGGGTGCGGGTCGTGACAGGATTCGAGTTTCTAATGGGAGAACTGCCTCACTTTCGTATACCAAAGAGAATGGTGTGTTCCCAGTGGCTGTCCGGACTGTAGTACGGTACGCCCATAAGCATACGCCAAGCTTTTTATTCCAGTCGTATTTGTTTGAGGACACGAACTTCTTGAGAAGCTTGATTATAGTTTTGTTGAAATTTTTAGCCAGACCATTAGCCGTCGGGTTGTATGGTGTTGAAGCAACATTCTGAATTCGATGTTTTTCGTAAAACCGATAGAAGGCATGGCTTACAAACTGCGGACCATTGTTATAGATAATCCTTCGATGTAGTCCAAAGCGATAAATGACGTGATGCTTGACAAAGTTGATCACGTTTGATGTCTTCACTTCTGCAAGCGGAACAGCTTTCGCCCTTTTGGAGAAGTAGTTCGTAATTGCGAGTATAAAGCGGTATCCTCTGGATGAAGGCGGGGTGATTGGACCAATGATATCCATTCCCCATGCCTCAAATGGCCAGGATACCATCGTCGGATATAGGAATTTGGATGGTTGGTGTATGAAGTCCGCGTGGACCTGACAAGCTTTACATTTTCTTGCATAGTCTATCGCATCTGCTACCATCGTAGGCCAGTAATAGTCCATCCGTCGAATACGATCTTGTAATTTTGGGCCAGGTTGATAGGCCCCGTAAACGCCATCGTGAGCTTCGCACACGACTTCTTTGGCTTCTTTATCTGACAAACACCGGAGCAGTAATCCATCATAGGATCGTCGATACAGCATTTTTGTCTCTATGTCGTAGAAGAATCTGAGAGAGCGTCTTCTAATAGAAGTGGCTTCTTTCGAATTTTTTGGCAAGATACCATAGACTGCAAAGTCAATAAATGGAAGTCTCTAGTCCTGCATTTCATCGAACGTCAGGGCAGAATAACTCACAAAAAAATTGCACGTTGTTCTCAAGACAAACCAATTCATGGCCTATTACGTCAACCAAATGATGAGTATGATTTGGAACGGCCAGGGAAGCGGCAAGACCTGCTAGGGCATTGGCTTCAATATTTCAGAGTCTGGGAACATGTTTTATGAAGAATCCTTTCATGGATGTAATGATGGTGATTGATATTTGATGATAAGGGATCATGTCTTCATGGCGAACTTCATAAGAATTTCGGATCTGATTAACGATTAACTGTGAATCACCATATGCTTCCAGGTACTCTACCCCTAGTTTTTTTTAAGTCGGAGGCCGATAACCAAGGCATTGTACTCGGCCACGTTGTTTAGACAAGGTTTCATGAGGGAGTATGCCCGATTGATCACTATTCCAGAGGGAGAAATCAATACCACTCCGACCCCAACGACGACATTGCCCTTGGGCCCGGTTCTTGAAGCACCATCGAAGAACATTTGCCAGACGGTATCATGGGATGCCATATTTGAATTGGCGACCTCGTCTGGAATCTCTTCATATACTCTGGTTGCCTCCGAACCTAGATGAGTAGCTATAAAGTCTACCAAAGCTTGACTTTTAACAGCCTTCTGCGGGATGAACATCACGTCATAAGGAGACAATAATATCGCCCAGGTAGCGAGGCAAGAGCTGAGTGCACCTGGTTTGGTCATGAGGACCCTAAGGGGGTTAACTCGTGATATAACATGAATAGTCTGTCCTGTAACATAGTGTCGCGTCTTCTGAATGACGAACACCAAAGCGAGACACTCCTTCTCCATGGTGGAGTATCTATGCTCAGGCCCTATTATCATTAGGCTGAGGTAATAGATAGCTTGTTCATGCCCTACATCATTGTTTTGTGTTAGTAGAGCGCCGATGGAATGCTCCATCGCTCGCACATAAAGCAAAAATGGCTTTCCAGCAATTGGGGCCACCAGGACTTGAGGTTTTGACAGATATTCTTTAATATTATCAAAGGCGCGTTGGCACTCCTTATCCTATACGAAGGAGACGTCTTTCTTCATGAGGTGTGTGAATGGTTGACATCGTCCGGAGAGGTTAGAGATAAACCTCCTGATATAAGCTAGCCTTCCTTGAAGGCCTCTGAGCTCATGGAGATTTCTCGGGGACTCATCTCCATGATTGTCTTTGTTTTCTCAGGGTCTATATGGATACCCTAGGCGGTAATGACAAAACCCAAGAATTTCTCGTTGGATACGTCCAAGAAGGATTTGGTGGGATTCATATTTAAATTGTGTGCTCGCATCAGGTCGAATACTGTCCTCAGATCGTGCAGATGATCTTCCTTAGAGCGACTTTTGACGGCGATGTCGTCGACGTAGCATTCCACTGTCTTACGTAGGTGGTCTTTGAAGATAATACTCATAGCTCATTGATATGTGGCGCCGACATTCTTTAAACCAAAAGGCATGACTGTGTAGCAGTACACGACAATCGGTGTTCGAAATGATGTATGCTTTTCATCGTCAGGAAACATCTTGATTTGGTTGTATCCTGAGAAGCCATCCATGAACGACATGCTCTCATTCTCTCTATTTTTTCCTCTTCCACTATCTTCTCTATTTCTCTCATCCATCTCCTTCTTCATTCTTTTCTTTGGTGGGTGACCTAGAAGAGCTAGCCTATCCTTGAGGCTTCGATGTGGTGTCTAACCTACCTAGGTGGCAGAGTTGAAGCTTGGAACAAGGCAAATGCCTCTTTGCACTTGTGAATAAACATACGTTTTCATTTCTATTTTACTTTCCTATGATTATGCATTGCTTAGTTTTCTCCAAATATTGATGTTTATTCTTAGTATTTATCACAACTTTGTAAATTTACATGGAAATATAACATTGTTTGGTGTGGGTATCATAAGTTCATATCCAATCTTCATTTTGTATAGCTACCTTCATGTTTATTTTGATAGAGCGTCATAGATGCTTTACGATTTATCTTATATGTTCCATATTGTCATGACCCACAACTAGTGTAAGGGCACGAGACGTGGATACGTCCAGCCTATGACGCAGTGTCGGCGGTAGAACGTTGTCCTAGGTTACAAACATCTAACACAGTATAAATGTACCTATACATAATATATTCTCCAATCGAAGGACAATACAGAAGGTACAACTCAATCACAAATCTAAGATGGATTAATAGAACGATAAGATAGATACGAAATCACAGAGTGAAATACAACCAGAAGAAATAAGTCTAAGTGTTTAACAACACAAAATACCAACATCCAAATAAAATATCTCATGAAATGACAACAGAAAATAAGATAAGATAAAGCCTAGCAGTCTATCCTAGGCAATAGGGTAGCATCCTCAGTGCAAGCTGGATCCGCCTGAGGGTCCAGGTCGCAATTGTCATCTATACCAGCTCCGTAATAGGTGGGGCAGAAATGCTCTTCGTCCTCTGTAATATTTTTAACATGTCGAGTCATGACAGAAGCGAAAATATAACTCTTATGCAGTTCATATCATGGCAGGAAATATAAAACAAGCAATAGAATAAAATATAGGAAACGTTGTAAGAGATGTACATGAATAGTAAGAGAGATATCTGAAAACAAAAAATATATATATGGAAAGTAAGGACTGCAAGTGACTAAGTGATTTAGAGCACAAGATGGTTATGTAACCGGCTTGATTTGCACATGACTAAGTTACAGAGTTGCACATGACAACTTAATTTTGGACTTGAACACATAACCACTTCTACTCCCCCGTCCCCAATCAATACACAAGGATCTAGTCAAGTTATGTTACGTATATGATAGTTTTATACATGAAGCACATGTGAACATGAGAGTACATAAGAGCACATTAGTGTACATGAATAATGAGAGTACAAGGAATACATGATATACGTGAAATACACATGACATGAAGTATCTGATGCACCCGAGAGGATAACATCTCATGAAAAGATCCATATAGTACCAATCCGTGATAACAAAATGACAACATCAAGTAAAGTAGTCTAGAGCAAAAATATAAGTCCTAGCAAGTATGAAACGATCAGAGCATATACTCGCCTGATATCCTGAGTGACTGGTAAGAACAGATGTTCGAACCGGAGCAACTGAGTCCTATTTAGAGAAACACAGGTTACAAAGTGTAAAATGATGAATAATTGAATTAAATAATGAATTCTACATGCACTAGGCCTCTCTAGGTCAAAAGTTAACACTTGGTCAAATATCTAGTCAACTTAGTCAAACTTGTAATAGTGGTCAACTCTAGGTCTTAGGTAGTCTATTCTAAAGTTTGGTCAACTAGGCTATTTCT
The DNA here is from genome assembly GCA_029216955.1 of Iris pallida. Lineage (NCBI taxonomy): Eukaryota > Viridiplantae > Streptophyta > Magnoliopsida > Asparagales > Iridaceae > Iris > Iris pallida. The sequence continues at coordinate 92,878 of JANAVB010033728.1, read as the reverse complement.
AGGGTTATCTATCTAGTCAAACTAACCCATTGGTCAACTAAGTCAAATGGTCATCTTGGCTAATTTTAGGGTTTGGCCTATGCTAGCCTAAATAGTGTTGGGCTTCTTAGTATCAATCCAAACATCCAAAAGTGAAATCTATAGCCTAATAGATATACATAAGCTACATATCTCAATATATAAATATAACACATTCAACCCATATCTAATATATCCGAAAACACATTATATTAGTTATCTTGTACAATGTAATGACATATGTCTTAAGGACTGAGAACAATGCTCAAGAACCAAAGAAGCTAATAGAATGTATATGTGAGGGCTGAACCTAGGATCAAACCTCTACACAAGAACTAATCACCACAATACTATAAACTCTTAATAAGGTAGGTGGTTATGCAAAAGACTGAACACAAGAGGTAATGAAACGCAGACAGCAATATTGTGAAGGGCAGCATTACAGAGTCAATGCAAGGATAAATGTAGGGTAATATAATGATGTAAGAATGCAGGCAATATAATGTATAATAATGGGTAGATACATGGGTATCTGATGTTCTACTTCTAGGCTCTAAATACAGGGCAAAACTAAATGACACAGGCCAAGATAGGACAGAACAATGAAGGTGTGGCTCATCCAAGATATTAGGCTGATACTCAAATAGATACAAACATGTAGGATGTTAACTACTGCTAGGTGTAGCCCCATACTCGAGCCAACCCTTATGCAGGTAACATGGTGCAGTGGCATGTGCAACAGAGATGAAATAGGAATGGGACTAAACAGAACAAAGGGTGGACAGATTTAATGTGATTTCAGATGGTCCCTAATGCTAGGGACAGGGCAGTTAGATGCAATATTTGAATCATGCATATGTGCATGGACACATCAGATGGACAGAACATATATGGTAAGGTAGGCTAACAAATGTGAATGAGAAACAATTGCTTCTAACTGAACTATAGCAAGTATATGACTGAATGTATGTAAATACAACTAAGGCAGTAAAGGATGTGATGTGAAGGCTAATCAATTCATGATTAAAAAAATTCGGAAATGGCCTGGACCAAGTGTTCCATACCATGCTTGATACTAGAGTATACAGGATAGGGCAAAACCCCAATACTGGACATATGTCCATTCGAGGCTGAACTAAAAAGTAGTATGATCCTAACCTCTGGGGACTGAACTCAACAAATATTCAAGGGAATCGAAAGTGCTAATCGTACATGACAAATGGAAGCACGGACTGATCCTCTCACAAAAGGATCCGAACATATAGTATATGTATGCTCAAGCCATCTCTTATATTGACTGAAATTAAACTGGATATTAAGAGTGGCAGGGCAGATGTGAACATGATGCAGGACATCTATCCTGATACTCAAATTGGATACAACCATCTGATACCATAAGGCAACATGGTTAGAAGGACAGAAGCAATGATGAATATGGGTAGTACATTAGGCTAACTAGACATCCAACAGGTCAGTAAGACTAAAGGGGGTCTGCATTATCAAACATTAGCTAAAACCAAACATGAAGAACAGATAAATGTGTAGTGAATGAAGTGAGGGTACAAGCATCTAACATATGCAGGGAATGAAGAGTTTGAACATGACTAATACAAAAGGAAAAAAGCAAAGGCAAGGTGGATAGGACAAGGTATGCAAGGCATGAATCATAACTGGGAATGAATAATCATATATCAAGAAACTGAGCAACTTCATGGACAGGTATATAAATGTAGTGATGCATCTGTAGGAGGAATACAGGACATGTCCTCAGTAGACTGCGCATATCTCTGCACATCAATGAGGATGACCAAAATTGTGAGCAATGTAGTGGAGAAGATGTGCAGTGGGCTAACATGGTATCAGTTATGTATCAGAGTTTGCCAAAGAGTGTTCGAACAGTATGGACATGTGTCTAGCAGTAATTATGTATCCATGTGTCATGATGTGTCTAGATAGTTGTGTCTAGCATGTTAGGGTATCATTGTGTCCACATAGTGTCAACAACATGTCCAAATCCAAGTGTCAAATATGTGTGTGTGTGTGATCGAGGCAAGAACCAGTGAAATGTATGTGTGCTGCTGACATCTGCGAGTGAGAGAACTCCTCGCACACCCAATGAAATCAAGCCAAACTCCATAGACTGACTGTCAGTCACTGCCCCAACATTTACCAACAAGTGGCATAACAAATTGTGTCGTATCCAGCGTGTTTGGACATATGGGTAACAGGACAGTGCACTATGCGCGTGTTATGTCCCTGTGTCCAAACCCAACACAGAAAACTCTACAAAATTGACTCAGTCACATGCCATAGTAATCTACACATAATAGGCTATCCAAATATGTAATTAGTTTAGAAATTGGTGAACAAAATATCCTATGGGGCATTTCATCGAACACTTCAGACACATATCTGATATTCTTATGATACGCACCCTAAATGGAATGGATTTCGAACAAAACTTAACCTAATGCTAGGGGGACCCTAAATGAATGCATCTATGGAAAGAAAATAGAGTTGAAAGGGTTTAGAGGCCATTACCAATTGAGAGTTGGAATCTCGATGAAAATCCCCTTGAAATGATTTCCCACCAATTTCAATGGCCAAATTGCTCCCAATCCTTGCTAGCTCGCCAATAGAGACATCCTCTACACTAGCGGAGTGTATTGCAATTAATTTGGCTCAATTTGGAGTTGATTTGGTAAAAGGGGCAAATTTGGAGAAGAACACAATTAGGTTTAGGGTTTCAATGAAAGAGGCAAAGAGAGAGAGGCTAATGATGTGTTATATAGGTAGAGGAGGCTGCTCTTGGCTGGTCATGAGTTTGGGCTAGGGCTTAGGTCAAGTTACGTGGCTTATTGGGCCTTTCTAAGTCATCAAATCAAGCCCCTCTACTAAAGGCCCAAACTAAGACCTTAATTAAAATCCCAAAAACAATTCTAAGTCATTCTTAGCTAGATTAGAGCCTAATTACTAATCCAATTATGTTAGCTAGGTCTCCATGGTCATGGTTAGTCTTTAGGCTTAGTTGTTCTAAGGTTTCACTACGTAAACCCCCATCCTGAATTTTTTAAAGTATTTTTCTTATATATATTATTTGACCCATGAGAGTGATTTTAGATTTTGTTGATACTTTAAAACTAATATATTTTATATCTAGTGATTATTATAGGGAATATGTATATATACATAATAGGCTTAGCATTAGAAGATGGGTTTGTAAGTCAGTTTGTTAGAGGGGGTTTGGTGAGAAATATTCAAGTTCAAATTTGTGTACCAACAGACCCTTTTTAAACCCTCCTTGTAGATCGAATTTAGTTTCAAATCTCCCAAGCGGCAAATAGCAGATAGAGCTCGACTTTGTTTCAAATCTCCTTTCCTTTATCACCTTAAGCCTCGATCGGATGTATATATATATATATATATATTTTTTATTTTTTATTTTTTTTATTATATATATATATATATAATAAAAAATAAAATAGATATATATATATATATATATATATATATATATATATATATATATATATATATATATATATATATATATATATATATATATATATACAGGAGATGCTCGATCCATTTTACATCTACTCCCAAAAACCATAGCCACCTACTTCTCTTCCTCACGAAGGAAAACCAGGAAGAAAGAGAAGGAAGTCCCAATTTTCGATTGAAAGGTAATCCAACCTGTCATCGACACCAAAAGATAAACCATTCCCCATCTTCAATACTTGTGAAATTCATATCATTAGCAAATATTGGGCTAGGATTGACAAGTATTTGATATAATTCTTAGAAGAGAACTAATGGGCAAATAATTATATTATACTTTATAAGTTTTTTCAAACAAAACCGAAGGGAAAGGTCTGAGTTCGGGTGGGTAATACTCTACTGATAATCTATATTAGTAACAGAAGAGGCGTGAGGAGTTGGCCTGCATATGCACAGGTAAACCACAGGTTTGAAGACGGGCTATGAATAACGAAGCGTAGGATATAAAGGTTTATTGGAGGGTGCTGAACTACCAAAGTAACTAATTCAAAACCACAAAACCAACCGTCAAAAATACTGAAACTTACACTCATAGGAAGGGTTTGAAACCGATACCGAAATAGAGCTTGTGAACCTTGATCCCTTTGCCTTGTGTTGTCATCTTTTCACATGCTTTAGATAATAAGTATATTTGTTGCTGCGAAGACTGGTGTAGGTTTATATAATTCAGATTTAGGTATATGTTGTCTTGAGCATTATGTCTATGGGTAAGCGAGTACCTTCCTTAGAAGCCAGTAGCAGAGATACAAGTATGATGAATAAACTCTCTAAACTAAAAATCCAGTTAAGAATGTACCTGCCCAAAAGGTGAATCAGAGATAAGTCAAAGCAAGTACGATAACCTAGGAGGGTCTGATGTAAAGCTCGGTAAAAGATAGGATAGAATAAAAAGGGTATCAGGGCATCAAATGTGCCATGATGTCTAGTAACTGATTTTACTCTGGACTGTCATATAACTATCAACATTATTATAGTGGGGATGTCTGTTTATTCATGAAACCTTTAACTGCGTATCCTATATTAGGTACCACTATAGGCTAGTTTTCTAATGGCAGATTGATACAGCTAGGACGTGGCCAATATAGGTCATGCTTCTCTAAATGGTAGGTGGGTTCTCACAAGTAAGTATTAGCAAACAACTTAAAGTTGTGTAGCAGCAAATTAGAATAGGGAACAACAGGGTACACTGAAGCCTAAAACCTACAGAATTATAGGAAAGCCATAGGGAAATGTATTGGTATTACCAGGTCAAGGGGCTAGGACATCAATCTTAATAATGAAATCCTAGATGACCATTAGGAAATAGGATATCAGGGATACCAGCCTTTAGAAAGGGATTGGCAGCATCATTTGAGTGCCAAGTTAAATGCATCTGTGCCATTAAGAACCTTGTCCTTATATTTTAATGCCAAGATACCTTGATTAATGCTGGGACTTAGGCTCTTAGATTAAACTATCAAATGAACACCAACATAACAACCATCACTCTCACAAGCAACTCAGCCACAGCAGAGCAAGCCATCATTCTACGATACTCCCTTGTTCATTATGATGAAACTCGAGGGCAGGGTTTCCCTATAAGTGACATCATATTTGCTGTCTTTTGGAAAGCTCTGATGGATGTGTGTGACTGGGTACTTGTGAGTGCAAGGACCCACATTAAGTCCAGGTGGATCGTATTAGTATTTGGTAGATTAAGAGTGTAAATAGGAAGCTATGTATGTAACTGGGTACGGTGTTTGAGTAGTCCACCTCAGGAAAATAGTAACACCTAGGAAGAATTGCAAACATCGGTGTCTCATATGGATATTAAGATAGCTATATTAACATTTAGGGTAGGCTATTGGCAATCGATAAGTTGGAATAGGGTATAAGTTCTAGCAGAATACCTAAGAGGAAATGACCAGTCTACTAAAATACCGGAGACACAAAAGGAGTATCGAGTTATGGTTCAAAGTTTAGGTCAGAGCATGATTATCAGAATGTGTAGTAGGTAGTTTAGATACAAATACCTGTTATCAAAGGACTCGTGGTGGCTAAACACAGGAAATAGTTGCAACCAGTGATGTTAGCCTCTTATATCAGTCCCAGATAGGTACAATCACTCAAGTGGGCATCATCCTAGTTAGGACAGGTTTAGTAAGTAGAGGCATGGGCTAATAGGAATGGAGGGACATATGTAAGTAGTACAGAGAAACTCTATGGCTGGTATAGATGGGCATGTGAACCTTAACTCACATCTCACTTTAAGGTTTGTGCATACCTCACAGTAGCAATGACAACAACACTCAATATCTGGAATAATTTTTGTAGGTATTCTAGTGTGAGTTTGGAAGGATGTATATCGTATACCTTATGGACACTAGGTCAGGATAGGTAGGCCTATGTATCCATGATCATGAGGGTAGTGACAAGGATAAAGGTATAGAAAAAGGCAAATAAGTAGGCAAACATTGTATAGATAGTTATATATAGATAAAAACCCAATTGGGAAATGAGGGCACCAAGCATGCTTAGTGATAACTATAGATAGATTTTATCTAGAAGGGGTCACAAGATAGAATGTAGAAGCCTAATAACAAAATGATAGAATTGATGGATAATTTTCATATTACATCTATTAACTCAAGGAATGTAAAAAACAAGTTACTTCGACTTTGAATCAACACTTGGCCCGTATCCACAGCTCAGGACCACAGGCAAGTATACCTTGCCTTCTTCTATAGTTTATTTCATGCTTATTCCTTTATCTTGTAGTTATATGTCATCAATTAGTTTTATTGGATTGATTTGATTGGTATGTTTTTTTTATAACATGCATATTAGTTTTTTGTCTTGTTTATATATCGTTATTGTCCAGAGTTTGACATTATAGACTATATGAGAGTTGTCCTTACATGTATCTTGACTGAGTTGTACCATATCGTCATATGTACCTTGTCTGAGTTGTATCGTGTCGTGGAGTGAGTGCGTGTAACTGAACTGCTAATTCCTGTTTCGTTTTCTCAACCCGCGAGTCCACAATCGGGGCGAGGGTTGACCGTTTGCATCTGCGAGTCCATACTCAGGGCGAGGGTGTTTGTCTTGATATGTTTGCACCTGCGAGTCCACACTCGGGGCGAGGGTGTTTGTCATGAACTAACCTGCAAGCCCACATTCGGGGCAAGGGTTAGTAATTAGTTCAAACCTGCGAGTCCACTTGGGGCGAGGGTTTGGTATCCGTTGAACTTTTGTTCACTTGTTACTTATAGCAGTTCATGTATACGTAGTTGTTCTCGTGTCCATGTTAGTAGTCACTTGTCAGTAATCAAGTCACTTGTCAGTTTCTGTCTCATTTCTGTTTATTTTCTCATGCATGGTAAACTGTTAGATAGGCATGTTTTATGTATTTTGCTATGTCCCCTGAGGACCTGATGATCTCTTCAGGTTTAGCGACTGTATGGAGTTAGTTAGCAGAGCATGATGGTTGATGTTCGTGATATACTTGCAGGATCCAGGTATTGATATTATGTTTATTATCCATTCGTGCTTTTATTCCTTATAATGATATACTCTGCTAGTTAGCTTACTTTATAGACTCATGTTATTTCTTGGAGTCTAATCGGACATGTATGCTTGTAGGCTGCCGACCATGACCCGTAGTTTTCATTCACGTTTTATACTCTTATTGTGGATTGAGATATAGTTTGTCTTGCCATGATTAGGCACATTACCATAGTCCAGACAACGTTTACGTATTCGAGTTGGGCTGGAGTCCACTTGATGCGCAGCTGGCTTGTTCACGCGCTCGCGTCCCGGAAAGCAGGTGCGGGTCGTGACACACTAGCACGAGACACAATCATAATCAATCAATTTAAATATTACTAAAATAATCAAAAATTTGCCAATTAATTATTACCATAATTTAAATCTATTATTTAATAACTATCATAACCAATTTTATAAAAGTTTAAAATTACCCTCATTTTAGAAAAGTGGAAGTAACAATCCTTCCCCCCATAAAAAAATTTTGTCCTCAAAATTTAGGTTGGCCGTACTTCTCTTAATGTCACGTCAACAGGTATCATGTTCTATGAAAACTTATCTAAATTATACAATTTGAAAGAATAACAAACAGGGTCATGGCATGCAATATTAGTCTAGGGTCTCATCTAGCCATACTAGTCATACTACTGCTCAAAGCAATCACAAAGTATCAAAACATACAAACAAGGGTAGGGTGCATCAAAACATCTCAAAAGACATGCTAAGGTCTAGGTCAAGAACTTACCTCCAACTATGTCTGGTGAGTAGAACTCCCTCCTGGAGGCGGGGCCTTAATCTCCAAGGCACTTCTCATGAATCATGCCCTTGTTAAAACTCTTCTTCCTTCTTCTTTTTTATTTTATTCTCCTCTATCAACTTAATCATCCCAAAATTTAAATTCCTACACCTTGTCCTAACTTGGATCCAAAATCTCTAGATCAAAGTTTATGAAATCCTCGAATTTGTTCAAATCACTGTCTTTGAAATTATTCGAAGCTAATACTACTATGTCATGCAGGAACTTATTCTCCATGATAAAATCAACCTTCGTATTTCCTTCATGTACACCTTTAAATATTATCATTCTTAATTTTTTTTTAAAACCTCCACAAAATCTTTAATTAATTTTTTTAAATCAAAATCCTTGTGTTCACTCTGTTCCTAGTCACCCTCTTACCAACATCTTATTCAAATTTGTCTCATCATCGCATTATAGTTAAATTCTCTTCTTTATTTCTAAATTCCTAAATTTAGCATCATAACCTTAAGTGAAATATCTCGAGAATCAATACCCTAAAATTATTCAACTTCACAAAAACAAATTGACCTCGAATATCCTTGTTATTTCTCAAGTACACCTACGAAATATTACTGTTCTAACCATCAATATATACATCCTACTATCCTTCTGGTCAGCCAGAGAGGTCACTACCTCCTGAGCAATAGGAGGTGGAAACACGTTCTCAGTCATATCTGAAACTGTAGCTATGCTCAGTGGATAGGCTCTGGTCATGGGTGCCATACTGGAAAGGATAAGAAAAAACAAATCATCAAATGCTGTAAGGAAGACTAACATCCTATATGAAAACTGGTAATTATAATAAACAATCAGAGAATTAACTACAATGGATTATTATTCTACCGTCCAAACTAAACTATCATCCTTACATATACTACTACAAGTCATGAAATCATTACACTAAGAAAGATTTATAACTAAATGAAGTTCTACAAAGAATTAGACTAATTAACTGAAATTATCCCTACTCCTAAGTTAATTGATGATGGAAAACAATTTTTTTTACAGAAGTAAAATGTAGAGGTGATACTTTAAGAACCTTCTCAAGTTACAATCTGATAATCATATACGTCTGTCCAAAATCATGATACTCAGAATCCTCGCCATGCTAGTAAGTAAGGTTGCGATAAACAGTAGAGTCCATAATAGGATATGTACCTCTATAATCATATCGCCTGGAATCCTCGTTATGCCGACTAGTATAGCTGCAAGAAATTCCAAATCTCATAATCAAGATATATGTATCCGAAGTCAGGTCTCTACGTCCTCCTCACGCCGGCTAATATAGCTGCGATGCTCTATAACCAAATAGATGTTTTACCATCCCTGTTATTTCCATCAACATATGTTATCAGTAGATACCGTAACTCAGGCCATAAAATTCATCTCGATAGGAAAATCAAAATCAACAACGATCCATCAAAATCAAATTCAATAACAAGGAGTAAGGGTGATCAAAACAAGAGAAAATGATTTCAAATCAAACTTCAAATAAGATTCTCAAGGGTCGTCCTAAGAATCTCTCAAGGAATTCTAACTGTGATTGAGTATCCTCTCATTCTAATGCCTAATCCTTATCTCTTACCACAAGCACGCAGCAGTACAACTAATCGTCGCACTACCACGACTTCGCACTAATGTGAATCCCGACATGCATGGGCCACCACTAAAAATGTGTCACGACCCGCACCTAGTATAAGGGCACGAGACGTGGATACGTCTAGCCTATGCCACAGGGTTGGCGGTAGAATGTTGTCCTAGGTTACAAATATCTAACACAATATAAATATACCTGTACAGAATATACTCTCCAATCAGAGGACAATATAGAAGGTACAACTCAATCACAAATCTAAGATGGATAAATAGCACGATAAGATAGATACGAAATCACATAGTGCAATACAACCAGAAGAAATAAGTCTAAGTATTTAATAACACAAAATCCCAACATCCAAAAAAAAATATCTCATGAAATGACAACATAAAGTAAGATAAGACAAAGCCTAGCAGTCTATCCTAAGCAATAAGTTAGCATCCTCGACACAAGCTGGATCCTCCTGAGGGTCTAGATTACAACTTTCATCTATACCAGCTCCGTAATAGGTGGGACAAAAATCATCTTCGTCCTCTGTAATATTTTCAACAGGTCCAGCCAGGACATAAGCGAATACATAACTCTCAAGCAGTTTATATCATGGCCGGAAATGTAAAAAAAGCAATAGAGTAAAATACATGAAACGTTGTAAGAGATATATATGAATAGTAAGAAAGATATTTGAAAATAGGAAATATATATGGAAAGTAAGAGCTGTAAGTGACTAAATGATTTAAAGCACAAGATGGTTATGTAACCGGCTTGATTTTTACATGACTAAGTTACCGAGTTGCACATGACTACCTACTTTGGAATTGATCACATAACCACTTCTACGCCCCCGTCTCCAATCAATAAACAAGGATCTAGTCAAGTTATGATACGCACATGATAGTTTTATACATGAAGCACATGTGAACATGAGAGTACATAAGAGCACATGAGTGTACATAAATAATGAGAGTACAAGAAAAATATGATGTACATGAAAAGCACTTGACATGAAGTATCCAATGCACATAAGGGGATAACATCTCATAAAAAGATCCATATAGTACCAATCCGTGATAACAACATGACAGCATCAAGTAATGTAGTCTAGAGTACGAATATAAGTCCTAGCAAGTATGAAACGATCAGAGCATGTACTCGCCTGATATCCTGAGTAACTGGTGAGAACAGATGTCCGAACAAGAGTAACTGAGTCCTATTTAGAGCAACACAGGCTACAAAGTGTTCAATGATGTATAATTGAATTAAATAATGAATTCTACATGCACTAGGCCTCTCTAGGACAAAAGTTAACCTTGGTCAAACATCTAGTCAACTTAGTCAAACTTGGACTGGTGGTCAACTCTAGGTCTTAGGTAGTCTAGTCTAAAGTTTGGTCAAATAGGCTATTTCTAGGGTTATCTATCTAGTCAAACTAACCCATTGGTCAACTAAGTCAAATGGTCATCTTGGCTAATTTTAGGGTTTGGCCTATGCTAGCCTAAATAGTGTTGGGCTTCTTGGTATCAATCCAAACATCCAAAAGTGAATCTATAGTCTAATAGATATACATAAGCTACCTATCTCATTATATAAATATAACACATTCAACCCATATCTAATATATCCCCAAAACACATTATATTGGTTATCTTGTGTACGCCTAATGTAATGACATCTGTCTTAAGGACAGTACACAATGCTCAAGAACCAAAGGAGGTAATAAAAAGTATATATGAGGGCTGAACCTAGGATCAAACATGTACACAAGAACTAATCACCACAATATTGTGAACTCTTAACAAGGCAGGTGGTTATGCAAAAGACTGAACACAAGATGTAATGAAATACAGACAGCAATGTTATGAAGGGCAGCGTTGCAGAGGCAATGCAAGGATAAATGCAAGGTAATGCAATAATGTAAGAATGCAGAAAATATAGTGTATAATGATGGGTAGATACATGGGTATCTGATGTTCTACTTCTAGGCTCTAAATGCAGGGCAGAACTAAATGTCACAGGCCATGATCGGACAGAACAATGAAGGTATGGCTCATCCAAGACATTAGGCTGATACTCAAGTAGATACATACAAGTAGGATGTTAACTGCTAATAGGTGTAGCCCCATACTCGAGCCAACCCATCTGCAGGTAACAAGGTGCAGTGGCATGTGAAGCAGATATTAAATAGGAATAGGACTGAACAGAACAAGGGATGGATAAATTTAATATGATTTTAGATGGTCCCTAATACTAGCGATAGGGCAGTCAGATGCAATGTTTGAATCATGCATACGGGCAAGGACACATCAGATGTGCAGAACATATATGGTAAGGTAGGCTAACAAATGTGAATGAGGAACAATTGCTTCCAACTGAACTGTAGCAAGTATATGACTGAATGTATGTAAATGCAACGATGGCAGTGAAGGATGTGATATGAAGGCTAATCAATTCATGAGTAACAGAATCAAAAAATGGCCTGGACCAAGTATTCCACACCATGCTTGATACTAGAGTATACAGGTTAGGGAAAAACCTTAATACTGGATATATGTCCATTCGAGGCTGAACCAAAAAATAGTCTGATCCTAACTTCTAGGGACTGAACCCAACAAATATTCAAGGGAATCAAAAGTGCTAATATTACATGACAAATGGAAGCATGGATTGATCCTCTCACAAAAGGATCTGAACATATATTATATGTATGCTCAAGCAATCTCTTATATTGACTGAAATTAAACTGGATATTAAGTGGCAGGGAAGATGTGAACATGATACAGGGCATCTATCCTGATACTCAAATCAGATACAACCATCTGATACTATAAGGCAACATGGTTAGTAGGACAGAAGCAATGATAAATATAGGCAGCACATTAGGCTAATTGGACATCCAACAGGTCAGCAAGACTAAAGGGGGTCAACATTATCAAACATTAGCTAAAACCAAAGATGAAGAATAGATAAATGTGTAGTGAATCAAGTAAGGGTACAGGAATCTTCCATATGTAGGGAATGAAGAGTCTGAACATGACTAATACAAAAGGAAAAAACCAAAGACAAGGTCGATAGGACAGGGTATGCAAGGCATGAATCATAACTGGGAATGAACATTCATACCTCAGGAAACTAAGCAACTTCATGGACTGGTATATAAATGTAGTGATGCATCTGTAGGAGGAATGCAGGACATGTCCTCAGTGGTCTGGGCATTTCTCTGCACATCAATGAGGATGACCAAAATTGTGAGCAATGCAGTAAAGAATATGTGTTGTGGGCTAACATGGTATCAGTTATGTATCAGAGTGTGCCAAAGAGTGTTCGAACAGTGTAGAGATGTGTCGAGCAGTAATTATGTATCCATCTGTCATGGTGTGTCTAGATAGTTGTGTCTAGCATGTTAGTGTATCATTGTGTCCACATAGTGTAAACAGCGTGTACAACTATGGAAAATATGATATAAAGAAGAGCATAAAGAAGAGCTTTGGAAAATATGTTAAAAGAAGAGCCGCATAAGTACTTTGGGCCAAATTTGTTCAAATTAGAAAATATGGGGTATCTTGTAGAAGAATATGTTAAAAGAAGAGCCCTATGACAAATTTGAAAATTGGTACTTTAGAAAATATGTTAAAAGAAGAGTGTTAGAAAATATGTTAGGGTATCTTATAGAAGCATATAAAATATAGGGTTCATGAGTATCACAACTTACCGCATGAGTACTTTGGGCGAAATTGGTCCGCATAATAAAGAGCCGCATGACAGACTCGGCATGCCCCCTGCGACCCATCTTTACTCTCGGAATATATATATTAAAAGCAACTAGACTGATTTGAGCCACAGAAGGGAGAGTTACTTATGCGGCCAAGCTGATCAGCCCTTTTGATAAAGCTGACAAACTCTGACAAAACTGACAGTTCTGACACTCTGACAAAAAAAAGATAAGACGTAATCAGGCAAAATGTCATGTCACCAGACACAGGTCATGCAGCCAGAAGGACTGCGACACGAGCCGTATAAACCTTATACGGCTCAATCTATGCGCTACATACGGTCAAGGGTGACTGTAACCTGAGCCGCATGAGCTTTATACGACCAATAATATAAAATCTATGCGGCTCAAAAGTCCCCAAGCTACATGCAAACTAAGGGAGACTGCGACCTAAGCCGCATGAGTCTTATGTGGCCCAGCATGGCCGAACACTAAAAGACCTATGCGGCTCAAAATAACTCGAGCAGATTGATCCTGTCCTGCGATAGGACATGTGGCAGGCTGACCAAGTCTCAACCCCCCATATTTGTTGCAAAGAAATCTCAACAAGTCACCAGCTGGCGGCCAAAGAGCGGGTCTTTATGTGCTGTTGTAGCCACGTGGTTACGTGGCCATCTATGCGACTCAAGATATCTATCACTATAAATAGCAGGGTACCACACCCCTGCAAAAGGCTGACAACCTACGAAGGGCAATTTTTTCAAGAGAAAGGACCTTGTCAGATAGTCCAAAGATTAAGGCAGAGTTGCTATACTTTTTCGAGCCTCCATCGTTGTCCCCCAGAATTAAAGACTAAACAATTGTACTTAGATTGTTTTTTAGGGTTTCTTTCTAGGCTTTCTTTTATACAAGCGAGTTTGTAATCAAGTTCAATTCATCTGTAATTCTTGTTCTTGATATTTTTAATGGCAAACACGATGGTGACTCTGCTGGAGACTTCCTTCTCATCTGATGAGAAGTTGGTGACGCAATCCAACATGTCCAAGCTCGGCTCTACGCAGCTAATACTCATGATTCGTTTTGACCAACGAGTATTCGAATAAATACTCTCTGAAGGGAACGTCAGCCCGTCGCAGAAGCGAGCCAACCTAAAGAGAACTCGCTGGACATCGAAGCGCAAAACTGTTGCCCCCGACCAGGTTCTCAAAGAAGCTCCTTCTACGGCCCAAGACGGTGATCAAAGCTCTCACGCGGCTTTGCTTCCGACTGCAGAGAACCCTAATGTCCCCAATGTTGGCCCATTGGTCATATGGTCAAACTGATTTTAATAATTGATCAAACTCTGTCTCGATATATGAAGCTAGTCAGGATGTATCGGACTCTTGGACATGATCAAGAACAGCTATCTACACAGTTCAAGACCGAAGCAATGTTTGCCTGTTCGAGTCTGTATTTCTTGGAGCAATGTATTTTTTATTTTATTGAGTCTAGGAATACGTTGTACACCGAGTCGTACTGGCAAATAGGTAATTCCAAAATGTTTTCAAAATGTCTTTTAAAATGTCCTTTGTTTTGAAAAATATTCTTATTAACAAAAGCTTCAAAAGGTTTTCAAAAATTCCCAAAAACTATTTTTAAATACCTAACCTAACCCTGACAGAACTCGGCCAGAGTAAGGCCAGAGTTCGGTTAGTGGCCATTTTGATTTTTGTATTCTTCTGAACATGGTCCTCCTGCAGTTGCGGATTTGACCGAGATTTTTTCATAGAGTTCTGCCCGAATTCTGCCAGAATTCTGTCTTTGGAACTCCTATAAATAGAGAAGGATTTTGATTATTTCAACTCACTCATTCACTTTCAATCTTCTTTCTATCTAAAGCTGTCAGTCTTCCAAAGAGTTTTCTTGAGCTTTAAATTTCAGATTCCAAGCCAATTACAATCCTCTAGTCGATTTGCCAGTACGGTACGGTCTACAAGTTTCTGAGAGATTGTAATCAGAAGGCTTGATTGAAGAATACATCTTCACAATTGAAGTTGGATGAGTTCTTCGTATCAAAGCTCGTATTGTAGAAGTTATAAGGACTTCGTAAGAAAACTTGTGGTTTTGCCAATAGTGGATTCAACTGGTAGCAAGAGTTCTACCGACTGAATTAGTCCTCAACATAGGGAAACCAGTATACATCGCTGTCTTTGCGTTTGCTTTCTTATCTCTGCCTTTACATTATTTAGTTGTGATTATTATTCTGTGATCTTACTGCTAACAATTTTTGATTAGTATATTTTCGCTGCCAACTCTATTCTTCCCCCCTCTCTAGAGTATTGTGCTTTACGATTTCGTTCCTACAATTGGTATCAGAGCGAGTGTTACAGGTAAAGCAAGGTAATATTGCAGTTATTTATTCAATTAACTTTGTTATATAGATCACAGCACAACATATGGCAACTGTGAAATTCACAAGTGAAGGCCAGGCCACAAACAGACCTCCACTGTTTGATGGAACGAACTATACCTATTGGAAAACATGGATGAGTTTCTTCTTGAAATCACTTGACTTTGATTTATGGTCTATTGTTATTGATGGCTATCAAAATCCACCTCGTATAAATGTTGATGGAGTTTTAGTTAAAAACCCCCATAACAGATATACAGCGGAAGAAAAGAAAAAGGCCAGTCTTGACGCACGTGTTATTAAAGCTCTATTTTTTGCTTTAGACAGAACTGAATTTAACAGGGTGTCTATCTGCACAACGGCTAATGAAGTATGGAAGCCTCTTGAAGTCACACATGAAGGCACGACTCAAGTCAAGGAATCAAAGGTCAGCAGACTTACTCAAGAGTATGAGGTGTTCAAGATGAAGTCCAACGAAACAGTTACTCAGATGTTCGAAAGATTCATGGATATTGTAAATCCTTTGTCCTTCCTGGGCAAAGAGTACAGTAACCATGAAAAGATTCGCAAAATCTTACGAGCACTCACAAAGAACTAGATTCCAAAGGCTACTGCAATCATTGAAAGAAACGACCTCACAACTATATCCCTCGAAGTACTCATGGGTAAGCTACTCACTCATGAACTGGAGCTATAAGATTTTGCAGAGCCTGCACAAAGGAGAAGACGATCGCTTTCAAGGCTCAGCACAGAAAAGCTGCTGAAGGTGACTCAGACAGTAGTGAATTTGATGCTGAAGATCAAGCACTCCTAGCAAGGAAATTCAAGAGATTCATGAGACATGAGAAGAGAGCCAAAGAAAACAACAGCAGTAACAACTGGTATCAAGATGATGCTGTCTGCTATGGCTGCAAGAAGAAGGGACACATAAAAAAGGATTGTCCTACAAACTCATCATCAAGCAAGAATAGCAACAGGTATGAAAAAGGGAACCTGAAGAGATCAACATCACGGAAGTATGCCAATACCAGCATATGGCATGAAAGTGAAGCCAGCGACTCAGAAGACGAACAATTAGAAGACGCTGCAAACGTATGCTTTATGGCATCCGATCTGGTACCTACTGAACCTGTAGTTGATACATATGATGACTTCACCTTTTAGCAACTAGGAGATGCCTTCAGTGAACTGATAAGTGATTACAGGAAACTGCGTAGCAAATATCAGACCTCTAAGAAGGTACTCAAAGAGTACAAAGGAGAAATAGGAAGACTTACCGACCTACTAGCTGAGGTTAGAAAAAATGTTAGTGAGTCTGGTGAGCTTTCCTCTATCAAGCTCTTATTACACGAGACTACCAAGTCATCTGAAGAAAAAAACAAAGTTATTGACCAACTCAAAGAAGAACTTTCTAAAAAGAAGAAAAGTCTTCAATGTGCACAAATCAGAATGGAAACACTCACTTCTGATTATACTAAGTTGTATGACACTTCCAAAAGATTGGAAATTAGGTTAGGAAAATAGCTTGAGACTGCTGCTTCCTACCCTAACACGTGTTACTTACCGAACAATCGGAACATTCCCAAGCCAAACACTGTCAGATCTAACCCTATCAAACCTTTACCTTAAAAGGTTAAGCCCAAACAGGATTATAGGTATGCTTTCTTCTATACTAGAAAACCCAAACCTACCAACCATGCACACAACTCAGCTTTCAATACTCAATATGCACAATATCATTATTGTGGCCTCATTGGTCATATTTGACCTGCATGTAGAAACAGAAAGCTTGTTGATTTAAATATTTATGCTTGGATACCAAAGGCTAACATTTCAGGACCCTACAAGAAATGGATACCAAAAGTTTCATCTGCAAATTGTTTTATAGGTGGAACACCCATCACATGCTAAAAGCAAATGGATCCTTGACAGCGGTTATTCACGGCATATGACCGATGACGCTACATTATTTGTAACACTGTCGAAGAAGAAGAAGGAAGGTTATGTTTCCTTCAGTAATAACTTGAAAGGGTATATTATTAGTATCGGTAATGTTGGTAAGTCTCCATATCCTGTGATTAAAGATGTCTGTCTGGTTACCGAGTTGAAACATAATCTACTCAGCATAAGTCATTTAGCTGATCATGGTTATGGCATCAACTTTGGCAAAGACAAATGTACTATAGTTGATAGCTCAACTGGTAGTACTATCTTTGAAGGTATCAGGGAAGACAACATATATGTTTTCTATTTTTTGGAAGAAACTAATATTTTAGGTAGATGCTTAGTGGCTAAAAGCGATGAGAGTCATCTGTGGCATATGAGACTCGGTCACGCAAATATTGACACAGTCTCAAGATTATCCACGAAGAAGCTAGTACGCGATTTACCGGACATAACATTCAAGAAGGATTCGGTATGCAGCCAATGTAAAAAGAATAAAGCTACCAGACCCACGTTCAAGTCAATAAACGCAGTATGTACTACTAGACCTCTACAATTGCTACATATGGACTTATTTGGTCCTAGTAGAGTTGCTAGCCTCGGATGTAAGCTTTATGCATTTGTAATTGTAGATAATTTCTCTAGATACACGTGGGTATACTTCTTGACACGCAAGAATGATGCATTATCCGAATTTTTTGCCTTTTGCAAGAAAGTACAGAATAAAAAAGGTTACATGATCACTCGTATTAGAAGCGATCATGGTGGTGAATTCGAGAATGTAGAGTTTGAGCAATTTTGTGACACACACGATTTTGTACACGGGTTCTCCTGCCCTAGGACTCCACAACAAAATGGAGTTATGGAACGTAAGAACAGAACTCTATCCGAAATGGCCAGAGTAATGTTAAACCAGTTTAGTCGACCCAAATATTTCTGGGCTGAAGCTGTCAATACAGCTTGTTTTGTTCTCAATAGAGTTCTAATTCGACCCAAATCGAAGAAGACTCCATTTGAGTTATGGTTTGATAGAATTCCATCAGTTTCATATTTTAGAATATTTGGTTATAAGTGCTTTATTCTTAATACAAAAGACAATTTGGAAAAGTTTGACAAAAAGGCCGATGAAGGTATATTTTTAGGTTATGCGGCCAAGAGCAAAGGATACAGAGTCTTCAACAAATGAACCATGATCATCGAAGAATCAATCAACGTCACCTTTGATGAATTGAATCAAATGACTATCAATGACAATGACGAAGATCCAACTGTACCAAGCTCAACACCAACTGATTCTCAACCAAGCTCATCTCTAGCTGATCCTCCTAGAGAAGATCCAGGAACCAGCTACCTTCAGAGTTTGCCGAAAAGATTAAAATTTACGGCTGATCATCCAAAAAATTTGGTAATTGGTGACATTACCAAAGGTGTAAGTACTCGTACATCCAGTAGAGATATTGTTTCTAGTGTTGCATTCATTTCACAGCTAGAACCAAAAACTATTGATAGAGCATATAGTGATAATTTTTGGATAGATGCTATGCAAGAGGAATTAAACCAATTTAAACGGAATCAAGTTTGGGAACTTGTTTCCAAGCCTATTGATCATCCGGTCATTGGCACCCGATGGGTATTCCAAAATAAACTTAATGAGAATGGTTTAGTGACTCCTAATAAGGCTCGCTTGTAGCTCAAGAATACAATCAGAAAGAAGGTATCGACTACGATGAGACTTATGCCCCAGTTACGAGATTAGAATCCATTCGCATGCTATGTACATTTGCATGTTTTCATAATTTTAAATTATTTCAAATGGATGTCAAGAGTACATTTTTAAATGGTTTTATTAAAGAAGAAGTTTTTGTAGCACAACCTCCAGGTTTCACAGATTTTAAAAACCCTGATCATATTTTCAAGTTGAAGAAAGCTTTATACGGTTTGAAACAAGCCCCTCGTGCTTGGTATGATCATCTAAGCTCTTTTCTACTTGACAACGGTTTTTCAAAAGACAAGGTTGACACTACACTTTTTATTAAGTCCTTTAATGGTAAGCTTCTTTTAATTCAAGTCTATGTTGATGATATATATTTGGATCTTCTGATGAATCTTTGTGTCAAGAATTTTCTAAGTGTATGCAGAGTTTGAGATAAGCATGATGGGAGAGCTGAAATTTTTTCTTGGACTGCAAATCAAACAAACTGATAATAGGACGTTCATAAATCAAGCCAAGTACACAAAAGATTTGCTAAAGAAGTTTGATCTGGACAATGTCAAACCTATTGGCACTCCGATGGCAACTTCAACAAAGCATGATATTGATGAACAAGGCAAGTTGGTCAACACACGTAAGTATCGAGGTATGATCGATAGTTTACTTTATTTAACTGCTAGTCGTCCAGATATTATGTTTAGTATTTGCCTGTGTGCACGTTTTTAAGCTAATCTAAAGGAATCACATCTGTGCGCAGTTAAGCGTATCTTTCGATACCTTAAGGACACTTCTTCTGTTGGCTTATGGAATCCCAAAACTAAGTCCTTTGACCTTACTGGTTATTCGGATGCAGATTTTGCCGGATGCAAAGTTAATAGAAAAAGTACCAGTGGCACATGTCATTTCTTATGCAAGGCTTTAGTCTCATGGTTTAGTAAAAAGTAAAATTCTGTAGCCCTATCAACAACAGAGGCTGAGTATATCGCCGCAGGACGTTGTTGTGCTCAGATTTTGTGGATGAAACAAACCTTAGAAGACTATGATTTATTTTATACACATATTCCTATTTTCTGTGATAACACGAGCACTATTAATTTGACTAAGAATCCTGTATGTCATTCTCGTACTAAACATATCGAGATTCGACATCACTTTCTTAGAGATCATCATCAAAATAGAGATATTGACCTTGTATACATAGATACTGAAAATTAATTAGCTGATATTTTCACAAAATCTCTAGCAGAAGATCGTTTCAATTATTTACGTCGAGAATTAAAAATTTTGGACGTCAATAATATTAATTAATTTTGTTTTATGATTATATTCAATACGCAAAAACTGTGTTAGAGACAAGCCAATAAAGAGTCTGTCTGTCACCACAACTACGGTTGAAGCGAACTGTACTTAAGAGTTCTCCGGTGAAACTCCGCCAGCTGGAACAGTACTCCTACAGCTAATCTGAGACAATCGCTGTGTAACGATATTTAATCTATAAAATAATATTAATTATGTTAATTGAAGGTTGAAATTACTAATCTTTGAATTAAATATTTAAAATAAGCCAATGAAAAAGAAAGTGTTCCAAACCAACCCCAGGCGAATTAGGCCAGAATTCGGACAGAATTCGGCCCGAGTTCGGTTAGGGTATCAGGTTATATAACCAGAACCCGAGAGCATTTCTTCTTCATTGCTTCTAAACTCCACCATCACAGAACAGCAGTCGTGCGAAAAGCTCTAAAACCCTAGTTCTTTACCACTCCTTCTCTCCCAATCCACGTGGTGAAATCAATCGAAACTTTGGATTCGTGCGGAGATCGTTGTCCTCTACAACATACTCAAATTTCGGGAGGTATAACTCCGTATTTCCCCTCCTTTCAATTTCGTGCATATTTACTTTTTTTTTTGCACAAATGTCACCTAAGGGATTTAACCCCTTCAAGAGGAAGAAGACAACCAATCCCAGTAAGGAAGGTTCATCTTTGAATCCACCCACGGATTCTCTCTTTTCGCTAGTCCAATCTAGCGATGGCGCGCTCGACGGGTTTTACTTTAACCCTAGATCAAGCCCTACTGTGGTATGGAGATTTTTCCATGAGATCCATATGCACAGGCGCTCCCATCAAGTGGACTGTATTTCCAGAACACTGTCCTTTCTTTGAGGCATTAGGGTTACAATATTTTGTTAAACTTTATTTCCCCGTAGCAACTAATGCCATTAGACTATTCTTCTGCAATATCATATTAAATACGTTTGATGTAAGCACTCGTGTTGGAGGATTATATATCAATTTCAATGATGTTATCTTAGCAGAAATCCTTGGTATTCCTAATGAAGGTGAATCGCTTGTTGATATCACTGAATTTGATTTCTCCGACGGCACGACACTTACTAGTTTCAAAGCAGAACTCTGTGCACCTGATCGAGTTCGTTCTGGAAAGTTCAAGGCAAACAACTTGAACTTGTTTAATTATGAATTGCACCGTATCATTTACTCCACTCTCCTTCCAAAGTCTACTTCAAATGATGATGTCACGTCTCTTGAATTATCTGCTATATATCACATTCTTAAGGGGATTCTATTTTTTGCCCCTAAGACCATTATTCAGATGATGGGACGTTGTCGTGTCAGAGATAGAAATCTCTCTTATGCGATGATTCTCCCACGCATCTTCCAGCATTTCGATATTGATTTATCTACTTGTACTCAGACCCTGAGCCCAAGTTTCTCAAGTTATCTCGTCGTAGTATGACTGCTGCTACTCCTCCTACTGCTCCTGCTACTGCTCCACCTCCTCCACCTCCTCAGCAGTATGCTATAACATTTGAGGGCATACATCAGTACCTTTCAGATTTGTACGTCTCGATGACGGACATGGCCCGCGAACGTGAGTTCCGCGAAGTCACCCGTTATCAGGCGATTGCAAATTCTTTAGCTGATCTTCGATTCACTAGACTGGACATTCTGCCGGTTCCATTCCTAGAGATCCAGCTTTCTCTGGTTACCGCTGTGAGGATGAGGCTGTTCATGCCTACTTTCAGCCTGGTAACGCATATGATTGGTACCGTTCTGTCCGTGCTCCTCCTCGAGACTATGTCGGTGAGTTTTACACTGGCATTCCTCCTCACCCTTCTGGCGCGGGTACCACTGCAGCAGGTCCTTCTGGACATGCTGGTCATGCTGATGATGATGATGATGATAAGGAGTTGTGATATGTTATCGGATTTTTGAGACTTAGATATTATCTACTGTATACTTGGAAATGCTCCGACATTTGAAGTTTTTCTATCTTTTTAGACTTTATTATCAGTATTTCTTTCGAGGACTTGTACTGGATTTATTTTATTGATGTCTTCTGAACATCTTTTTATTTTTATGAGATTTGTAGTTTATGATTAACATCAGTTTATTTACTTAGCATCTTTTTCTGCTTTAATAACAGTCTGTGAAATAATTCTTTATTTATTATAAACTGCCTGAGACAAATATATGCCTGTGATGTCATTCTCATTTCTTTAATATTTCTAACATTTATCATGATTATTTTCTTGTGTTTCTTCACTTTTTGTTATTTATGCATTGATTGCGGGGGAGTTTCTCTCTTTTGCAATTATTTTGCTAAGTGACAACGGGGGAGAAAAATAAAGATCTAACATTCTTTTGAGAAAATACAGGACATGAACAATTTTTGATTTTATTTCAAGCTTAAATGTTATATCATTCATAGTTTGTCAATTATCAAAATGGGGGAGATTGTTGGCCCATTGGTCATATGGTCAAACTGATTTTAATAATTGATCAAACTCTGTCTCGATATATGAAGCTAGTGAGGATGTATCGAACTCTTGGACATGATCAAGAACAGCTATCTACACAGTTCAAGACCGAAGCGATGTTTGCCTGTTCGAGTCTGTATTTCTTTGAGCAATGTATTTTTTATTTTATTGAGTCTAGGAATACGTTTTACACCGAGTCGTATTGGCAAATAGGCTATTCCAAAATGTTTTCAAAATGTCTTTTAAAATGTCCTTTGTTTTGAAAAACATTCTTATTAACAAAAGCTTCAAAAAGGTTTTAAAAAAGGTTTTCAAAAATTCCTAAAAACTATTTTTAAATATCTAACCTAACCCTGACAGAACTCGGCCAGAGTTCGGCCAGAGTTCGGTTAGTGGCCGTTTTGATTTTTGAATTCTTCTGAACTTGCTCCTCCTGCAGTTGCGGATTTGACCGAGATTTTTTCATAGAGTTCTGCCCGAATTCTGACCGAATTCTGCCAGAATTTTGTCTTTGAAACTCCTATAAATATATAAGGATTTCGATCATTTCAACTCACTCATTCACTTTTAATCTTTTCTCTATCTAAAGCTTTCAGTCTTCCAAAGAGTTTTCTTGAGCTTTAAATTTCAGATCCCAAGCCAATTACAATCCTCTAGTTGATTTGCCAGTGCGGTACGGTCTACAAGTTTCTGAGAGATTGTAATCAGAAGGCTTGATTGATGAATACCTCTTCACAATTGAAGTTGGATGAGTTCTTCGTATCAAAGCTCGTGTTGTAGAAGTTGCAAGGAATTCGTAAGAAAACTTGCGGTTTTGCCAATAGTGGATTCAACTGGTAGCAAGAGTTCTACCGACTGGATTAGTCCTCAACAGAGGGAAACCAGTATACATCGCTGTCTTTGCGTTTGCTTTCTTATCTCTGCCTTTATATTATTTAGTTGTGATTATTATTCTGTGATCTTGCTGCTAACAATTTTTAATTAGCATATTTTTGCTGCCAACTCTATTCACCCCCCCTCCTCTAGAGTATTGTGCTTTACGATTTCGTTCCTACACCCAAATCCAGTAAAGAAAAATACTACGATGCTGAGCTTTTGGGGGTATAAGGGAAATCTATGTGGACGAGGAAGAGGCCGCATAAGAGAGATAGGCAGATGGCCCATGCGGCAGTCAACTCTGGTCGCAGGCAGATTGCCCATACGGCAGCCAACTCTGGTCGCAGGCAGATGGCCTATGCGACAGTCAACTCTGGCCGCTGGCAGATAGTCCATGCAGCAACCAACTCTGGCCGCAGGCAAATGGCCCATGCGGCAGCCAATCTTGGCCACAGACAGGATGTCTCATACGGCCCTGTCAAAAGCTCTGTATTCGACCGTCTCTCATACGGGCCCGACGCCATGCGACCTATTGAAAATATGGAATATTCCAATCTAGACCCTTCTTACTATGCACCTTCTGGTGCTAAATCGAAGAAGTCTAGGGCAGTACGGGCCCAACAAGCCCAGTCAACTGTCCAAGCTGCTAACCGTCAGCGGGCACCGTTAACTGTTATACGGGCTCCTAATGGAAAGTTGTACAGAACCACCCGCGTCCAGTCCCCTAGGGCTAACGGACAGGGTGGGTCTCAAAAGTTTCTCTCCAACGATCGAGAGCAAGTACTTTTACTAGCCTCGGATCAGGGAACAAACATGATACCTACGCACCCGTGTGCTCAGGATACCCGAGTCCATAAATTAGATGAAAAGGTAGATCAGTCTGCTATCGACTTACGAGAGGTGATTACTCACAGACGTAAGGAGAAAGAAGCAACCTTAACATGTGATGAGCCCTTTTCGGGACGTCGTTGTACCCAGGTCATCATCAATTGCTGTTGCGACAAGTCGACAGCACCTGAAGATCGGCAGTCCATTTTCCAACGACTGCACCAGCCAGCACCTGTCCGACAACAACTTGAGGAACAAGTGCAAATTTTGGGAGACGAGAAATTTCCTTTCGCCTCCTATAATTCAACTTGGAAGGTTCTTTCCGGTAAGGGAGGAAAGAAGACAGGCTCTTCCAGTCCGACAATCTCAGCCAGCACTACAATGAAACTCTCATCTGGAGGATTTTTGTCGACAGCCACAGTGGTTGTCTACCTAGTCACTTGATCCAGAAAGAAGCTTCCAACACCCGGGGTGCACCTTCGACCTCCCTAGGGGCAGATGAAGCTAGGGGTAGCAGTCCCCTCAATATATGCGACAACCTGGTATTCCAAGAGCATACACAGGGGGTAGCAATCCACTAGAATTACGTAACAGACTTGGACGTCCCTGAGGGTGACCTCCTTCGCCAAGACGATGCGGCTTCCTACACAGGGGGTAGCACCCCTTCCGAGTCCAAGGAAGAGGACATTCCGACGTTCCTTGATAATTTCTCGGTACGAGGGCACGACATGGAGAGCACCTCTTCTATGGTTCCTTCCGCGTCCACCCATGTGCGAACAGTATTTATGGCCGACGATGATCATGAAGGGCCTACTGATCGACAACGTCTAGAAGTACTTGAAGCCATGCTCCTGTCCCTGTCAAAGTCAGTAGAGGAAATCAAAGCTGCCTTGCCGACTCAACCGGCAAGGATGCCTGGACAAATAAGTTTGGGACCCGCAGTCAATACGGACTCCAACACGACCGTTCCTCTTTTGGGTGACAATCCTTTAGGAGCATCCATTCCTTCAGCTGCAGACAAAGACAGGAAGGTAAGGAGGGAAGTCTAGAAGCTTCGAGTAATGTTCAATGCCCGAGACTCCTTCCGGGACCTCGAAATACGGCAGCCGTATCCCGTTGCGTGGAGAGATATTCCTTTTCCGCCACAGTACAAACCGTTTCATATTGATTCGTATGACAAAAATTCCTCTTCTAGTCGGTACATGACTTATTTCGAGGTCATAATCGACCACTTATCGCATAGCGATGCCATCCTCACATGATTATTCATCGGAGCATTGGAGGGGATCGCGTTCAATTGGTACCGCAACCTTCCGGACAACTACATCAATTATTTTGACGACTTCAAGCACATTTTCCTAGAGAGATTCTACAAAGTGGGACATGATGTGATAATGTCGTCTCTTATGGACGTCGCTCAGGGGGAGAGGAAGCTAACAAAGAACTATATCGAGCGGTTCCGCCAAACTGCAATGAGATTGCCCCAAGGCAATCCCGAAAGAACCTTGATTGAAATCTGCCAGAAGAAGTTTCTCCCCACAATCAGTCTCTGGATGGACGAAGATCAGTTTAGGGATTGGACGACCTTCATCATAAGTGCCACCAATGCGGAGGCAAAGTTAAAGAAGGATCTCCAGCTGGGATTACATATCCCAGATGGAGAGGACAAAGGCAAACGTCCTGGTACCACCCCTAATAACAACAACAGTGCCGACACCTCCAATAACCGGGATAATAAAGGCAAATATGCCATGGTCGCTGGTATGTCCAAGAAGCCTGAACAAAAGCAGTCAGAAGCTCAGTGGCCCAAGATGAATTACTCATTTGAAGATAGTCATGTCAAGCCTATCTTCGACATGCTCTTGCAAGGGGACATGATCCAACTCCCTATACCAAGGCGCGAGCCTCGATTGGCGGAGATGGAAGACCCAAAGTATTGCCACTTCCACCGCTATGTTCATCATTCCACTCCTGACTTCTTTCAATTAAAGTGGTACATCCAGAGTCTTATCGACTCCAAAGCTCTGTCGCTAGATTTTGAAGAGGTTACCATGGCAGCAAATATGGTATCAATTCAGTTCGGTAGCTTTCCCCCAACAAGTACCCAAGATAGGGTAATACCTATCCCCGGACGACGATGGAGGTTACTAATCTTCCCTCTGACAGGGACCAAACGACTGGCTTGGTATCTCTCACCACGTCACGAGGATAGGTTATGTGGGTGCACCAAGACTTAGTACCCGAAATTACCCAGGTGGTGTCATCTCCAACCAACAAGAAGAAGGGCAGGAAGTCCAGATCATGCCTTATAATTTCAGCCGAAGGTGAGGAGGCGGCGGCCGTTGTTACCCGATCTGGGGCACAAGTCCAAACCACTCTGGGTAGTTCAGTCGAAGACCTTCAGCCTCTGTCGGCGGACAGGCCAAGCTGAAGGAAACCCACTTCGATTGGCCACTCGTAAGGATACACCTCAGGGGCTTGAGAGACCTTACAACTTTAATGTATTAGCACAACTCGCTAATACACCGATAAAGTTGTCATTATACGAGCTCCTGAGGCTCTCTAAGGATCTTCGGGTCGCATTGAGCGAAGCACTCCAGAATGCCGACGCCTACTAAGCCTAGGTCAAACCTACAGGGAAAGACTCGTCAGCAGATCTCTAGGGCAGCAATTGTGTAGACGTGATGCCCAATATCGTATTCACCCCACAGGACATGTTAATCAAGACCAACTTGCATGATCGCCCCTTATAATACACTAGATACATAGGCGATATCAAGGTGGATCGGATGCACAACGATCCTGGATCGTCGATAAGCATTATCTCGAAAAGCTTGCTTCAAGTAATCGGCATCCCTATGCACCGGCTAGCGGCGACCAACACTGCCATTAGCGGTTTCAGCTCAGGAAGGAGCTATCCCTTAGGAAAGATCCGCTTGAAATGTCAGATTGCCGACCTGAAGACGGAGGTTACCTGCTACATCATAGACGCAGATACGTCCTACAATATCCTCTTGGGGCGTTCGTAGATATACGACTATATGATTGTGCCATCTACACTCCACTAGTGCTTCAAGTATGTCAGTAAGCACGGCTTCGTGAAGACGAAATTCGCTGACATCGATCCCTTCAAAGGGGTCGAGTCTTATTACTCTTCGGAGGCTTGTCTATATGAAGAATCCAAGAAGCACATAACTGACAAATTGGAGGCTATAATAGGGTCGGTGGAACCTTTGAGAATTCATTTCCAGGCCCATAAACCAGGCAAAGCTGCATCCTTTGTCACAACTTTACATAAAAAAGTGCCCGCTTCTCCCACCCCAGCGGCGCAGTTGGAACTGGTGGTCAACCGGCTCCCGAGATCCAGCCAGGAGCCAAAACCCGTCTCAGGAACGATGGTGATCCGATTGCCGAAATTAAATCAAAGGCGAGCGGAAGATGCGAAGCCCTCAGTGGCGTCGATGGTGATCCGATTGCCAAAATCCACTCAAAGGCAATCGAAAGACACGAAGTCGTCTGCCGAGCCGATGGTTATCCGTCTCCCTAAGATGGGCGGCAATCAAGTGTTGATCCGAGACCCTCAGGCAAGCCAATGCCACAAGCAGAACCCTTGGTAGTCAAGTTGCCCAAGACAGCATCCCAACCTCCGGTCATGCAAGGGGCAGCTGAAGAGGAGGCAGATCTCGCGAAGTATCTTGTTGCAAAGGTGGATAGTCCCTCTCCTGATGATGTAATCCCTATAGACAAAATTTCTTATTTTATCAATAAGGGGTTGACAATCGTCAATACTAAAGGGGCAGTATGTTAGACTAATTGGACATCCATCAGGTCAGTAAGACAAGTGTTGATTCTGAGTCTAATAAGCTTAATCTGATGTATGCTGTGGAGCACGGTCTGGACATTAATCTGCACACACAGTTGACAATCGTCAATACTGTAATGATGAATATGGGCAGTATGTTAGGCTAATTGGACATCCATCAGGTCAGTAAGACTAAAGGGGGACTGTATTATCAAGCATTAGCTAAAACCGAAGATAAAGAACAGATAAATATGTAGTGAATCAAGTGAGGGTATAGGCATCTGCCATATATAGGAAATAAAGAGTCTAAACGTGACTAATACAAAAGGAAAAACCAAAGGCAAGGTGGATAGGACAGGGTACGCAGGGCATGAATCATAACTGGGAATGAACATGCATATCTCAAGAAACTAAGCAACTTCATGGACAGGTATATAAATATAGTGATGCATCTGTAGGAGGAATACAGGATATGTCCTCAGTGGTCTGGGCATGTCTCTACACATCAATGAGGATGACCAAAATTGTGAGCAATACAATAAAGAAGATGTACAGTAGGCTAACATGGTATCAGTTATGTATCTGAGTGTGCCAAAGAGTGTACGAGCAGTGTGGAGATGTGTCGAGCAGTAATTATGTATCCATATATCATGGTGTGTCTAGATAGTTGTGTCTAGCATGTTAGGGTATCATTGTGTCCACATAGTGTAAACAACGTATCCAAATCCTAGTGTCGAATGTGTGTGTGACAGAGGCAAGAACTAGTGAAACGTGTGTGTGCAGCTGACATCTACGAGTGAGAGAACTCCCCGCACACCCAATGAAGTCAAGATAGACTGAATGTCAGTCACTGCCCCAACATTTAACAACTAGTGGCACAACAAATCGTGTCGTGTCCAGCGTATTTGGACACGTGGGTAGCAGGACAGTGCATTGTGCACGTGCGTGTGTCCCTGTGTCCAAATCTGACACAAAAAACTCCTTAAAATTGACTCAGTCATACACCATAGCAATCTACACATAATAGGCTATCCAAATATGTAATTAGTTTAGAAATTGGTTAACAAAATATCCTATGGGGCATTTCATCCGACACTTGAGACACGTATCCGATATTCTTGTGATACACACCCCAAATGGATTCAATTTCGAACCAAACTTAGCTAATGCTAGGGGGACCCTAAATGAATGCATATATGTAAAGAAAACGGGAATTGAAAGGGTTTAGAGGCTATTACCAATTGAGAGTTGGAATCTCGATGAAAATTTTCTTAAAATGATTTCCCGCCAATTTCAATAGCCAAATTGCTCCCAATCCTTGCTACCTCACCAATAGAGACCTCCTCTATACTGGGAGAGTGTATTGTAATTAATTTGGCTTAATTTAGAGTTGATTTGGTGAAATAGAGCAAATTTGGGGAAGAACACAATTAGGGTTAGGGTTTTAATGAAAGAGGCAAAGAGAGAGGCTAATGATGTGTTATATAGGGAGAGGGGGCTGCTCTTGGCTGGTCATGAGGTTGGGCTAGGACTTGGTCAAGTTACATGGCTTATTGGGCCTTTCTAAGTCATCAAATCAAGCCCCTCTACTAAAGGCCCAAACTAACTGTAACACCCACTTTTCTAAAATGAGGGTAATTTTAAACTTTTGTAAAAGTTTATTATTTAATAATAGGATTTATGATTTATGGAGATTTTTAATTAATTTAATACTATTTAAAATTGGAGAATTATAATTTGATGTGTTAGCTAGTGAACCCTAGAACTGTTGAGCCTAGAGACTAACCATGACCATGAGGACCTAACCATGTGATTTGAATGACCATTTGCAACTTTTTAGGCTAAGGATATTTTGGTTATTTTGTGACTTTTAAATTATTTAGGATTTTGATTAATTGGTGAATTTTAGATTACTTTAATAATATTTAAATTGATATATTATGATTTTGGTCATTTTTTATATTTTAATATTTTGGGAATTTTTGTATTTTAATATTGATTTTACGGGATTTGTTTAGTCGGGTTTGAGTTTCGTTTCGTTCTGACTTGTGTTAGTGACCCGAGTGGCTTAGACTCAAGACGGGACTCCAAGATTAGTTAGTCTTGTATGGCCCACAAATTCCACTAATTAAGTAAATAAGTTTAGACTAATCCTACTTGTTAGATTGGTTAAGTTAGAGGCTTAAATTTAACCCTTTTGATCCCAAACTTGAACCTAACATAAAATTAACCAAAAGAAAATAGGGTTTATTGGAAGCCTCTATAGGTAGGTTAGCCTCCCTTCCTTTCATTTTATCACTTCCATTTCCCATTATACGTATTTTCGTATGCGTATACGAGATTTCTAGCATTTATCAGAAGGACCGTAGTTAGACTTGTTTTGGCTTAGCCTAGTCTTGTTTTAATCTTGACTTGGATTATTTGATTGGTTTGGTTCAATTTGACTTGGTTTGGCTTGGCTTGGTTTGGTTTGAGATGGAGAGGGTTGATATATAACCCAACTCCTCTCTCTCCTCATTCATTTCTACATTTACTTCTTCATCTTCTTCTTTTACTCCTCGTACCTACCAAGTCTTAGACAAGTGCAACTTGCTTCATGGAGGAACTCCTTTTTTGTTGTTCCATTATTTTTCTTACAAGATTCTAAGACACTTTAGTGTTTAGAATTTTTAATTTTCATAGTTTATTTCTTGTAGAACTAAGTTTGTTTTATTTTCGGTTATCTTGGGTTTTGATCTACCAAACTTCATTATTTTTAAGTTTTAATTGTTCTATGTTGTAGAGAATTCAATTTTACCCAAAATAGACCTTTGAAAAGTTAGATTTTGACTTGTTTTGAGAAAGTTATGGCCAAAATAAGATTTGAGCATTTTCTATTTCGTCTGTACTGAATTTGGCAGGAACGATGAATAGTGTTGCATAAATAGTATCGCAGGAATGAATAGTATTGTATGGTGATGTAGCCTGCCGTATAGTGTAGCCTGTCGTATAGTGCTGCATGGTGATGTAGACTGCCGCATAGTGCCGCATGGTGATGTAGCCTGCCGCATAGTGCAGCGTGTCGCATAGTACAGATTGCCGCATAGTACTGCATGGTGATACAGCCTGCCACATAGTGCAGCCTGCCGTATAGTCCAGCATGCCGTATAGTGTCGCATTGTGATGCAGCTTGCCGCAAAGTGCAGCCTGTCGCATAGTGCAGCCTGCCGCATAGTACCGTATGAGGCTGCATACTACCGCAGAAGGCTACATAGTGCCGCATAAGGCTGCATAGTGCTGCAGGAGGCTGTATGGTGCTGCAGAAGGCTGCATAGTGCCGCAAAATATCGCATAGTACCTATTTTAGCTGTTTTTGGCTGTTTTAAGTCCTATTTGGCTGAATTGTGGCCAGAATTTCTTCCAACTCCCAACATGAAAGTTGTAGATCTTTTCTTTGGCTTCAAGAATATGTTACTTTCTATTTTTATGCAAGTTTCTCTCATTCATGATAATGTAAGGATATGACACGATAGTGGCCCGTTAAGGCGCACTCTTAGTTAGTAACTTGACATGATGATTCTTGATAGTGACCTGTCGTGGGGCACTCTTGACAATTAACATGACATGATAGTGGCCCGTCGTGGCACACTCTTGATAAGTAAACCTAACATGATAATCTTGATATGCTGTGGTGACGGCTATCTTGACTAGCTAAGTAACTCTTGTCTTGACACCGTGGGTGTTTGTGCTTGTATAAGCTACATGTCTCGTCTTGTATCATGTCTAGGACATGAATTCCTGGTTACTACAGTCAGGGATTCATACTGAATCTGACTAAAATAATGACTAGATTGATCAAGTAGTTCATGAAGAGATTTTCCAGCTACATACAGTCCCGTTATTTGGGCGCTCTAATTGAACTTGTAGCATGTCGTCGAGCAGGGCACATT
This sequence comes from Iris pallida, assembly GCA_029216955.1. Classification (NCBI taxonomy): domain Eukaryota; kingdom Viridiplantae; phylum Streptophyta; class Magnoliopsida; order Asparagales; family Iridaceae; genus Iris; species Iris pallida. The sequence goes on along the minus strand of JANAVB010033728.1, from coordinate 60,415 downwards.
TTCAGCACACTATCATGTGTTGCACCCCCAAGTCACCTAATTCAACTCTTTCAACTTGCTACTGGATAACCTGGATTAAGTCTGCAGGGCTTGTGGCTGTTGGAATATCTTATTTCATCTTGCTAGTAATTAGGCTTGTGATAACCCTAGTTAGCTAAAGTATTAAGCCGTACTCATTGCTTGGGTCGTGATTGATGGATGGAGTCCTATCTAGTCTTGTCTAGACAGTTCCAGTACATGGTTACTTCAGTGCATTTACTGTTATGCTTTACCTTATCGATAATCGGTCAGGGACTAAGTTCTGTTCAGGAGAAGGGTTACAACCCCGGTCCTTGTTTGGTTTACGGGTTGTAACTTGGTTACCGGAATAGTTCCTTAGTTACCTTATCATTTATCACCCTACTTTCATGCCTTCCATTTTCTTATTATTATGCTTTGTGCTGATATGCTGGTTTTAGTTCTTAAGTGAAGCCTCCCTTATGGTACTTGCTCTTTTTGGGGTCTGACCCAGCTGGTTTTGTATGGCCAGATTTCGAAGCCGCTTTGGAGGATCTCCTGCCTTTCAGCCAAATGGTGAACACTAAAAGAAACCCTGGCAAAGAGTGGGTTTATTTTGCTCTCCCACTCTAATTATAAAATTATTCTTTTGAGGCGTTTAGCCGCCGAGCAAGTGTTAGCACGTGTTAAATTTATATTTATGTCTGCCTAAGGGCTGTAAAAAGATTGACAAATCCTAGGGTTGATCATGTATGACTTAAACTCTTGCTAATCTTCGCATTTTGTATGACTAGCTTCATGATCATCTGAATATGTAATGTTTGGGTCGTCTTACTTTGTATGTCTAATGATCTACATCTTGTACATTACTTGCTTGCTTGAGATTGAGACACTATGCTTGTTCTTGACCATAAGTGACTGTTGGCGTGTAGTAAACCCTCATGTATCTAGACAGCCGTGACCGTATTACGATGTGGGATTCACTTCAATGTACGTAGCTGGCTGTGTCTGTCCCCCGCTCTCCAATTTTCTGGTTCTAGGTTGTGACACGGTTTAAGTCACTACAAGAAATCCGGGTTTCCGTGACAAGTAATCTGTGACAAGTGTAAAACTTGTCACTGAAAGGGATATTTTTGTGACAAATACATTTTGTTGTCACTCATAATTTGTTTCTATGACAACTGATATTGTCCGTCACACAACTAAAACATTTAGTGACCATATTTTTATTGGTCGTCACTTAATGTGGTCACTGAAATAAAAGTTTGATTTTAGAGACAAGTTATGTGTGATAAGGAAAATAGTTGTCACTAAAAATTTTTGTTGTAGTTACAAAAAAATATTATTGTCACATAAAAGTATTAGCCACAAGATTAAAATTTTATTCTTGTCACTTAAAAGTTTCTTTTAGTTACCAAATAATTGTACGCCACACAAAAGTATTAGTCACAAAGAAGAAATTTATTTCTTGTAACAAAAACTTTAAATAAATTTAAAAAAGTTAAATTAAAAATATATCCTAATTTTGATACTATTTTGACATTACTATTTAAATTGTAACAAGATTTGACTATACCAAAAATTTTTACATCAAATATCACAATCCTAATTATAATCCGGCTGTATATATAAAAAATCATCAAATATTCGCAAGTCTCCAACCGGATTTTGAATCATGTTAGTACACTACAAGAAATACCCCATAAAGCAATAAAATTTTTAGCAAGGCAACATTGTGCGTTGCTAATAAATCTTTTCTAAACGCATATTTTTGTCGTTGCTAAATATAAATTTGACAATGAAACATGTGTCGTTACCATAACTTCATTGAAGACTAAAAAGGAATAGACAACAGTGATATGGTTGCTAAAACATTTCTATTTTCTTGTATAAGATTAACAACGAACTATATCCATTGCTAATATGTTTTTACCTATAGCAACACAATACAACGTTGCGAAATATTTACACCCAAAAAAAACCGACAAAGAAGAAAAATATTTGCTACCAAAATTTCATTTTTACTCTATGATTTTAATATCCCTCCTCTATTTCACAGACCCTTCCCTTAGGGCCTGTTTGGTAACCGGATTTTACTATTCAAATCCAACTCCAACCAAACATAGGATTTGGTTTTATGATTAATAATTAAATTATAGTCATGATCAATAATTAAGCTATTAATTAATTATGATTAATTATAGTTATTATTATTTATAAATTAATAATTAACGATTAGTAATTAACGATTAGTAATTAACGATTAGTAATTAATAATTGACGATTAGTTAATATTAATTATAAAATTAATAATTAATGATTAGTTAATTTTTAAATAAATAACGATTAATAATTAATAATTAACAATCGATAATAACTATAAATTTTAATTTTCAAATAAATAACGATTAATAATAACTATAAATTTTAATTAATAATTAATAATTAATAATTAAAAATCGATAATATTTATTAACGATTAATAATTATAAATTATAATTATTGATTAATAATTAAAAACTAACGATTAATTAACTATAAATTAAATATTTTAGAAATAGTAATTGTAAATTAATATTATTATGATTAGTAAATTATTAATTAAATTATTATAAAATATGATTCAAATTGTGATTAAAATATTATTAATTAAGATTATAATAAAATAGTTATTAACAAATTATTAATTAATATTATAATAATACTAATAAATTATTAATATGATTATAACAAAATTAAATAATTAACTAATTTTTTAATCAATAATACTAAACATAGGATATGATTATTAATTAATATTATAATAATACTAATAAATTATTAATTAATATAATAATAATAATTATATAATAACACTAGTAAATTATTATTATTAACTAAATAATAAAATATTATTAATTAATATTATAATAATACTAATAAATTGTTAATTATGATTATAATGAAATTAACTAATTAACTAATTTTTTAACTAATAATACTATTTTTATTATTTAATAATACTAATAAAATAGTTATTTTTGATTAATTAACTAATTTTTAATGAAATTATTAAAGAATAAATATTTTTAACGAAATTATTAAAGATTAACTAATTTTTAATTTACTAATTTTTGACAAAATTATTAAATAATAAATATTTAACGAAATTATTAAAGAGTAATTATTATTTTTCTCCAAAATCTAACCACATCCAAGTTTGGATTTTGTCATACTTTCTATATCCAAATCCATCTCGAACCAAACATAGGATTTTATGAATTTGTCTCCAAATCCATAAAAATTCAAATCCCACCTCCAAATACGGTTTACCAAACGGGCCCTTACTCCCCCCCTCCCAAATCATCTTTCCATTCCCAAATCACTCTCTCTCACCTTGTTGTCTCCCCTTATCAGCCTCCACCACCACCACCCTACCGGTGTCATCACCACTCCAAACCCTAACCCGCCTCCACCACCACCACCCTACTGGTGTCATCACCACTCCAAACCGTAACCCTTTTAATTTTATATCCATCATCTTCTTCGATTTCTTTTCTTTCTAGTTTAGGGTTTCTGATTTTGGAATTTTTTAAGTTATGGTTTATTAATTTCAACCACTCCAAACTCTAACCCTTCCTTCACTTTCTCCATCTTCATCCTTCCCGTCGCCACCATCATCAACATGAGCGATGGGTTGCATCATCCGAGCCTAGCATAACGGAGCCGGCTCCATCTTCAAGTCCCACACGACCACCGCAAGGGCTCGACGTGCTTCCGTAGCCTCGACTTCGGCGAGCGCAATAACTACCTCAAGGGCGTCGTCTCGACATCATCCACGACCCCGGCAGGGGGCGCTGCTCGCCAAGGTCACGTTCTGCCACCACTTCCTCTATAAGCACCAGAAGGAGCTCTTTATCACGGCGGAGGCGATGTACACCGACATATTTGTCTACTGCGGCCATGAGGCCAACCTCATGGTTGGGAACGTGCTCCTGCTCTGGTCGATTCCTGAAGGAGCGGTGGTGTGCAACGTCGTGCATCACGCTAGGGACCGAAGTGTTCTCTCTAGGGCCTCTGGGGATTACTCGATCATCATCATCCATAATTCCGACAACGGGACCTCAAGGTCAATTTCTTGTGCTTCTATTGTTTCGTGAACTAGAACATGCCATAGTTTAATGATCCATATATACTTGGGTTAGTGTTTGAGATTAGATATTTGCGTCAGAGTTTGGTTACGGATTAGGAACGGAGAATATGGACCATGTTGTTGATGAAATTTATGGGTCTGGGGATTGGATGGTAACTTTTAATTTACAAATATTAGATCATCTCTGTGCTCATAGGAACTTAATGCTAGCTTTGTTTTGGAAGTAGCACTTCTAAATCATAACTTTTCAACATATTGTTGCCAGGTGGAAGTAAAACTTGTTCCATTACAGAACTATATGGCAAATTTTGTGATGTAAAGACTCAGTTGTGTTACTTGTCAGGTAGAAACTATTGCCTATGTACAGGGACGGATCCATAAATGTATACTAGGATGGGCTAAACTAGGTTGGGGTGGGCTAGATGTAAGCTAACTCCCATAAAAAAATCAAAACCAAAAACATATAAGAAAAAAAAAACAAGTAAATTTTTCTTTGGGGTGGGCTCCAGCCCACCCCCACCTCCCATCTAGATCCACCCCTGCCTATGTAGTTTTCAGCCTAGTGCTTGGTAATATAATTTAGGAAAAACCAGTGCATTAAAAAACTAAAGTAAATGATCGTACGGATGAACCAATTTTGTTTAGTTGAGATTTAGTTTTATTTTTGCTTGCTAACACTTATACAATCAAAATTGATCATATTTTTAATATGGGATTCCATACCATAGTTTCCAATATATGAGAAGGATTTAAGTTGTGCAACTCTAGCAAACTGAAGTAATTTTTTACTGAAGTAATAAACTAAAGTAAAATTAAGGAATTTTTTAATGGTGCAACTCTAGACCATTGAAATTTATTTATTTCTTTATGACATAATAAACTCATTTATGTTATAATGTCAACATTCAATCTTCAACCACTACTTGCAAAAGATATGTGCATGGTGACTTGAAGCCTAAAAACTTTTTACTAGGCCCCCCTGGTACATCTTAAAATAAGAAACTCTCTCTTATTGATCTTGGTGTAGGTACACTACTATGTGTTATTGAATTTGAGCATCATATGGTACTATGCCATTGTTTTCCTGTTGTTTAGTGGAGAAATGTATACGCTGTTAAATGTCTACAACTAAATTGCCTTTTATAATTTCTATATAAAACCATAACTTTTCTTTTGTAGGACATCCCATATATTATATAATCTACCATCTGTCTAATTTAGAGTCTTCATCATCTAGACAATCTTTCTCTTGAAATTCTTACTATCCACCATCTTTTAAGATCATATGATCTTGTTACTAAGGTTATTGATCGGTTGTTTTGGTTTCAAAATATTTCGCTTCAAATCTTTGAACAGTAATATGATATTATAGATACAATCTCTTTATTAATTTATACAGGTCATTAAAGATTGATCATCACCAAGACAGGAGCTGCATATGCAATTGATCATCAGTTTATATTTATAGATTACTCTAGATTTTATGTACCAGCAACTTTGGATACTCATTGTTTTATAAGTACCAATATTACTTCTCTTCATGTTATATGTACTGAATTTTGTGGAGCAATATAATTACTTTTTGAGAATTGTTATAATTACTTTTTATGTTATCGTCTATAATTACTTTAGAGTTAGTCGCTTATATAAAGGCTTTTTAGAATTTGTGAAGGTTAGTTTTGGTTTACATTAGAAAGTCGATAGAGGTGTTCTTGGAAGATGAGCACAATCATACATACCCTCTTCTACAAGAAATGTGTGATATTACATTGTGTTCTTGTGTTTTTAATGTATAATGACAATGACAAAAAAAATACTCGTGATAATTGATTTCCATTAAACATATAAAGTGTACACTATGGTGACAATAATAAATGTGTTACTGCAAGTGTTTACAATGATGACATGTACTTGTCACTAAATATATACGTTTATTGTGACAACAATAAAAGTGTTACTAAAGTTGCTTTGTGATAGCAAATATCGTCACGAAAATAATTTTTATTTTTTTCCAAAAATAAATTTATTTATTTTTAGTTACAATAAAAATCTATTTTGTGACAATATTGTATGCCACTTATAATATTTCTAGTGATGAATTTGGTTGTCACGAAAAGTTTACTATCACTGACAACATATTCTTATCACAGTAGAGAACTTTCTGTGACAACGACTTTTGGTCGTCACATATACTTTTAGCTACGGAGGTATAGGCTACAAAAATAAGTCGTCACTATACTCGTCACAGAAGATGTATTGTGACGACTTTCATAATTTCTGTGACAACTTTACATGTCACAGAAATCACGTTTTCTTGTAGTTAGTGGTGGGTCATATAGGTCTTGTAAATCAAGATGTGTGAAGGTTTCACTGAATAGATGTCTCAATCAGCACTCGTCCTTGATCTCTACTCGTGTCTTCTCATCTTTCCGAAATCTTGACTTGATCACATGTTTATATCCTCGATCTATCATGGTCCTTCCTTATTGTTCCCCATGTCGTTTCTTCAGCGATATTATTCCTGGTCCTACCGATCAGCAAGGCGGAGCACCTCCAGTGGACTTGCAGCAACTTGGAGACCAAGCCCAACACTCTGGAGCGGCCTCCCGTGTCATGCATTCTGGGGATCCAGAGCCCCCAGTTCAGCTAGTCCAGCCTGCTGAGCCTGACAATAGAACCTTGGTGGGTCTCATCAGAGAATTTCTTGCATCTCAAGATCATCGGGGCGATGCCCTACACCAGACAGTACAAGATGCCATAGGCTGTATTGGTTATCAAGGGAACAATGCAGCCAATAGCTTCAAGCGTCTGAACCCTCCTTTCTTTGATGGCACTGAAGATGTTATAGCAGCTGATGCATGGCTTCAAGACACAGAGGTTATCCTGGAAGCAGCTAGGATTCCTGAGGAAGAGAAGGTGGCTGTTATGCGCCTACAGTTATTGGACTTAGCCCGCAGCTGGTGGGCGATGCTAGCAGTTGGATTACCGACGTCTGTCTCATAGGATGTATTTAGCAATAAGTTCCAGACCAAGTACTTCGACGCAGTAGCTCGGTATTATCTGCAGATGAGATTCACCAATCTTAAGCAGATGGGCAGGACGGTCGATGGATATGCGGCCGAGTTTTCTAGACTCAGTCGGTTTGCTCCTACCTTGGTGGCAACCGAATTGGATCGAGCCTAGCGATTCCAGCAGGGGCTCCACCTAGAGATCATCATATATGTGGAGCAGTTTGAGCACCAGACTTTTGATGCCGTTTTGCGAGCAGCGAAGAGGCATGAGTATACCTCGCAGAGGATTGTAGATAAAAACGAAGGACGAAAGAGGTATCATAGGCAGATGTCCCAATATTCAGCACCAGCCCCGGCAGCTAGGGCTTTGACTATTGGAGCTCCTAGGAGGGTGACTACAGTTTCTTCGGTTCAGTACTTGACGTCGACGTATCCTCAGCAACAGAAGCAGAAGCAGTCTTCCGCAATGGGTTACACTTATTGTGGAAAGCCAGGGCACGTTGTATTAGAGTGTCGCAGAGCACAGGGATTGTGCTTGGCTTATGGGGTATCGGATCACAAGAAAGGGTCCTGTCCGAATAGAGCCAGTTTATCGTCATCAAACCTAACCAGTCCATCAGTTAGGGGTCCAGTACCAGTACAGCAGCAGCACTACCAGCCTTCGAGGCCATTGCCGTCTCAGGCTCAGCAGTATGTCCAAGCTCAGAATTATAACAAGAAAAGAGGTCACCAACAGAGGGGACCAGCACCCAGAGGGCAAGGTCAGGCTATGGCCTTGACCGTGGAGGAAGAGTTAGCTTCAGGTGAGGTGGTGGAAGGTACCATTCTCGTCAACTCTTTTCCAGCACCAGTATTATTTGATTCAGGTGCATCGCATTCATTTATGTCTGCACAATTTGCTACACGGATAGAACTGGAGCATGAGTCGTTATCAGTAAGGCTCAATATACTTACTGGTAACGATCTTGTGGGAGTTGATAGAGTGTTTTTCTCGTGTCGAATCATAGTTAGCGGTAGAGAGTTTCCCGTTAGGTTGATAGAATTTTCGATGGCCGATTATGAAGTGGTCCTAGGAATGAATTGGTTGAAGGAGCAATACGCAAGAATAGACTGCCATATTAGCAGGATTATTTTTGGTATTCCCGGTGAACCAAAGTTTTTATTTTCCAGGGGCGAAGTAGAACCTTCTCCCCCAGTATTGCGGATGGCAGTAGTAGTGGCTATTCAGTTTCCCAGAGTCGTTGAAGAGTTCCCAGACGTGTTCCACGAAGAGCTTCCAGGCATGCCCCCAGAAAGAGAGATAGAGTTCACCATTGATTTGCTTCCAGGGATGGCACCAGTGCCGGGGAAGTCTACAGGATGGCACCTTCAGAGTTAGAGATCTTGTACAAGATGGTTGAAGAACTTAGGACCAAGGGATTCGTTCGTGCTAGTGGATCACCTTGGGGAGCCCCGATACTTTTTAGGAAAAAGAAGGATGGTACGTCAAGATTATGTGTTGATTATCGTACCTTAGACTCTGTAACCGTCAAGAACAGATATCCTCTACCAAGGATAGATGATTTATTTGATCAACACAGAGGAGCGGCACTATTCTCGAAGATTGACTTATAATCAGGGTACCATAAGATCAGAGTTAGAGAGCAAGACATCCCGAAGACAGCATTCAGATCCGGATATGGACATTGGGAGTTCCTTGTTATGCCATTTGGCGCGACCAATACGCCAGCCGTATTCATGGACCTCATGAATCGTATCTTCATGCCTTATTTGGATCAGTTTGTGATAGTGTTTACAGATAACATATTGGTCTATAGCAGGAGTGAAGCGGAGCACGAGCAGCATCTCTGAGTGGTCCTTCAGATTCTTAGGGAGCACCAGTTGTATGCAAAGTTCAGCAAGTACGAGTTTTGGCTGGATCGTATCTCATACTTGGGTCACATCATCACCAGAGGTGGAGTAGAAGTGGACCCCCAGAAGATAGTGACTATAGAGTCATGGTCAGTTCCCAGTACCGTCGCAGAAGTTCGAAGTTTTCTAGGATTGGCCGGCTATTACCGACGGTTTGTATCAGACTTCGCTCGGATTTTAGCACCATTGACGTAGTTGACCCGCAAGAATGTGCAGTTTACTTGGACAGTAGAGTGTCAGAGTTCATTTGAAGTTGAAGCAGAGATTGATGACAACCCCTAATCTCACGCATCCAGATGGGACTTGAGGATTTTTAGTCTATTATGACGCTTTTGGCAGAGGATTGGGATGCGTCTTGATGCAGCATGGTAAGGTAGTCGCTTATGCGTCATGACAGCTTCATGACCATGAGAGGAATTATCCTACCCATGACTTGGAATTAGCAGCGGCGGTTTTCGCACTTAAGCTTTGGAGGCATTATTTATATAGAGATCGGGCGGAGATTTTTACCGACCATAAGAGTCTTAAGTATGTGTTTACCCAGAAGGATCTTAATATGCGTCAGAGGAGATGGCTAGAACTACTTGTGGATTATGACATCAACTTGCAGTATCATCCTGGGAAGGCCAACGTAGTAGCAGATGTATTGAGCAGAAGAGCTGAAGTTTATTTCTTAACAACACAGCCAGAGTTATTAGCAGATCTTCAGAAGATGGGTATTGAGATAGTTCTCCCTACTAATGTTGCATTGATGGCCAGCATACAAGTTCAGTCCAGCATAGTTGAGAGGATTAAGTTAGCTCAGTCAACAGATTCTAAGCTTCAGCAGCACAGAGCAGAGTGTGAAGCAGGACGAAGAGTAGAGTTATGTATTCACGAAGATGGTACTCTCCGACATGGAAGACGTCTTTGTGTACCCAGTGGTGATATCAGACAGGAGATCATGGCAGAGGCTCACAGTTCTCAGTATTTAATTCATCCCGGTGGTACGAAGATGTACCAAGACATCCGTCAGCATTTCTGGTAGAATAGCAAGAAGAGGCAGATAGCCCGGTTTGTCTCTCGTTGTTTAGTATGCCAATAAGTTAAGGCTGAACATCAGAGACCAGGTGGACTTCTTCAACCTTTACCGATCCCAGAATAGAAATAGGAGCACATTACCATGGATTTTGTAACTAGGCTACCTAAATCCCTAGCTGGAAGAGATTCTATCTGGGTTATAGTTGACAGACTCACAAAGGTAGCTTATTTTCTCCCCTTCAGAATTGGTTAGTCGACGGATCAGCTTGCAGAGATGTACCTCAGGCAGATTGTCAGATTGCATGGAGTTCCAGTTAGTATCATATCAGATAGAGATTTAAGATTCACATCACACTTTTGGCAGAGTCTTCAAGAGTGCTTGGGGACTCGTTACAAGTTTAGTTCAGCTTATCATCCGTAGACAGATAGTCAGTCAGAACGCACGATCCAGACTCTTGAAGATATGTTACGATCATGTACACTCGACCTCGATCGTTCGTGGGAAGATCACCTGCATCTCGTGGAGTTCTCCTATAATAACAGTTTCCAGCCAGTCTTCAGATGGCACCCTTTGAAGCACTGTATGGGAGGAAGTGCAGATCACCTTTAGCTTGGGATGATGTCGGCGAGAGACAGATGCTTGGTCCAGAGATGGTTACACAGACAATCAAGGTGGTCAGACAAGTCAGAGATCATCTTCGAGTTTCCCAAGATCGACAGTACCATTGGGCCGATTCTTATCGGCGTCCCCTTGAGTTTTTAGCCGGCGACCACATATTCCTTAGGATATCGCCTACCCGTGGCGTCATTCTATTCGGCGTACGGAGAAAGCTTAGTCCTAGGTACATAGGGATGTTCGATATCCTTGAGCGAGTAGGTGATGTATCTTATCGTCTCGCTCTTCCATCATCGTTAAATGAGGTACATGACGTATTCCATGTATCCCAATTGCGACGGTATATCCCAGATCCAAGTCATGTCTTTGATTATTCGGAATTGGTTGTTGGTACCAACCTTTCGTATGAGGAAAGGCCCGTATCCATATTGGACCGAAGAGAGAAGGTACTCAAGAACAAGACTATTAGTTTAGTCCGTGTTGCTTGGGGTCATCACTATTTAGGCGAGTCAACATTGGAGCGTGAAGATGATATTCGCTCATGATATCCACACCTGTTTGACTCATAAAGTATAATGTCTTCCTTATGCCTTATGCTTATAATTTCATTGCTTGCATAAATGATTTCTTGATTGACTGCTAGTCGTAGCTTGCTTATGATTAATATAGCTTGCCCCGACATCTCTAGCCTCTTGATTAAATTTCGAGTACGAAATTCTTTTAAGGTGGGTAGAGTTGTCACTCCCATTTTTTGTTATACGTATTTTTGTATGCGTATATACGTATTTTCGTATACGTATACGATATTTCTGACTTTTATCATATGGATCATAGTTAGACTTTTTTGGCTTAGCCTAGTCTTGGTTTAATCTTGACTTGGTTTATTTGATTGGTTTGGTTCAATTTGACTTGGTTTGGCTTGGCTTGGTTTGGTTTGAGATGGAGAGGGTTGATATATAACCCAACTCCTTCTCTCTCTCTCCTCATTCATTTCTACATTTACTTCTTCATCTTCTTCATTAACTCCTTCCACCTACCAAGTCTTAGGCAAGTACAACTTGCTTCATGGAGGAACTCCATTTTTGTTGTTCCATTATTTTCCTCACGAGATTCTAAGACACTTTAGTACTTAGCATTTTTAATTTCCAGGGTTAATTTCTTGTAGATCTAAGTTAGTTGCATTTTTGGTTTTCTTGGATTTTGATCGACCAAACTTTATTATTTTTAGGTTTTAATTGTTCTATGTTGTAGAGAATTCAATTTTACCCAAAATAGACCTTTGAAAAGTTAGATTTTGACTTGTTTTGAGGAAGTTATGGCCAAAATAAGATTTGAGCATTTTTTAGTTCATTTGTGCTGAATTTGGCAGGAACGATGAATAGTGCCACATGAATAGTGTTGTAAGAATGAATAGTGCTGCATGGTGATACAGCCTGCCGCATAGTGCCGCATGGTGATGCATCCTGCCGCATAGTGCCGCATGGTGATGCATTTTGCCGCATAGTGCAGCCTGCCGTATAGTACAGCCTGCCGCATAGTGCCGTATGGTGATGTAGCCTGCCGTATAGTGCAGTCTGCTACATAGTACAGCCTGTCGCATAGTACAGCCTGCCGTATAGTAATACAGCCTGCCACATAGTACAGCCTGTTACAGTGCCACAGGAGGGTGCATAGTATCGCAGAAGTCTGCATAGTGCCACATAAGGCCGCATAGTGCCGCAGGAGGCCGCATAGTACCGCAGAAGGCTGCATAGTACTGCAGAATGCCGTATAGTACATATTTTGGCTGTTTTTGGCTGTTTTAAGTCCTATTTGGCTGAATTGTGGCCAGAATTTCTCCCAACTCCGAACATAAAAGTTGTAGATCTTTTCCATGGCTTCAAGAATATGTTACTAGCTATTTTTATGTAAGTTTCTCTCATTCATGATAATGTAAGGATATGACACGATAGTGGCCCGTTAAGGCGCACTCTTAACAAGTAACTTGACATGATGATTCTTAATAGTGATCCGTCATGGTGCACTCTTGACAAGTAATATGACATGATAGTGGCCCATCGTAGCGCACTCTTGATAAGTAAACCTAACATGATAATCTTGATATGCTATTGTGACGGCTATCTTTACTTGCTAAGTAACTCTTGTCTTGACACTGTGGGGGTTTGTGCTTGTCTAAGCTACATGTCTCGTCTTACATCATGTCTAGGACATGAATTTCTGGTTACCACGGTCAGGGATTCATACTGAATCTGACTAGAATAATAACTAGATTGATCAAGTAATTCATGAAGAGATTTCCCAGCTAAAGTCAGTCCTGTTATCTGGGCGCTCTAATTGGACTTGTATCCTGCCGTCGAGTAGGGCACATTTTTAGCACACTATCATGTATTGCACCCCCAATTCACCTAATCCAACTCACTTAACTTGCTACTAGATAACCTGGATTAAGTCTGCAGGGCTTGTGGCTGTTGGAATATCTCATTTCATCTTGCTAGTAATTAGGCTTATGATAACCCTAGTTAGCTAAAGTATCAAGCCGTACTCATTGCTTGGCCGTGATTGATGGATGGAGTCCGGTCTAGTCTTGTCTAGGCAGTGCCAGTACATGGTTACTTCAGTGCATTTACTATTATGTTTTACCTTATCGATAATCGATCAGGAACTAAGTTCTGTTCAGGAGAAGGGTTACAACCCCGGTCCTTATTTGATTTACGGGTTATAACTTGGTTACCGGAATAGTTCCTTAGTTACCTTATCGTTTATCACCCTACTTTCATGCCTCCAGTTTTTTTATTATTATTATGGTTTATGCTTTATGCTAATATGCTGGTTTTAGTTCTTAAGTGAAGTCTCCCTTGTGGCTCTTGCTCTTTCTGGGGTCTGACACAGCTGGTTTTGTATAGCTAGATTTCGGAGCCGCTCCCGAGGATCTCCCTGACTTCCAGCCAGATGGTGAACACTAGAAGAAATCCTTGCAACGAGTGGGTTTATTTTGCTCTCCCACTCTAATTGTAAAATTATTCTTTTGAGGCGTTTAGCCGCCGAGAAAGTGTTAGCTCATTTTAAATTTACATTTTTGTCTACCTAAGGGCTGTAACATGATTGACAAAGCCTAGGATTGATCATGTTTGACTTAAACTCTTGCTAGTCTTCGTATTTTGTATGACTAGCTTCATGATCATCTGAATATATGATGTTTGGGATGCCTTACTTTGTATGTATGATGATCTACCATCTTGTATATTACTTACTTGCTTGAGATTGAGACACTATGCTTGTTCTTGACCATAAGTGACTGTTGGCTTGTAGTAAACCCTCATGCATCAAGACAGCCGTGACCGTATTGCGAGATAGGATTCACTTTAATATACGTAGATGGATGTGTCTGTCCCCCGCTCTCCAGTATTCTGGTTCTGGGACGTGATACATTTCATTCCATCTTGCATATTTTTCTTCACAAAGTGTTCTTTCCCAAATTAGAGGACTTTCCTCTTTGATTTGATATCCAAATCCTTACATCCCTCCACCAAAACTTCCATCCAACCTTCTCATACTACCAAGGGAGGGTGCTATCAAAGATTTGAAGCAAAGTGCAAGAAATATCCTTTTTGGAAGATCTTCATGTTAGAGTCGTGTCCTTGGGAGTATCATTAGGATTCTACTCCCAATAGGTAAAATCAACCATCTAAATTGATTTTCTTTGCAAATTAGTTAGTTTTGAATCCATAGGATCCACCCTCATGCATGTACCCACTTTAGATTCAAGTTTGAGGCCATTTAGAGCTCTCTAGTGCAAGTTAGAATTATGTCTTATGTCCTACTTATTAGATCTCAATTTATGACACCTCATGTGTTTGGTTTAATGTCTAATAGGTTTAATTGTGTTTTAATTTTATTTTTAGACATGTTAGAGGATGAATTGATGTTAGTTAGGATGGTTAAAATGAGTTTCATTTGGATACCCATGGTTAGATCTAAGTGATTTTGTCTACATGTCATATTTTTAGCCTCAACTTGTCGTTTTAGTACCTCTTTATATAATGGACTATTTTTTATATAAATAATAGGTATGTTAGATATATTTCATATATTTAGATGTGTGTGGATATGTTGTTAGTGGTGTGCTTTTGTTAGAGGAGAGGGGAGTGCGGTTTGATGTGTGTCTTTAGTGGTGTGGAGAGTGAGATGTATTTCTTTTGTCCAAACAACTCAAATTCGTCATAATATTCATCCACATTTTTAGTAGCCAAAGTAACTTAGAAATATCATAACTTTTAGCTTAGAACTCCGATTAATCTTCCGTTGTTTTAAAAGAACCGTATCGAAATTAGCTTTCCAAATATATATATATATATATATATATATATATATATATATATATATATTAATAGGTCAAATGTATTTTAGAACTTTCTGTAAAACTGTTTGAGTGTCAGTTGTACGAAAGACGAACGCGTTTTGGTATTTTTGCGATTCCAGGAGCTTCTGGACACGCAAATGCGATCTGTTTGAAGTTTCGAAAAGCTAATACAAAGGAATACAACATAATTTAATTCTAGAATTTAGTGAAGGCCCAATTGGTACAGTATTTATTTAAGTAGAAGAGTGACTATACGATATAGGCATTTTGTGTAACCTATGAGCCTATGTAGTATGGATATTAAGTGAATATATGTATCATAAGTTGCCGAGTACATATATGATATAGTGTATATATATATATATATATATATATATATATATATATATATATATATATTATTGTTAGGTAATATATGTTAGTATGTTTGTTATATGTTGGTTACTAAAGGGTTAGAGTTGTTACATGTTAGTGTAAGTTATATATGTTAGTATGTTTGTTAGATGTTGGTTACTAAAGAGTTAGATATATTAGAGTTTGTTATATCTTTGTGTAAGTTATATTTGTTAGTATCAGTGTTAGTTAGATAGTAGAGGTTAGTATTTTGTTAGATATTTGATATATTGTTAGATAGTTTGATGTTAGATATCTAGTATGTTAGATATTGATATGTCAGTAGGTTATGTTAGTTCTAGATATTGATACGTTAGCAAGTTAGTCTTTATAAGTTATATATTAGATATTAGTGAAGATGTTATGTTAGTACATTAGATAGTTAATTAGACATTTGAGGGGTATCTTGGTATCTCATGATACCAAGCTAGTATCTTAAGGTAAATATGAATTACCTTTACCTTCAAGGTAAATGAGTACTTTACTATATCATCGAGGTTGATATGGTATCCTAGTGTTAGTGGGTTAGTATCTAAGTATTTGAGTTTGAGTAGGTGATGTTAGATTGTGGGAGGGTTATATAGATAGGTATATATATTTTTGGGCTATATAATATCTATATATATTATGAGAGCATATAGATACAGGTTATGGTTCATAGTGAGGATATGCATATACTTGATATATGATATCTATATGAATATGTTAGGGTGGTACTATATGGGTAAGAATATATGTGATATATATATAATGTATATTATATAACTAAGTTTGTGTGCCTTGTTAGCTATGTGGTTTAGCTATGTGCCTTGATTTAGGCTATGTGTTAGATAGCAATGGTACTAGTATACTTGATTGTTTTAGGCCATAGACTTGTTTAGACCTAGAATTGACTAACCTAGACTAGTTTGACCATTGTTGACCAAATCCTAGCTAGTTTGACCACATTAGACTAGTTGCCCTAGGTTGACTAGATTGTTGACCAGAGTTGACCAATAATTGACTTTGACCTAGAGTGACTTAGACTCATGTATATTGCATTATAATTTCAATTACCATATAAACTGAACTCTTTATAAATTTTGTTGCTCTAACTAGGACTCTGTGACTCCAGTTGGCCATCTTTTCATATCAGCTGTTCAGGGTATCAAGCGAGTACATTCTCTGATAATTTCATACTTTTTAGGATCTATATTCTTGTTCTAGATTATTTTACTTGATGCTGACACTTGTTATCACGGATTGGTACTATATGGATCTTTTTAGGCGACGTTATCCTCTTAGCTAATATATCGAGTATTTCGTGTTCGTGTACTTTATTATGGGCATCGTCTACTCCTTGTGTTTATTTTATTCGTGTACAAGTCGTGTGAAATCGTGTACTCTCACGTGCTCACATGATCTTCGTGTACAAACTGTACTTCGTGTACAATAACATAACTTGACTGGATCCTTGTGTATTGATTGGGGACGGGGGAGTAGAAGTGGTTATGTGATCAATCTTGTAGTTACTCGTATGCAATCTCTGTAGATTACTCGTGTGCAATATTGTGCCGTTTACATAATCGTCTTGTGCTCTGAATCACTAGTCACTTACAGTTCTTACTTATCGTGTATATATTTTCAGTTTATAAATATCTCTCTTGTTTTTATGTACATCATCTTACAGTTCATGTATCTTACTCTTTTGCATGCTTTATATTTTTTGCCATGATATGAACTGCGTGAGATGTATTGTGCTCATTTCTGTCTTTATTGGACCAGTTAAAAATATTACAGGTAATATGGAGATTCACAGAAAGCCTAGAGGACCAGTAGAACTTGGAGTAGATTGATAGTTTATGGTTTAGTTTCTCCTTAAGAACTTTTTTTGTAATAAGTGGAGTTTGAGTTGTATTTGATATTGTTGAGATGTTGTTATTTTAGAAGTTTATTTAAGTTGTTGTTTTTTTAGTTTAATATAGTTGTTAGACTTCTGTGTTACCTTATCGTGCTTAGATTGTGATTGAGTATTATCATATCTTATACTTGTCCTCCATTCCGAGTTGAGATTGTGGCAGGTAGATTATATATGTTTGTGTGAGTTGTTTAGTTAGCGACTTAGAACAGCGTTCTACCGTCGATTCTGCAACGTAGGCTGGGCAATGTTATGCACTCGTGTCCCTATACCGGGTACAGGTCGTTACACATTTTTAGTGGTGGTCTATGCAAGTCGAGAGTCGCATTAGTGCGATGTCGTGGTAGTGCAACGATATAGTTGTACTGCTGCACGCCTGCGATAGGAACTAAGAAATAGGCTTTAGAAGAGAGGTTACTCAATCACAGTTAGGACTACTTAAGAAGATTCCTGGGATGATCCTTGAGAATCTCATTATAACTATCTCAAAATTCGATTCCGACAGTTTCTGTCTACCTTCCTTGTTCATCATTGAATTTGATTCTTGGTATTCAATATTGACTTGATTTTTGACCATGATGAACTTTATAGGCTAGGTTGCCTCAGTCATGGAATCTAGAGTCTTCTGTAGTCATATTAGCTGGTTGGCGATAGGATAGAGTCTGATTTTGGATGTATTTTTCGGGTGTGGAAATTTAAAGTTTTTGCAGCCAAGCTAGCGGCAATGCAAAAATTTTAAGTACCATAATTCTAGAGGTATGTACATTAGTTGCAGACTCTATGGATTATCGCTGTTGTACTTACCGGCGTAACGAGGATTCTGGTAACATGGTTCTGAATAGACGGATATGTGTAGGTCCTAAAAAATCAAGTTGCATCAATCAACAAAGTCAAAAATTCAAGATATACATCATTTTGATGAGTTGTGCAGACAACAGATTGTGCAGCAATCACATTGCGCAGGTTCGTTTGCGCACGTTCCCAACTGCGCAGGCTGACGTGGCAGAAGTCATCATTACCTAAATCAAATCAAATCTTCTTGACAGCTGACAGCACGGATAACTAGGAGACTGTTCGTTTATTGCGCCGCACAGTGCTCGAGGGCGGCTGACAGTTGGCAGCGCAATCCATGATTGCGTAAACCATTCCTGCGTAGTCTGAGTCTGCGCAAACCAAAGTCTGCGCAGTTCAGGTCGCGCATTCTACCAACATAACTGATAAAGTACATATGGCATTCATGCCATCAATTGCTCATTACGTGACAACTGTCTATGCACGATCATGCGCATTTCAATCAAATGATGCCATGTGTCCCAGATAGTTGGCCCACGATCCAGCAACTGCCTGCGCAATCCAGTGCTGCACAAACCAATTGCTGCACAAATTATCCTGCGCAGTCCAGAATAACTGAAAGTTAGTTATTTCCAGAACTCTATAAATAGAGTTTCAAGTCTTCATTCAAAGGGGATCACGAATCAGAGATCAAAAATCAGAGAGTCCAGGAGTTCTTGCCCAAGTGCTGCTGCATTCTTCCGAGGCTTTTGCCTTCAACTTCTGAGGCTTTTGCCTTCAACTTCAGTTTTCAGAGTTGTTCTCAACTTCAGAGGCTTCGTCTTCAAAGTTCACATCGTCCAAGGGATAAAGCAATCGTCAACTAGATTGGATTCCTATAGTTGTAATTTTCCCAGAATTTTTGTAATCTTTATTACACAGTTTGTATCAATAAAGTTTCATACTTTTGTTTTTGCAAACAATATAATTATCAGATTGTAGAATAGATACCATATAGATGGTGCCCTAGTATGGAGTAGAATATCAGCATGGATGTTACTTAAGTTATAGATTAGATAGAGGGAGCTAGGCCACCTATAGCGTAGAACCATGGCCCGTACCATCAGAGGGATATACCCCAGAGGGGCAGGGCTTTTGTACTGACGGTCGTGGAGACCGACACTGCGGGTGATGAGTTAGCAGGTCTGTCCTTCCGGTCCTTCTTTTCCATCTTATTATGTCACGACCCGCACCCTAGAGTTAGGGCACGAGAACGTAACTACGCCCAGCCTACGCCGCAGTGTCGGCGGTAGAACGCTGTCCTAGGTCACAACATCTAACAATATAAAGCTAAGCAGTTTATACTCCCCGAATGGGGGTGACATAGCAGATACAAACTCAATCACATCTAAGGTAGAGCATGATAAGGATAGATAAAACATAAAATCCAAAAGAGATATAGGAGATAGAAATCTAAGTGTCTAAGATACATAAACCCAGAAATACATCTCAAAACTTAAATACAGATACAGTAATCCACAAAGTAAATACAACTCCAGACAAAATGAAATAACTACCTAAATAACCTCTAATGTGTCTCCTCTAGGCTAGCAGGCACCTCCAGGCTATCTGTAAAATTTATCAACAGGTCCAGTCAGGACTGGAGCGAGCACAGTACATCTCAACAGATCATAGCAGGTTAGAAAACATATAACATGCAGTAAAGTAAGATATAGGTACTGAAGAAAAGCAGTATGTAAACAGGAAAAGCTGTAATAGAAATATCTACTATACATAGAGAACTAGCAGTGACTAGTGAGTCAGAGTACGACATGAACATGTAAATGGGCTAGGAGATTCTGATACTACACTACGGAAGTGATTCTGATACTACACTATTTGGCTAGTATTCACATGTCCACTTATACTCCCCCGTACCCCCAATCAATACACAAGGATCCAGCCAGGTTATGTTATATGATTCCGTGCAAGGCCCCGTAGGGTGATACATGGATGCCCATAAATGGGTGATTCTGGGGGTTACCCAACAGTGTAAGATTCTAGGAAGACTCTACGATCATAAGAGTATATGTCGTAAGTGATCAAAGAACCAAGAAGCGTAGTGATACGCCAATGTAAGTGAAACGCACAGAACACGTAGTACCCGATGCTCCATAAGGATAACATCTCAAGAAAGGATCCATATAGTACCAATCCATGGGACCGTCGTGACAGTACAAGTAAAGTAATCTACTGCAGAAAATAATTCTAAGCAAGATATGAAATGATCAGAGAATGTACTCGCCTGATATCTGAATGTCCAAGGTAAAGATACTGTCCGAGGAGAGGTGTCTGGCTCCTAATTAGAACAGCACAAGTCACAACATGTCCAGAAGGGTAATATAAAGCACTACAATGCATTCTACATGAATCTAGGTCAAACTAGGCCAAAGTCAACCCTTGGTCAACTCTGGTCAACTGCACTAGTCAAACTATGTCAAACTAAGCCATGTCCTAACCCAGCAAGTCTTACTAGGCCTAACCAAGACTATCCTAGCAAGCACACATCAATACAAGGCTATACAAGCCAACATACATCCAACTCTATATAGCATGCAATTATTCAATACTCAAATAGGCAAGAATTCACATTGGATATACACTAGGTATTCTATTACTTTAAGCTATATATGTCTACACATATATACACATACATATAATGGTATTCAATATTAGGTCTATAATCATGGAATTTCAAATGGTTATATAAACTTATATATTACAACACAATATGCTAACATATATATAATATACATACATAGCTAAGTTAACTATATTCATAAATACTTATTTAAGAGGCTATGTGTGTGTATGTGAACATGGCAAAGGGGCAAGTGAGGGTTAAATGGGCATACATAGTGTATATATATCAAAGAGTGTCAAAGTGTAAGTGAACAATATGTCAAGTGTGATAGTATCAACATAGTGTAAGGGGGTACATGAGGTAATATAGGATTTGTGTTAACATAGAATATTACAGCTCATTAACTTGTATATTGCATATACTAAATCTATTTTTACATTACATTCATGCTTGCATTCATTCATCATTCATTTATTCTCTTGCACCACTATATGCACCATACATTACATACTATGGAACCTACATATTCATTACAAGCCATACCTATACATGCTTACATTAGATAGGATACTTACACCACATACATCATTTATTTAACCATATACTCATGCTTGCATTCTCTATTTAATTACATAATGTATATACATTAACATGGGTTAAAATCAAATAGAACATTATATTACACACAAGGGTGCACAAAATGCATATGCCGAATAGTAACTCCTACTAATAATCAATACTGTACCATCTCAGCATGAATTAAAATTTAGGATTAAAGTATGTTATAGATCTATGTGTTAGCTTTCTGAAACTTTAAACGGATCGCGTTTTCGTTTCCGGAAACTCCCGAAATCGCAAAAATACTGAGAACGCATTTGTCTTTCATATAGCTGACACTCAAATAATTCTCCAGAAAGTTACAGAAAGAATTAGGCCTATTAATACATGTTTTTCGAAAGCTAACATCAATACGCTTCTTTTAAAAAAATGGGAGATTAAACCGAGCTTTGAGCAAGAAGTTATGATATTTCTAAGTTAGGGCTGAAATTAAAAACGTGGATAAAATCATGACGGATTTGGGTAGTTTGAGACAAAAGAACACAAGTATATAACATAATATATCAAGAACTCACTCTCTGCACTAATATATATATATGAGACACTATTGAACACATCTCTAATACAAAAATATGAGATTAAACATGTAATAATTCATTCATACATAACAACAACACATAGTGTGCCCAAATTTGGGATTTTCCCACATGGACACAACCACAACACAAAGGACACTCCTATGACCTCCAAATGGACACGAAATAGATACAAATGGAGATACAACCATGAGGGTCATTCCTATGGGTTCAAAATAGACCTATATGCATGAGGAAATAAAAAGGAAAAGGGATTTATACCTCCCGGTAGATCGAATCGAAGAAAAGCCTTCCCGGAGCGACACCGATACGTAGAGATTCCAAAAGGACACGAACGAGCTCTGAATCCTCCCAAACTTGGGTAGCTTCCTCCTTGGCTAGAATGGAGAAGAAAAGAAGAAGATTTGGTGGTGAAATGGAAGGATTTGGTGGAGAAATTTCTAGGGATTGCTCTCTAGGAATTTGGGGAAGAACAAGAGAGAGAGTGTGGATGAGAATAATGAAATGAACTTGAGCCTATCCTCTCCCAAAGTGGCTGGCCATATGGGGCTATTTGTCCTATTATGTAAGGTCCAAAATGCCCCCACTAACCTATTCTATGAGTATTAGGAAAGGGCTAATTGGTTGGGGCTAAATTAGTCATTCTAAAGTCTCTAATCACACTAACCTTATCCATAATAATTAGTCTAACCTCTAACTAAAATATTTCTATCATGTGGACTAAAATTAATATCATGTGGGCCATGCCTAACTAGTGTGTGGGTCCCACTAGAGTCAAACTACCCCCGGGTCCCCGTTTCAAGTCGGATTGAGTTGAAATTCGAACCCGACTCAAATAACCCCAAAATAATATCATAAATAATAAAATAATATCAAAATAATTCAAAGAGGTCAAATGCAAAAATATCCTTAGGCCAAAAATGACATTAAAATATCATAATCACATGGTTAGGCTCTAGGTCAAACAGTCTCTAGGGTTTCACTAGCAAAACGTCAAAACCACAAGTCATTGATTTAAATAATTTTAAAATAATTTAAAATCAGCAAAAATTATATCATAAATTAAATATCATTATTAAAATAATTATAAATATAAAATTTCAAAATTATCCTCATTTGGGAACTGGTGATACAACTCTACCCACCTTAGAAAAATTTTGTCCTCGAAATTAAAATGTCCTTACTCCCTCTAGGTCAAACCCCAAAAATCAAAGTTCCAGATTAAAACAAATCATGTGATCAAAAAGGACGACGTACAGGGTCATGGCATACGGTGGTAGTGAAAGTCTCATCTAGGTATACTAGTCATGCTAAACCAAAACGGTCATGGGGTATCAAAACACACAAGCAATCTAGGGTGTTAAACTAGAGAAGTTACAGAAACAACAAACCATCAAAACTGTAAGACAGTCTACCATCCTATATGAAAACTGGTACTTATCGTAAAAATAAAGAAAAATAACTACCAATTATCTTTAAAGGGTTTAGAAAAATCAAAATCAAAGTTAAAGAATGAAAGCCAATTTCATGGAAAATTCCAATCACAATACACATTAAGAATATTTAGTCTCGATACAATCTAAGTTGATCAAATTGGGGGAAAACAAGATTTAAGCAATATGGAGGACAGGTTCAACAAAGTCTGAGATCGAGCATACAAGGATAGAGATTCAGGTCACAATCAAATTTAATTCAATTAGTACAACCAAAGATAAGAAAAGATAATCGAAGTTGATTTGGTCGTGATTAAGGAAACTAGGATTCAATGATATTGAAAAACCCTTTTTAGAGAAAACAGGAAAAGATTTCATACGAAGTCAGCAATTCATCCCTCTGTAATACTATCAGTTTATCATTTGCCAAATCATATATATATATATATATATATATATATATATATATATATATATATATATATATATATATTTTATATATATATATATATATATATATATATATATATTAAAATATATATATATATATATATATATATATATATATATATATTGTTTTTTTTTCACAAATCCCAATATGAAAATCAACCTCTATATAACTATCATCGAAATTTTATAACCTTTAGTCATCTAAACCTTTACCACAATCACCATAGACAAAATCTTTAACTTCTAAAACATTTTCCACGAAGCATACCCCTCTTGATTAGGTATAAACACTTATCCATTTAATCAAGTTTCCAAATTCTTTCACCTCGTTCTAAATTAGATCCGAAACCTCTAAATCCAGTTTATGGAATCCTTGGACTTGTTTAAATCAAGTCTCGTATTTAATTTAACTCCAATACCACTATATCACACAAATTTATTCTTGTTTATAAATTAACCTTCATATTTTTTTTGACGTTCACCTTCAAATGTTATCCTTTTGAATTCCATAATTTCTTCCAATCATCTAAAATAATTTCTATAACGTAAAATCCTTGTGTTCTCTCTGTCTCTAGTCACCCTCTTAAAATATCTAGTTCAATTTTGCATAATCATTTAATACAATAAAATTCTCACTTCTCCCTTTCATCTCTAAATTTTTACATAGCCTTGTAATAGTTCCCAAGAATCAATAACAAAGATTTTCTAAGTTCTCAAAACTAGGTTGACCTTGAACATCCTCGTTAGTTTTGAATACACCTATAAACTATCTCATAACCCCAAAATTTCTCTAAATGTAATTGTTTTCAGATTGGCAGTATACATCTTTTTATTCTATTCGAGACCTTTACCACATTTCTATCTCAAGTTTCCATATGGAACACTCCACATTTGATTTCCTTTAGATCATCATAAAATAACCAGTGACGTCTTCTCTGAGCTACATAATTTACGTCACTTCCTTAACATTTCTCAGGCAAAATGATATGAAGATTCAAGAGTTGTCAAGGTATAGCTGACCGAATTATATACGAGATAAGGAATTGATATAATCAGGACAGGTATATAAGACAAGAAATGATGGTAGTAAAAATATTGGCAGGAAAAGAATGATAATAGAATCTGTTATGCTTATCTATTTAAAAGAGGGACCCATTTTTTTTTGAAACAAGAATTATAATACCAAATCCAAAATAAGGCCTAGCAAAATTATTGGTTTATTGTAATAAGAAGAAATAAATTTTTGTAAGAAGTTACACAAGGTTTATAAAATAGCTAAAGCTATATCCTAAGTAAACAATGAGAAACAAAACAAAACAACAATAATTCCTTCTTTTTTTTTTGAATGACTGAAACAAAAGTAGCAAAAATATGTTCGAAAACATTTAAGATACAATCTGATAATCATATGCTTCTATCCAAAATCATGGTACTCTAAATCCTCGTCATACTAGTGAGCAAGACTACGATAATCACAGAGCCCTTGACTTATGCACATATCTCTAGAATCATGGTATTTAACATTTTCGCGGTGCCGCATGCTTGGCTGCGAAAACCTTAAATTCCCACACCCGAGAAATATATCCAGAGCCAGACTATATGTCCTCACCATGCTGGCTAATGTGACTATAAAAGATTAGATTCCATAACATAGATGACCTAGCCCATATAATTTCATCTTGCCAAAAATTAAATTAAATCAACAATGAATATCCAAAAATCAAATCAAATTTGTTAACGAACATCAAAATTCAAAAATGAACAAAATCCATCAAAATACAAACTCGAATGCAACAGCTATCATCAAAATTCAAAATTTGACAATCTTCCATCAAAATTAATAAATACAAACTCAAATTCAACAATAATCCATTAAAATCAAATTCAACAACAGAAAATAAAGATAAAACAAATCAAGGGAAAAAGTGTTTTCAAATCGAAGTTAAATAAGATTCTTAGGGTCGTCCCAGGAATCTCTCAAGGGTTCCTATCTGTGATTGAGTACCTTCAAAAATATATCCTAATCCTACTGCAGGCTATAGTGGTACTCTAGTTCGAATACCACTCACTTTTAGTCTCGACCTGCATGGACCACCACTAAAAATGTGTCATGACCCGCACCCTAGAGTTAGGGCACGAGAACATAACTACGCCCAGCCTACGCCGTAGTATCGGTGGTAGAACGCTGTCCTAGGTCACAACATCTAACAATATAAAGCTAAGAAGTTTATACTCCCCGAATGGGGGTGACATAGCAGATACAAACTCAATCACATCTAAGGTAGAGCATGATAAGGATAGATAAAACATGAAATCCAAAAGAGATATAGGAGATAGAAATCTAAGTGTCTAAGATACATAAACCCAGAAATACATCTCAAAACTTAAATATAGATACAGTAATCCACAAAGTAAATACCACTCCAGACAAAATGAAATAACTACCTAAACAACCTCTAATGTGTCTCCTCTAGGCTAGCAGGCACCTCCAGGCTATCTGTAAAATTTATCAACAGGTTCAGTCAGGACTGGAGCGAGCACAGTACATCTCAACAGATCATAGCAGGTTAGAAAACATATAACATGCAGTAAAGTAAGATATAGGTACTGAAGAAAAGTAGTATGTAAACAGAAAGAGCTGTAATAGAAATATCTACTATACATAGAGAACTAGCAGTGACTAGTGAGTCAGAGTACGACATGAACATGTAAATGGGCTAGGAGATTCTGATACTACACTACGGAAGTGATTCTGATACTACACTATTTGGCTAGTATTCACATGTCCACTTATACTCCTCCGTATCCCCAATCAATACACAAGGATCCAGCCAGGTTATGTTATATGATTCCGTACAAGGCCCCGTAGGGTAATACATGGATGTCCATAAATGGGTGATTCTGGGGGTTACCCAACAGTGTAAGATTCTAGGAAGACTCTACGATCATAAGAGTATATGTCGTAAGTGATCAAAGAACCAAGAAGCGTAGTGATACGCCATGTAAGTGAAACGCACAGAACACGTAGTACCCGATGCTCCATAAGGATAACATCTTAAGAAAGGATCCATATAGTACCAATCCGTGGGACCGTTGTGACAGTACAAGTAAAGTAATCTACTGCAGGAAATAATTCTAAGCAAGATATGAAATGATCAGAGAATGTACTCGCCTGATATCTGAATGTCCAAGGTAAAGATACTGTCCGAGGAGAGGTGTCTGGCTCCTAATTAGAACAGCACAAGTCACAACATGTCCAGAAGGGTAATATAAAGCACTACAATGCATTCTACATGAATCTAGGTCAAACTAGGCCAAAGTCAACCCTTGGTCAACTCTGGTCAACTGTACTAGTCAAACTAGGTCAAACTAGGCCATGTCCTAACCCAGCAAGTCTTACTAGGCCTAACCAAGACTATCCTAGCAAGCACACATCAATACAAGGCTATATAAGCCAACATACACCCAACTCTATATAGCATGCAATTATTCAATACTCAAATAGGCAAGAATTCACATTGGATATACACTAGGTATTCTATTACTTTAAGCTATATATGTTTACACATATATACACATACATATAATGGTATTCAATATTAGGTCTATAATCATGGAATTTCAAATGGTTATATAAACTTATATATTACAACACAATATGCTAACATATATATAATATACATACATAGCTAAGTTAACTATATTCATAAATACTTATTTAAGAGGCTATGTGTGTGTATGTGAACATGGTAAAGGGGCAAGTGAGGGTTAAATGGGCATACACAGTGTATACATATCAAAGAGTGTCAAAGTATAAGTGAACAATATGTCAAGTGTGATAGTGTCAACATAGTGTAAGGGGGTACATGAGGTAATATAGGATTTGTGTTAACATAGAATATTACATCTCATTAACTTGTATATTGCATATACTAAATCTATTTTTACATTACATTCATGCTTGCATTCATTCATCATTCATTTATTCTCTTGCACCACTATATGCACCATACATTACATACTATGGAACCTACATATTCATTACAAGCCATACCTATACATGCTTACATTAGATAGGATACTTACACCACATACATCATTTATTTAACCATTTACTCATGCTTGTATTCTCTATTTAATTACATAATGTATATACATTAACATGGGTTAAAATCAAATAGAACATTATATTACACACAAGGGTGCACAAAATGCATATGCCGAATAGTAACTCCTACTAATAATCAAGACTGTACCATCTCAGCATGAATTAAAATTTAGGATTAAAGTATGTTATAGATCTATGTGTTAGCTTTCCGAAACTTTAAACGGATCGCGTTTTCGTTTCCGGAAACTCCCGAAATCGCGAAAACACTGAGAACGCGTTTGTCTTTCATATAGCTGACACTCAAATAATTCTCCAGAAAGTTACAGAAAGAATTAGGCCTATTAATACATGTTTTTTGAAAGCTAACTTCAATACGCTTCTTTTAAAAAAAAATGGAAGATTAAACCGAGCTTTGAGCAAGAAGTTATGATATTTCTAAGTTAGGACTGAAATTAAAAACGTGGATAAAATCATGACGGATTTGGGTAGTTTGAGACAAAAGAACACAAGTATATAACATAATATATCAAGAACTCACTCTCTACACTAATATATATATATGAGACACTATAGAATACATCTCTAATACAAAAATATGAGATTAAACATGTAATAATTTATTCATACATAACAACAACACATAGTGTGCCCAAATTTGGGATTTTCCCACATGGACACAACCACAACACATAGGACACTCCTATGACCTCCAAATGGACACAAAACGGATACAAATGGAGATACAACCATGGGGGTCATTCCTATGGGTTCAAAATAGACCTATATGCATGAGGAAATAAAAAGGAAAAAGGATTTATACCTCCCGGTAGATCGAATCGAAGAAAAGCCTTCCCGGAGCGACACCGACACGTAGAGATTCCAAAAGGACACGAACGAGCTCCGAATCCTCCCAAACTTGGGTAGCTTCCTCCTTGGCTAGAATGGAGAAGGAAAGGAAGATTTGGTGGTGAAATGGAAGGATTTGGTGGAGAAATTTCTAGGGATTGCTCTCTAGGAATTTGGGGAAGAACAAGAGAGAGAGTGTGGATGAGAATAATGAAATGAACTTGAGCCTATCCTCTCCCAAAGTGGCTGGCCATATGGGGCTATTTGTCCTATTATGTAAGGTCCAAAACGCCCCCACTAACCTATTCTATGAGTATTAGGAAAGGGCTAATTGGTTGGGGCTAAATTAGTCATTCTAAAGTCTCTAATCACACTAACCTTATCCATAATAATTAGTCTAACCTCCAACTAAAATATTTCTATCATGTGGACTAAAATTAATATCATGTGGGCCATGCCTAACTAGTGTGTGGGTCCCACTAGAGTCAAACTACCCCCGGGTCCCAGTTTCAAGTCTGATTGAGTTGAAATTCGAACCCGACTCAAATAACCCCAAAACAATATCATAAATAATAAAATAATATCAAAATAATTCAAAGAGGTCAAATGCAAAAATATCCTTATGCCAAAAATGACATTAAAATATCATAATCACATGGTTAGGCTCTAGGTCAAACAGTCTCTAGGGTTTCACTAGCAAAACGTCAAAACCACAAGTCATTGATTTAAATAATTTTAAAATAATTTAAAATCACCAAAAATTATATCATGAATTAAATATCATTATTAAAATAATTATAAATATAAAATTTCAAAATTATCCTCATTTGGGAAACTGGGTGCTACATATTATGTGATTCCATTAGTACCTATCACGATGTTTTGTGCTGTAATAGATAGTATAGTGACCTGTTCGAGACTATGATATTACGACCAGTAGGAATCATGTTTTGCATGCTTTAGATAGAATTTTCTCGACCTTGATTGCTGGGGGTTTGACCTAGAAGGAGTACGATGATTTTGACAGGCCATATGATTATCAGACTGTATCTTGGGAAGCTTTTGAACATATCATCTTTTCTTTTGTTTCAATCTTTTTTTAAAAAAATATAATGTTTTCCATCACAAATTAACTTAGGAGTAGGGATAATTTCAGATAACAAGTCTAATTTTTTGTAGAACTTCATTAGTTATAACTCTTCCATAGTATAATGGTTTGATAGCTTGTATTAGGACTTATTTTTAGGTATGGTAGTCAAGTTGACATTAGACTAGTAATCCTTTATAGTTAAATCTATGTTGATTTTGACTATCAGTTTCATATAGGATATTAGTCTGCTCATGAGGTAGTGACCCCTCCAGCTCACCAGAAGGATATTAGGATATATTGATGGTTACAGTGATATTTCGTAGGTGTACTTTAGAAACAACAAGGATATTCATGGTCCGTTTGTTTTGTGGACTTGAATAATTTTAGGTTATTGATTCTCGAGATATTTCACTTAAGATTGTTATGCTAAATTTAGAAATTTAAAAATGGAGAAGGGAATGTAACTATGATGCAATGATGATACCAAAATTGAATAAGATGTTGGTAAGAGGACAAAGTGAATACAAGGATTTTGGGTTATGGAAAAATTTAAAGATTTTGTCGAGGTTTTTAAAATTTAAGAAGAATAATATTTGAAGGTGTACATTAAGAAATACGAAAGTTGATTTTATAATAAAGAATAAGTTCCTGCATGACATAGTAGTATTAGCTTCGAATAAATTCGAGGACAGTGATTTGAACAAGTTCGAGGATTTCAAAGACTTTGATCTAGAGATTTTGGATCCAAGTTAGGAAAAGGTGTAGAAATTTAAATTTTTGGGATGATTAAGTGCATAAGGGGGAGTAAGATCAGAAAGAAGGAATAAGAGTTTTAACAAGAGCATGATTTATGAGAAATGCCTTGGAAATTTAGTCCATGCTTATAGGAGGGAGTTTTAGTCACCAGACCTAATTTGAGGTGAGTTTTCGACCTAGGCTTTAACATGTATTTTGTGATATTTTGTTACACCCCTTGCTTGTATGTTTTGATACCTTGTGATAGCCTTGTGTTGTAGTATGGCTAGTATAGCTAGATGAGACCTCAGATTGATATTGTCTGTCATGACCCTGTATGTTATTCTTTTAAATTGCATGATTTAGATGAGCTTATAAGACCATGATTGTTGGGGATGAGACTCTAGGAGGAGTACGACCATCTTAATTTCAAGGACAAAATTTTTCTAAGGAGGGTAGACTTGTAACACCCATTTTCTAAAATGAGGGTAATTTTGATCTTTTGTAAAAGTTTATTATTTAATAATAGAATTTATGATTTATGGAGATTTTTAATTAATTTAATACTATTTAAAATTGATGAATTATAATTTTGATGTGTTAGCTAGTGAACCCTAGAATTGTTGAGCCTAGAGACTAACCATGACCATGAGGACCTAACCATGTGATTAGAAAACTTTTTAGGCTAAGGGTATTTTGGTTATTTTGTGACTTTTGAATTATTTAGGATTTTGATTATTTAGGGAATTTTAGGTTATTTTAATAATATTTAAATTGATGTATTATAATTTTGGTCATTTTTCATATTTTAATATTTTGAGATTTTATATTTTAATATAGATTTTACGGGATTTGTTTAGTCGAGTTTGAGTTTCATTTCGTTTCGACTTGTGTTAGTGACCCGGATGGCTTAGAGTCTAGACGGGATCCCAAGATTAGTTAGTCATGGCCCACAAACTCCACTAATTAAGTTAGTAAGTTTAGACTAATCCTACTTGTTAGATTGGTTAAGTTTGAGGCTTAAATTTAACCATTTTGATCCCAAACTTGAACCTAACTTAAAATTAACCAAAAGGACTAGTTGAGGCCTTATTGGGCTTTCTTCCAAGGCCCAAATAGGGTTTAATGGCAGCCACTATAGGTAGGTTAGCCTCCCTTCCTTTTATTTCATTCCATCTTGCCTCTTTTCCTTCACAAAGTGTTCTTCCCCAAATTAGAGAGCTTCTAGCTATGATTTGATCTCCAAATTCTTACATCCCTCCACCAAAACTTCCATCCAACCTTCTCATACTACCAAGGGAGGGTGCTAGCAAAGATTTGAAGCAAAGTGCAAGGAGGAGTGTCCTTTTTGGAAGATCTTCGTGTCGGAGCCGTGTCCTTGGGAGTATCATTGTGATTCCACTCCCAATAGGTAAAACCAACCCTCAAAATTGATTTTATATACATATTAGTTAGTTTTGAATCCATACGATCCACCCGCTATGCATGTACCCACTTTAGATTCAAGTTTGAGGCCATTTAGAGCTCTCTAGAGCAAGTTAGAATTATGTCTTGTGTCTTACTTATTAGATCTCAATTTAGTACACCTCATGTGTTTGGTTTAATATCCAATAGGTTTAATTGTGTTTTAATTTCAGTTTTAGACATGTTAGTGGATGGATTGATGTTAGTTAGGATGGTTAGAATGAGTTTCATTTGGATACCCATGGTTAGATCTAAGTGGTTTAGTCTACATGTCATATTTTTAGCCTCAACTTATCATTTTAGTGTCTCTTTATATGATGGACTGTTTTGTATATATATAATAGGTATGTTAGATATATTTCATATATTTAGATGTGTGTGGATATGTTGTTAGTGGTGTGCTTGTGTTAGAGGAGAGGGGAGTGTGGTTTGATATGTGTCTTGAGTGGTGTGGAGAGTGAGATGTGTTTCTTTTGTCCAAACAATCCAAATTCGTCATAATGTTCATCCACGTTTTTAGTAGCCACAACAACTTAGAAATGTCATAACTTTTAGTTTAGAACTTCGATTAATTTTCCATTTTTTTAAAAGAACCGTATCGAAGTTAGCTTTTCATATATATATATATATATATATATATATATATATATATATATATATTAATAGGTCAAATGCATTTTAGAACTTTCTGTAAAACTGTTTGAGTGTCAGCTGTACAAAAGACGAACGCGTTTCGGTATTTTTGCGATTTCGGGAGCTTCCAGACACGAAAATACGATCCGTTTGATGTTTCGGAAAGCTACTACGAAGGACTATAACATAATTTAATCCTATAATTTAGTGAAGGCCCAATTGGTACCGTATTGATTTTAAGTAGAAGAGTGACTAAACGATATAGGCATTTTGTGTAACCTATGAGCCTATGTAGTATGGATATTTAGTGAATATAGGTATCATAAGTTGTCGAGTATATATATATATATATATATATATATATATATATATATATATATATATATATATATGTGTATGTATATATATATATTATTAGGTAATATATGTTAGTATGTTTGTTAGATGTTGGTTAGTAGAGGGTTAGATATGTTAGAGTTGTTATATGTTAGTGTAAGTTATATATTTTAGTATGTTTGTTAGATGTTGGTTAGTAAAGAGTTAGATGTATTAGAGTTTGTTATATGTTTGTGTAAGTTATATTTGTTAGTATTAGTGTTAGTTAGATAGTAGAGGTTTGTATTTTGTTAGATATTTGATATGTTGTTAGATAGTATGATGTTAGATATCTAGTATGTTAGATATTGATATGTTAGTAGGTTATGTTAGTTCTAGATATTGGTATGTTAGCAAGTTAGTCTCTATAGGTTATATATTAGATATTAGTGAAAATGTTATGTTAGTACATTAGATAGTTAGTTAATTAGACATTTGAGGGATATCTTGGTATCTCATGATACCAAGTTAGTATCTTAAGGTAAATATGAATTATCTTTATCTTCAAGATAAATGATTACTTTACCATAAGACCAAGGTTGATATGGTATCCTAGTGTTAGTGGGTTAGTGTCTAAGTATTTGGGTATGAGTAGGTGATGTTAGATTGTGGGAGGGTTATGTAGATAGGTTTATATATTTTTGTGTTATATAGTATCTATATACATTATGAGAGCATATAGATATAGGTTATGGTTCATAGTAAAATACTTGATATATGATATCTATATGAATATGTTACGGTGGTACTATATGGATAAGAATATATGTGATATATATGTAATGTATATTATATAACTAAGTTTGTGTGCCTTGTTAGCTATGTGGTTTAGCTATGTGCCTTGATTTAGGCTATGTGTTAGCTAGCAATGGTACTAGTATACTTGATTGTTTAGGCCATAGACATGTTTAGACCTAGAATTGACTAACCCAGACTAGTTTGACCATTGTTGACCAAACCCTAGCTAGTTTGACCACATTAGACTAGTTGCCCTAGGTTGACTAGATTGTTGACCAGAGTTGACCAAGAATTGACTTTGAACTAGATTGACTTAGACTCATGTAGATTGTATTATAATTTCAATTACCATATAAACTAAACTCTTTATAACCTGTGTTGCTCTAACTATGACTCTGTGACTACAGTTGGCCATCTTTTCATATCAGCTATACAGGGTATCAGGCTAGTACATTCTCTTATCATTTTATACTTGTTAGGATCTATTGTCATGACCCGCTCCCAAATAATCGGACACGTCCAGCCTTCGTTGTTAGACACGACGAAGTAAGCTGTACCAAGCTAGAGAAATCTAACCAGATAAACATAAATGTGTACAATAACAGCATCTAAAATGTTCCCAGAAGATCACCATAATCCATAAATCTAGATATTATAAAGGTACCAGAATCAACAGGAATAAAAAATGCTATAAACTCTAAAGACAATATCTAGAAGTAAAGCTAAGTGGTCTAAACATGAAGCCTCAAGCTCAAACTCATCCTGTTGAGCTAATATCCTGGGCTTTGACCCATAGAGTAGAATGATACCCTATAAGTACACCTGCAACATATCCTAGTCAGGTGCGGGGCTAAGTATATCCAAGGAAATGAACATGAACATCATGGTATGAACAAGAACAGAAAATATATGTAAAGTACAAGAAATGAGAACAAGACATAAAACTGAATATGAGTAGTGAAAGTAAATACAGGAAACATGATATGAGTCCTGAACATGAAATACAACCTGAACATAAAATACAACCTGAACATAAAATACAACCTAAATATGAAATACAACCTGAATCTTGAAATGTACAAGATTGAAATACATCCAGAGGGTGTGATCGACTTGGGTAGATTCAATGAACATGAAATAGTACGGCTCGGGTCCCGCGTACACGATGCGGGACCTAAGCTATTCACATGAATAGTAATAGGATTTGATCACACATCTGTAGTATTTTCTCTCTCAGACACAAGTAACTCATGAAACATGAAACCAGACAATTTCGTGATACATCGTGTCAACAAGGAGATATAGGAATGAACATACAAGACATGAGAAATGAACAAGTCCGAGGAGTATACTTGCCTTGCTCAGGGTGATCAAGGTAGAAGATAGAGCCGGGTGTCCTCCTGTGAAATATGGGTATAGCTTGGTTAAGCACAATAATTAGTCTCTGGCTATGTCTATAGTAAATCCTATGATTTAGCTGTCACAACCCGCACCCTAGAGTAAGGGCACGAGACGTGGGTACGTCCAGCCTACGTCGCAGTGTCGGCGGTAGAACGCTGTCCTAGGTCACAACATCTAACAATTGAAGGTATATCAGTTATACTCCCCGAATGGGGGAGACATAACACAAAATAACTCAATCACAGCTAAGGTAGAACAGGTAAGATAGATAGATAGATAATGAAAGATAACAAAATCCAGAACAGAGAATCACAGAGATACAATCCAGAGTTCTAAGTGTCTAAAATAATACATCTCAGAATATCTCAAGTCTAATACAGTAATCCAGAATAGAAAAGACGGTCCTAATCTAAAGGAGTGTCATCTATAGCTAGTGGCTCCTGCTGCTGGTCCAAGTCCAGGCACTCGTCTAGTGTAGCACCGTAGTAAGTAGGGCAGAATGCCTCAGCCTCATCCTCTGTAATATTTCAACAGGTCCAGTCAGGACATGAGCGAGCACAGTACATCTCAACAAATCATAGCAGGTCAGGATATGAAATGATCAGAGAATGTACTTGCCTGTAACCGGTGAATCTGAGAGAATATAGACTGTCTGAGGAGTGGTGTCTGTCTCCTATAGAATAGTACAAGTCACTATGAGTCTACAATGATAAAACAATGCAATTTAATGCATTCTACATGAAACTAGGTCAATCTAGACCAAAGTCAACTCTTGGTCAACTCTGGTCAACCTTAAGGTCAAACCTAGTCAATTTGTCTAATCTAAGTCTAACCAAGCTATTCTAGGTTCACTAGGCTAATTTAGGCAATACCATGTCATGCCCACCTATACATACATGACCAATGAACTATCTATACACTATCCCTAAACTCTATGTCATAATCCATAATACATTAACTCATATATATATATATATATATATATACATATATATATATATATATATAAAATATATATATATATATATATATATATATATCATAACACAAGTACCAAGTACATCTATACATTACACATATTATATATATATAACTAATATATCTAGGGAACTAAATATCACTACAAACATGTATTGTAATATATCTATATACAAGAGAGTGTAACACAAGTGTATGTGTGTGTGTGTGTGGAAGGGGGTGTGCATTGTGACTGAATTTAGAATAGTGTATATAAGTGAATGTGAATGTGAATGTGCATTGTGACAGGAAAAGGGAAAGGAAAGGAAATCAGTTATTTTTCCTCACAGGTTTATGTAGATATACAGTGCATAGATGAAGAATTCTGCTATAACACACATTTCAGGTTTTATGATGAAACACAAGTTCAATCAGTAAAACAAAAGGAGGGAAAACTCATGAGAACAATGTATGTGTGTGTGACAAGAAACTGGAAAAACAGGGACTGTAGATTCCTGAGAACAGTGAGAAAATCACATAAGGGTGTGTGTGAGAGCTTGTGAAACAAGGAATGGGAAAACAGTTAAGAGGAATAGCAACCCAAGTCCCAGGCTAAAAGAAACTGGAACTAACTCATATCAGTTGTGAAGAAGGACAGTTTGAAATCAATGTAACCATGTACATCTCAATTTTATACTCAAGGAGGAATCATTTTGAATACAAGGCAATACCCCCAACTCTCATTCACAGAATTTGAAATGTAATATGAGGGAATCACTGTCAAATGAAAAACATAACATAAAGGAGAATTTAAAACTGTTAAACTTCATACACTTCCCAGGTTTTTTTTTCCGAAAACTGGGAACATAGTTCCCTCTCAGGTTTCCATTAACTGGAAACACCATAAACTCAGGTTGATAAAGATTTGAAACACAACAAAAACCCAAATCCAGAAATCAGTTTTATACAACTTAAGTTAACAGTTGACAGGAGGAAAAATCAATGTAACAGTATAAATAAAAAACTGAGAACAAAACTCATCTTAGTTAAACATTGAACCATAGGCTATACAATAAAACCCAACTCAATTTCCAGTTATCAGTTTTACAGTCATTATCTCAGGTTTTTGTGAAAACTGGGAACTAATCTCAGTTTTGAATACATTCTCAGGTTTTTGTGAAAACTGGGAACTAATCTCAGTTTTGAATACATTCTCAGGTTTTAACAGAGGTTTCCAGTTCATCAATAATTCGAAATGAGCTCAAAGCACAACAAGGGTTCAACAGTCCTCTATAACTAATAAATCTTAGACATTCAAATAACCCCAAAATCTGTTCAAAATAAAATACATTCTCAGCTATTGATAGTTCAAAATAGAGGGCTGACATCTCAGGTTTATACCATTTCGAAAATGAACTCAGAGTCAAAACAAAACTCACAACCAAAAGCCTTTCCTTGAATGCAAAGCTAAGTCAACATGTATTATGAAACGTGGGTAATCATATATCAATTTAAACATAACACAAGGGAATTAACTGGGTTTGAATTTAAATTGGAAACACAGTGTCAGCACAGAGTATCAGGAATGACAAAGAACCCATGTTCAAATTCATATTCCTCATCCAAACCATAGTTAATCATGTAGCTATTATAACAGAGGTTAAAACATGATATTTAGGATCTATCTAATCATGAAAACATAATTTAAAAACATTTAAAATTGATTAACAACAGAATACAAATTCAGACACTGGACTACACAGTGTACGACACGTGCACAGCCCATAACGTGTCCGACACGACACGAGAGGGGCTGAAACTTGACACACATGATGACAGATGTTGCCCCTCACTGTGTGTCGAATCCCACGTGTCGAAGTGTCGTGTCCGCACCGCAATAGCACCCGTGCAGCAGGGCATGAACAGTGCCCGTGTGCGCGCGCGCGCGTGACAGTGTGTTCACGTGTCCGTGGGGACTCGACACGACACTAAGATGACACGAAAACTACAAAAATGGATAAACGACACAAAGATCTAATTTCCTATTCAAATACAATTCCAAAATTCACTCGAAATGCCCTTTGGGGCATTTCATGAAACACTTAACAACACACACTGATACGTGTCCAGAATGGACACAAAACGACACAAAAATTTGGGAAACCCTATTCCTATAGTTAGGCTAGGGTTAGGGCATTCCTACAATGATTTTTACCAGATTTTAGGAGCTATGGGTAGGATTATACCTCAATATGCACAAGCTCCCAAAAAAACCTCAAAGGAATGATTCCTCAAACCACCCAAAGTCCTTCAAATTGTTTTCCCCCTGCCAAAATTCATTACCAACAGCAAGAACACAAGATTTAGAGCCTATTGCAATTTACTAGAGGGAAAAAGGACTTGAAATGAATTTATTATGAATTTATGAAGATGGAACTTACCCCTTTCTAAAAACTTGATAAACCCTAAGAGAGAGGCTAGCCCTAAATTCTAGGAGAGTATTTATAGAGGGGGAGGGGCTGTCTTGGCCGGCCATAGGGCCCTAGGCTAGGGTTTTGCCTAGTTGGTTGAGTCCTAATTGGTTTAAGTCATGATTATGACTTGTGACTTCACAAGCCATTCTTAGACCAAACTAAATCCGATTTGCCCCAAACCAATCCTAATGAAATTGAAATGACTAACTTAGGTCACACTAGGGTTTCTTAACCTAACCTGGATGTCTTGACCTAGGTTAGCCAATAGGACAGTCTCCTAGTCAACATGAGTCAAAATCTAAAACTAGCACAAATCAATTATACTATAAATCATCTAAAAATCATATTAATTATAATTAATAATAATAATCCCAAAATAATTCCAAAATTTTGAAAATGACCAAAATACCCTCAAGCTAGAAAAGTGGCAGTGACAAATCTACCCCCCTTAAATAATTTCGTCCTCGAAATTAAAAGGCGAAACTAAACTGCGAAGAAGGATAGAAAAGTATACCTCAGGGTCCAAAAAGATAGGGGTACCGCTCGCACATCTCATCCTCCCGCTCCCAGGTAGACTCTCCTGGAGAATGATGCCTCCATGCGACGCGTACCAAGGGTATCACCTGGTTCCTCAATACCTTCTCCCGGCGATCCAAAACCTCCACAGGCTGCTCTGGATAACTGAGAGTAGGTCCAACCTCTATCTCCGAGTGATCGAGCACATGGCTAGGGTCAGTCACGTACCGTCTCAGCTGTGATATGTGGAATACGTTGTGGACGCCCACTAGTGCAGGTGGCAAGTCTAGCCTGTATGCCACGTCACCGACTCTCCCGCTGATAACGAAAGGGCCGATGAAGCGCGGGCTAAGCTTCCCACCTCCACCAAAATGTATCGTACCACGAGTCGGAGATATCCGCAGAAAAACTATGTCTCCAACCTAATCACAAGCAAGGTCTCAAGTTACTAAAAATCAAACACGATCAATCAAACAAAACTAAATACAACCTAATTCTAATCCTACTCTAAATCTGTACCTCAAACTCCAGCGGCCTCCGGTGGCTATCGGCCCAGTGCCGATGTCTGTCCTGTGCCACGCGAAGTCTGTCCCTGATAAGCT
This sequence comes from Iris pallida, assembly GCA_029216955.1. Taxonomy (NCBI): domain Eukaryota; kingdom Viridiplantae; phylum Streptophyta; class Magnoliopsida; order Asparagales; family Iridaceae; genus Iris; species Iris pallida. The sequence continues at coordinate 20,687 of JANAVB010033728.1, read as the reverse complement.
TTACCTTCTCGGCTGCGTCAACAACCATCTCTGGTCCCAGTAAAGCTCGCTCTCCAACATCATCCCAAGATAAGGGTGTACGACACCTACGCCCGTACAGAGCCTCAAACGGTGACATCTCAATGCTGGCCTGAAAACTGTTGCTGTAAGCAAACTCCACCAAATGCAGGTGATCCTCCCAGGAACCTCCAAAATCCAGGACGCACGTCCGCAGCATATCCTCAAGGGTCTGAATAGTCCTCTCTGACTGTCCTCCCGTCTGGGGGTGGTATGCAGTACTGAACTTGAGCAGAGTGCCCAAGCTAGTCTGCAGACTCCTCCAGAAATGGAAAGTAAAGCGACTATCTCGATCTGAGACCATATTGACGGGAACTCCGTGAATCCTAACTATCTGCCTCATATACAACTCCGCCAGCCTCTCTGTAGACGTACCCACTTTGAATGGCAAGAAGTGGGCCGATTTGGTCAACCTATCAATGATGACCCAAATCGCGTCTTTCTCTCCTGGTGTACGGGGCAATCCTGATACAAAATCCATGGTAATATGTTCCCACTTCCACTCTGGAATGGGCAGCGGCTGCAATAATCCTCCAGGCCTCTGCCTCTCAGCCTTGACCTGCTGACAGATCAAGCATCTAGCTACGAAGTTGGACACCTCCCTCTTCATCCCGTACTACCAGACATGCTCTCGCAGATCCCTGTACATCTTGTTGGCACCAGGATGTATAGAGTACTGCGATCTGTGAGCCTCCTGCATAATCTGCTCTCTGAGCTCCCCGCTGGGCACACATAACCTGGCACCGTGCCTCAGGGCACTATCCTCTGCAAGTGAGAACTCAGTATCCTCCACTCCCATACTGATCTGCTCTCGGATACACCGCAGAGCCACATCATCAAACTATGTCGCCTTGATCCTGTCCATCAAGTCTGACTGTATCTGAAGGCCCCATAACTGCATCTGCACTCCGGGCACAATCACCTCTATCCTAAGGCTCTCCAAATCTGCAAGCAGGTGCCGATCCATAGTCAAACACATGGCTGTCGGATACCTACTCAAGGCATCGGCAACCACGTTGGCCTTCCCCGGGTGATACTGGAGTACGATATCAAAGTCCTTCATCAGCTCAAGCCACCTGCGCTGCTTCATGTTCAACTCCTTCTGAGTGAACACGTATTTCAAGCTCTTATGGTCTGTGAAGATCTCCACCATCTCGCCATACAGATAGTGCTTCCATAACTTCAAAACAAAAATCACTACCGCCAGTTCCAGGTCATGGGTAGGGTAGTTCTTCTCATGGGGACGTAATTTCTTGGAAGCATAGGCAATCACCTTCCCATGCTGCTACAAGACGCAACCCAGCCCCTTCCCTGAAGCATCACTATAAATAGTGAAACCACCTGATCCTGAAGGCAATGTCAGAATCGGAGCTGTCGTAAGCCGCTTCTTCAACTCATCAAAAGCTGCCTGACACTCCTCTGACCAAACATACTCAGTATCCTTTCGGGTCAACCGTGTCAACGGCTCTGCAACCCGGAAGAAATCCAGCACAAATCTCCTATAGTATCCTGCCAGCCCCAGAAAACTCCTGATCTCTGCTACTGAAGTCGACGCTGCCCAAGCCTCAACTGCTACAATCTTCTTGGAGTCAACTGAGATACCATCTCCAGTCACCACATGCCCCAAGAAGTCCACCTGGTCCAAGAAAAACTCACACTTGGAGAGTTTCCCATAGAGATGCTCCCTCCTGAGAGTCTCTAGCACTATCCGTAAATGCTCCTCGTGCTCCTCTTCTGTCTTGGAATATATCAAGATATTATCAATGAACACCACCATGAACTTGTCCAAGTAATGGTGGAACACCTTGTTCATTAGATTCATAAACACTGCTGGTGCATTGGTTAGCCCAAACGGCATAACCAAAAACTCAAACTGCCCGTACCGCGTCCTGAAAGCGGTCTTGGGGATATCCTCCCTCTTCACCTTCACCTGGTGATAACCCGACCTCAAATCAATCTTGGAGAACACCCGAGCTTCACTCAACTGATCAAACAGATCATCGATCCGCGGCAGTGGGTATCTGTTCTTGATTGTCAGGTTGTTAAGTGCCCTGTAGTCGATACACATACATACCGACCCATCCTTCTTGGGTACGAAAAGTACCGGTGCACCCCAAGGTGAAGAACTCGAGCGAATGAAGCCCTTGTCCTGCAGCTCATCCACCTGCTTCTTCAGCTCCACTAACTCGCTGTTGTTCACTCGATAGACATGCTGGGAGATCGGTTCCGTGCCGGGAACCAAGTCTATCGAGAACTCTACATCTCTGTCCGGTGGAAGCTCTGGCAACTCCTCAGGAAATACGTCTATAAACTCTGCGATCAAGGGATGCGGAGCCACCTGCTCCTCGACTGATGCTCCACAGAAAACTCTGCCGTCCTACTCTGCCTGCCGTCGGGTGTACTCAAACTCTGGCTCTCTTGGGGCCCCGAACAGAACTCAACCCCCACGGCAATCAATGCGGGCGTGGTGTCTACTCAGCTAGTCCATACCTAATATAATATCGTAGTTCGGTAATGGCATGACTAGTAGACTCACACCCAACTCTCGGCCTCCCAAAATGACACTCCGCCCTCTGCAAACATCACTCACGAGGATGACCCCACCCCCGGTCGTGATCTTGCAGGTCCTAGGCAATGGTTCCAAAATCAAACTGTGTCTAATAACATATGATACAGACACAAAGCTGTAGGAAGCCCCGGAATCAAAGAGTACAAATGCTGGAAGGGAGTCGAGAAGAACCGAACCTGCTATCAGCTCTCCGATGACCTCAGCATCCTCAACTACCATGGCGAAGGCTCGCCTCTGTTGTCCACCCCGTGCCTGCTGCTGGTGCTGTTGGAACCTCTGCTGCTGGGTCTGCAGGGCTGGTCTCCTCTGCTGGCCTGCTGGATCCTTGGCTGCCCCAGCTACTCCTGGTACCGGACGCACTGACGCAACTGGATACTCTCGCATCTGATGGTCTGCTGATCCACACATCAAGCATCTGCCGAGTCTCTTCCTGCACTCGTCCCACTTGTGCCCAGGCTTCTTCAAGAAAGTATAACTAATAGCATGCTGCCTGGGTGCCTGCTGCCCCCTCTGATGCTGGTGCTGCACCTGCTGGAAAGGTGCACGGCCCTGCTGCTGGAACTGCTGCACTGGCCTCTGATGCTGAAACTGCTGCTGGAAATGAGGCCTCTTGGCCTGCCCCTGACTGCTACTGCCTGACTAAAAATCGCGACCTCTCTTCTGCCTCAGTCCCAGGTCGTCCTCTGCCGCCATGGCCCCAGAATAAATCTCAGCAAAAGTAGCATTTCGGTCGCTCTTGGTCAGCGACCGAATCTCCCTAGTCAAACCTCGACGAAACTTCCTTGCCTTGATCTTCTCCGTCAGATCATCAATAAATCGGGCCAGTCGGCAGAACTCCCCGGCATACTCAGCTACAGTCTGGTTCCCCTGAACCAGAGCCTCGAACTGCGCCTCGATCCCACCCAAGGCTACATCGGAAAAGAACTGCTCCATGAACAGCTCCTTGAACCGGGCCCAAGTCTGGCCCTCCACTCCTACTCTGGGATCAGTCTGGTACCATGCACGGGCCAAATCCTGCATCTGGCTGCCCGCTGCCTTAATGTGAAGCCGATCTGGTATCTCTGCCAGTCGGAAGATCTTCTCTATGTGCTCAATCCAATCATCGGCATAGTGAATGCCCTCTGTGCCCAAGAACTCCCGAGGATGCATCTTCTGGAAGTCCTGAATATCTCTCTCCCTCCGACGGGGCTGCTGCTGAGTCCCCTGACCTGTCACCATCTCAACAGTCGTACGTACCAGCTGGTGCGCCTTATCAATCCCCTGCCTGAAATCTGTAGTCTGTCTCTGACTGCGCTGGTGCGAGGACTCCAGAATCCTCTCCACGAAGGAGAAGAGATGGGCAGCATCAACCATCCCCGCAGGCGGAGGCTGCTGCAGAGGAAGGATCTCAGGAATCACCATGCTCGGCCTCCCGACTGGTGGAGGTGCTCCTCCAAAAGTGGCAGAAACTCCCACTCCTGAGGGCTGCACTGGCCCTGTGGCACCGGGAGATGGATGCTGGACACGAGAGGTGGCAGACCCCTCTCCAGCCTCTCCCGTCACGGGGCGATGCGATCGCGTCTCAACCATCCTGGAGACACAGATCAAACAAGAAGCAATTACTGAGAATGAGTCGAATAATCAAGGAGGACAGTTTAAAATTCTAAGGAAGACAATAAGCAGCAAAATAGATATACGGAATCTGATAAGGAGTTTTCCTAGTGTGATTGAGTACCTTCAAACATATACTAATTTCTACTGCAGGCTGCAGCGATATTCTAGTTCGAATACTACTACACTTATATCCTAGACCTGCATGGGCCACCACTAAAAACGTGTCACAACCCGCACCCTAGAGTAAGGGCACGAGACGTGGGTACGTCCAGCCTACACCGCAGTGTCGGCGGTAGAACGCTGTCCTAGGTCACAACATCTAACAATTGAAGGTATAGCAGTTATACTCCCCGAATGGGGGTGACATAACACAAAATAACTCAATCACAGCTAAGGTAGAACAGGTAAGATAGATAGATAATGAAAGATAACAAAATCCAGAACAGAGAATCATAGAGATACAATCCAGAGTTCTAAGTGTCTAAAATAATACATCTCAGAATATCTCAAGTCTAATACAGTAATCCAGAATAGAAAAGATAGTCCTAATCTAAAGGAGTGTCATCTACAGCTAGTGGCTCCTGCTGCTGGTCCAAGTCCAGGCACTCGTCTAGTGTAGCACCGTAGTAAGTAGGGCAGAACGCCTCAGCCTCGTCCTCTGTAATATTTCAACAGGTCCAGTCAGGACAGGAGCGAGCACAGTACATCTCAACAAATCATAGCAGGTTAGGATATGAAATGATCAGAGAATGTACTCGCCTGTAACCGGTGAATCTGAGAGAATATAGACTGTCCGAGGAGTGGTGTCTGTCTCCAATAGAACAGTACAAGTCACTATGAGTCTACAATGATAAAACAATGCAATTTAATACATTCTACATGAAACTAGGTCAATCTAGACCAAAGTCAACTCTTGGTCAACTCTGGTCAACCTTAAGGTCAAACCTAGTCAATTTGTCTAATCTAAGTCTAACCAAGCTATTCTAGGTTCACTAGGCTAATTTAGGCAATACCATGTCAAGCCACCTATACACACATGACCAATGAACTATCTATACACTATCCCTAAACTCTATGTCATAATCCATAATACATTAACTCATATATATATCATAACACAAGTACCAAGTACATCTATACATTACACATATTATATATATATAACTAATATATCTAGGGAACTAAATATCACTACAAACATGTATTGTAATATATCAATATACAAGAGAGTGTAACACAAGTGTGTGTGTGTGTGTGTGTGTGGAAGGGGGTGTGCATTGTGACTGAATTTAGAATAGTGTATACAAGTGAATATGAATGTGCATTGTGACAGGAAAAGGGAAAGAAAAGGAAATCAGTTTTTTTTCCTCACAGGTTTATCTAGAAATACAGTGCATAGATGAAGAATTCTGCTATAACACACATTTCAGGTTTTATGATGAAACACAAGTTCAATCAGTAATACAAACGGAGGGAAAACTCATGAGAACAATGTATGTGTGTGTGACAAGAAACTGGAAAAACAGGGACTGTAGATTCCTGAGAACAGTGAGCAAATCACATAAGGGTGTGTGTGAGAGCTTGTGAAACAAGGAATGGGAAAACAGTTAAGAGGAATAGCAACCCAAGTCCTAGGCTAAAAGAAACTGGAACTAACTCATATCAGTTGTGAAGAAGGACAGTTTGAAATCAATGTAACCATGTACATCTCAATTTTATACTCAAGGAGGAATCATTTTGAATACAAGGCAATACCCCCAACTCTCATTCACAGAATTTGAAATGTAATATGAGGGAATCATTGTCAAATGAAAAACATAACATAAAGAAGAATTTAAAACTGTTAAACTTCATACACTTCCTAGGTTTTTTTTCGAAAACTGGGAACACAGTTCCCTCTCAGGTTTCCATTAACTGGAAACACCACAAACTCAGGTTGATAAAGATTTGAAACACAACAAAAACCCAAATCCAGAAATCAGTTTTATACAACTTAAGTTAATAGTTGACAGGAGGAAAAATCAATGTAACAGTATAAATAAAAAAACTGAGAACAAAACTCATCTTAGTTAAACATTGAACCATAGGCTATACAATAAAACCCAACTCAATTTCCAGTTATCAGTTTTATCGTCATTATCTCAGGTTTTTGTGAAAACTGGGAACTAATCTCAGTTTTGAATACATTCTCAGGTTTTTGTGAAAACTGGGAACTAATCTCAGTTTTGAATACATTCTCAGGTTTTAACAGAGGTTCCCAGTTCATCAATAATTCAAAATGAGCTCAAAGCACAACAAGGGTTCAACAGTCCTCTATAACTAATAAATTTCAGACATTCAAATAACCCCAAAATCAGTTCAAAATAAAATACATTCTCAGCTATTGATAGTTCAAATTAGAGGGCTGACATCTCAGGTTTATACCATTTCGAAAATGAACTCAGAGTCAAAACAAAACTCACAACCAAAAGCCTTTCCTTGAATGCAAAGCTAATTCAACATGTATTATGAAACGTGGGTAATCATATATCAATTTAAACATAACACAAGGGAATTAACTGGGTTTGAATTTCAACTGGAAACACAGTGTCAGCACAGTGTATCAGGAATGACAAAGAACCCATGTTCAAATTCATATTCCTTATCCAAACCCTAGTTAATCATGTAGCTATTATAACAGAGGTTAAAACATGATATTTAGGATCTATCTAATCATGAAAACATATTTTAAAAACATTTAAAATCGATTAACAACAGAATACAAATTCAGACACTGGACTACACAGTGCACGACACGTGCACAGCCCATAACGTGTCCGACACGACACGAGAGGGGCTGAAACTCGACATACATGATGACAGATGTTGCCCCTCACTGTGTGTCGAATCCCACGCATCGAAGTGTCGTGCCCGCGCCGCAATAGCACCCGTGCAGCAGGGCATGAACAGTGCCCGTGCACGCACGCGCGCGACAGTGTGTTCACGTGTCCGTGGGGACTCGACACGACACTAAGATGACACGAAAACTACAGAAATGGATAAGCGACACAAAGATCTAATTTCCTATTCAAATACAATTCCAAAATTAACTCGAAATGCCCTTTGGGGCATTTCATCAAACACTTAACAACACACACTGATACGTGTCCAGAATGGACACGAAACGACACAAAAATTTGGGAAACCCTATTCCAATAGTTTGGCTAGGGTTAGGGCATTCCTAAAATGATTTTTACCAGATTTTAGGAGCTATGGATAGGATTATACCTCAATGTGCACAAGCTCCCAAAAAAACCTCAAAGTAATGATTCCTCAAACCACCCAAAGTCCTTCAAATTGTTTTCTCCCTGCCAAAATTCATTACCAACAGCAAGAACACAAGATTTAGAGCCTATTGCAATTTACTAGAGGGAAAAAGGACTTGAAATGAATTTATTATGAATTTATGAAGATGGAACTTACCCCTTTCTAAAAACTTGATAAACCCTAAGAGAGAGGCTAGCCCTAAATTCTAGGAGAGTATTTATAGAGGGGGAGGGGCTGTCTTGGCCTGCCATAGGGCCCTAAGCTAGGGTTTTGCCTAGTTGGTTGAGTCCTAATTGATTTAAGTCATGATTATGACTTGTGACTTCACAAGCCATTCTTAGACCAAACTAAATCCGATTTGCCCCAAACCAATCCTAATGAACTTGAAATGACTAACTTAGGTAACACTAGGGTTTCTTAACCTAACCTGGATGTCTTGACCTAGGTTAGCCAATAGGACAGTCTCCTAGTCAACATGAGTCAAAATCTAAAACTAGCACAAATCAATTATACTATAAATCATCTAAAAATCACATAAATTATAATTGATAATAATAATCCCAAAATAATTCCAAAATTTTGAAAATGACCAAAATACCCTCAAGCTAGAAAAGTGGCAGTGACATAGCTATCAACTACAGTCCTCTGTCAACATCCCTATTACCAATCTATAAAGACTAGCCATATTTCTAATAAAAATGTGTATATATATACACTAATAAGTAAAAAATATTTTCTTTTAAGAAATTAATTTAGAATTAGAATAGTTTAATTAGACAATTTAATTATTGGAAATATACTTCTACTAGCCAAATATTTAGATGCTGGTCTAATACTATTCTCACTGATTCTGGTCCAATTTACCATTAAATAGTTGTTCCTGCTATATTATTGTAATAAAATATCTTATCTAATTATTTATCCAATTAAGATCAAGTATAGAACAAATAGAAAATATGAGTTCAAAGTAATACACATTATATACAATTAATCCACTTAGAAAATCTTCAGATAACACTTCTTAATATTATTTAACTGACCAAATATAACAAGCCCATCTTCACAAAATATTCTACCATTAATCCAACATATACACTCCAGAACTCACAACTTATCCAAGCACCTACTTCTCAGGAAGGAAACCATCCTAGCAAATACCTACACTCCCAACCAAAGCCTATCTACATCGGTTTCTCAAACTAGCTCCTTCACCATAATTATTCAGACAGAACTTTAATAACAGTTAACCCATTCCTTCCAATAGAGTACTCACCCAAGCTAAACCCTTTTAACAAAATATTTACAGTAATCTTAAACTCAACCAACTAGGAAAAACAAATTCATCCACAACAGCTGTATAACTTAATAAGAATAAATTGGTACAACCCATAGCTAAAAAAACTTTGAATTCATACTCGACACGAGACACACCCTTCGTATCCGAATCATCCTTAACACAACCTCTCCTTCAACCGGACACAGCAAGATACGAACAGTACTTCGACTCTCTACTGCCCTGTCCGACACTTCGATCAAATTAGATTAACAACAAGTCATCCATAAGAAAGGTGTTTGGAAAATTTACCTGAACAGAACAGATCGAATCTACTATCCGAAACACGATCCCACTGTGTCCTATACAGTCTCCCTGTGTCCAAAATAACTGGAACCCTGTTTAGACATTACATCGAACAGAGGCAGGACATAAAAAAATAAACAAAGTATCAGAGGAATTTGAATTCCCTTGTCTTAAAAAAATAGAAGGAAATACAAAATATCAAATCTGACACCCATAGCTCAAATTCGGTTCAATTATTTGTTACTTCCACCAACTCAACCGATATAGTTCTCAAACCAAGAACAGAGGAAAACACTCAAAAATCCATCCGCACACAACAACGCATCCAAATCGAATCAACAAAGGGGATCGATACTCACCAGGTTCAGTTGACTAGAATGGAGTAGGAAACACCGGTCGATCTGCCAATCGCCCGATCGAACGCTTTAAAACCGATGCCGACGTTTGGAATGCTCTATCCCTCGACAAAACTGATCAAACCGATCTAGATGATCCCGATCGATCTTGCAATCAACGAAAAAGAAAGAAGAATCAGAGGTGAACCACTTCCAGGAATGAACAGATGCTCCACGAGAATACGAAATGCTTACCGATTCGAATGTGCGGACAAGAATGACAAGTTCCGCGAAGGAAATTTGTCAAGAAGAGATCTACTGGCGGAACGAGTTCACTTGCCGACATCATCATCATCGTCGCTTGTCGAGAACTACAAGCACTTGTTGCGAAAAAACCATCGCTAGAGGTTGTCAGAGACCTAGCCGTCGTCGTCACAGTCGTCGTTGTCGTCGTTGTCGTCACAGATCGAGCAATTGGAATTTTTGATCTGTAGGGAAAAAGAATGAGACTCTGATCTCAATTCCCTCCTAAATAGAAAAATTGCACTTTTGTACTAAGCCCCCCCCCCCCCCCCCCCCCCCCCCCCCCCACTAGTAGCATATTACAAATAGCCAAGGAAAATTCCAGAAGCCCCCTCCACAAAAAGGGACCCCTCCCTTTTTCACATATTACAGAATTCAAAAATAATCAGTTAGAAAAATTGGTTATAAGTTGTTAGGGAGTGGGGACCACTCCAAATAGATTTTAAAATTAGTAAGTTGCCAAAACTTAAATCTCCTACAAAATAATCATAAAATATTTATTAAAAATACTTCATCAAGGCTATTATTATTTGAAATGATTATTAAACTCAAACTTATTATTATTAAAACATTTCTCAAAATAGGGAGGTGGAGTTACATCTATATTCTTGCTCTAGACTACTTTACTTGATGCTGACACTTGTTATCACGGATTGGTACTATATGGATCTTTTTATACGATGTTATCCCCTTAGCGGATACATCGGATATTTTATATTCGTGTACTTTATCATGGGCATCGTGTACTCCTTGTGTTCGTTTTATTCGTGTACAAATCGTGTAAAATCGTGCACTCTCATGTGCTCACATGATCTTCATATACAAACTGTACTTCGTGTGCAATAACATAACTTGACTGGATCCTTGTGTATTGATTGGGGACGAGGGAGTAGAAATGGTTATGTGAACAATCTTGTAGTTACTCGTGTGCAACCTCTGTAGATTACTCGTGTGCAACATCGTGCCGTTTACATAACCGTCTTGTGCTCTGAATCACTAGTCATTTACAGTTCTTACTTATCGTACATATATTTTAGTTTATTACCATAATTTAAATCTAATATTTAATAACTATCATGTTCAATTTTACAAAAGTTTAAAATTATCCCCATTTTAGAAAAGTGGTAGTTACACACACACACACACACACACACACACACACACACACACACACACATATATATATATTTCTTGTTTAATCGATTGAGACATAATATGCTCTGTGAGACTATAGGTGAGTTGTATTGTACTATATACGGCTTGTATATGGACAGTTGTGACCGTATTGTGAGGCAGTAGTATAATTCGTAGTACTTAGTTGTCGTGGCATACCGTATTCTGGTAATGGGACATGACAACATTGGGTCAGATTGTTTAACTGTATCCAATGGAAGAAAGATGGAAAATTATCCAACAATGTGTTTTTTTTAGTCAAACATTTTATTGTCATACAAGAAAGAGGTCCTATTTTCAAGGGGGCTGATTTACTGTCCCTAATTGTCGTATAACAAACATATTATTTTTTTCTATAAAAATCTAAATTCTATTGATTATGGATGTTATTTTTTTAAATAATTAGTTAGATCTTAGAAAAGAAGATATATTTTGTTAGTGCCGGGGCACAATTTTTCGATAGAAAACTGAAATTTTGTAACAATTGTACAAAACAATCGTTATTACGTAACACTTTACAGAAGGTACGTAGGAGAAATTTCAACTAGTGCTACACTTTATAGAAGGTGCACAGAACGTAACACTTCACAGAAGGTACGTAAGAGAAATTCCACTAGTGCTACACTTCACAGAAGGTGCGCTAATAGAATTCTGATAATATCAACACAAACACTTCACCGAAGGTGCGCTAATAGAATCCAGATAATACCAACAAAGAAGGTGACAGACGAAAGATGGAAAAAACTCATGCTGGGGTGAATGATTACCGTTGCTCAAAGCTTTATTAGTCCCACATGAATAGCTTCCAGGAACCAGCAAGTTCGTCGGAGAACTTGGAACACTCTGCTCTTCTGACTCCTCGGATGAACTCGAACTCCTGTACAAAATGTAATGCTGGTACAATACCTATCTTCTCTCTCACAGCCTCTAAGCACTTGTAAACTTTTTGTCTACTACTTGTGTATTAGTTCTAACCTGTGAGAGAGAAGGAGGAGGCCTTATATAAGCCCCATCAACAACTGCCCGGTTAGCACAATGTTAGGGACGTGGTAGTAACCATCCCGAACATGGAGCAACTGCTCAGAACATGTAAAGACACGTTCTGCTGCAAGTTGTGCCACTCACGTAACCAGCATAATTTGCACTTTATGCACACAGCCCCTTTACGTACCCTACGCATCCTACGCACTCTACGCACACTGCGTATGCTGCGTACACTGCGTACACTATGCACTCTACGCACGTTGCGTGCACTGGGCTGCGTACTAGGCTGCGTAACTGGGCTAGCGTAATGGGTCACGTAATGTGGTCGCGCAAGTGGCTCGCGCAACAAGCGCAACTTAAGCGCACTATGCGCCTAGCGACGATGCTGACGTGCTAAGTGCAAAGTGCGCCAACGAAATGCCACATTACACCTCATGAGCCCTTGAGCCCGAGTCCGAGCCCGAGTCCGAGTCCGAGTCCGAGTCGCTAAGCCCCTACGGGGCTTAGCTCCTATGGAAATAAATTTACCAAGAGCAAAAAGCATGAATGCTTTAATTGTTGATTTTAGCCTTTTTCCTATTAGAAAAATAACCCCACATGGCAAACCCATGTGCACCTCCACACCGCATGTGCATCTCCGATAATAGAAAAGCTAATATATAGAGATACAAACTCTTTGTTTTTTCTGATATGGGACTAAAGCTTTCTATAGGAAAAACCAAAACTCCAACAATCCCCCACATATCTCTATATATAAGAGTATAAGTGTTCCCCACAGTAACTGTCCATCATGCATTAGGAGAGATGTCACTGACAACTTGAATCTTCCCGCATGGGTCAAAAATCAGACTATAATACAAGAATGGACTAAGCCTTGAATTCTGCATCATAGCTGAAATTTTTTCCACTCACATAATATAGTTACATGTGCTTCTGGCTACATATTAAAGGCCCTGTGCCGGCTTGGTTTCAGTATATAATTTTGGACGTCTACAAGTTTACCCTCAAGAGACGGCCTGATATCTCTGTCCATACACTATAGGTGAGTTCATTATAAAGAGACATGGCATGAAGCGCTTTGCGCTTCCCTTGCGGTGCTACGCCGCTATGACATGGCTTAAAGCTGAGGCCTTACCCTGTACCGGGAACCTCATCGTAGTGTCATACTACTGTAGCATGAGGCAACTGCTTCTTTGTAGTGCCAAACTACCCAGCATGAAGCCTTAGGCTCCCTTGCGGTGTTACGTCGCAACGACATGGCTGGCAAGGCCGAGGCTTTATCCCTAACCGGGTACCTCATCGTGGTGTCGTGCCACTGTAACATGAGGAACTCCTCCTCTTTGTAGTGCTGACTACACCCCTCTTTATTTTTAACATACAGCATTAGGCAAACTGCCTATTTGCGGTGCTACGTCGCTGTGACTTGGCCTGCTAAGTCGAGGCTTTATCCTATTCCTGGGCAGCACCCCATATATAGAAACCTCATTGTGGAGTCACCCCACTATAGCATGGAGTTTCACTCCTTGTAGTGCTGCTCTACCGTGCTTCCTGTAAAGCACACCAGGCATTCACTCTGTCTGAGAACTCATTAAGGCAATTAAGCCAACCTTCCCACAGGAACCGTTTTCAGCAGAAAACAATAGTAGACAATAGTGGTTATAGGTCCGTAACCTCTCCATGCCCAATAGAACATGTACCCACCGCTCCTAATATTCTTTCAGTTAATGGTCCTCCCTTGAACCAAAAGCTAGATGCCTAGTAGATAAATTTTTGAACTAATAGCATAAAACTTTATGGTAGGAATACAATAACTAATATTAGAATGCCTTCAAGCCCATTTTACATGCTGAGTCATCGATCAGCTGGCGCTTGAGGCCCTTGGTGAACGAATCCACCAGATTTTCCTGACTTTGAACATCAATCACTGCAATTACACCTCTCTTAATAAGATCGTGTACTGCCCTGTGTTTTAACAGCACAGTCCTCTTATTTCCGTTGAAAAGGTCATTTAATGCCACCGCCGCAGTTGCCTGGTTGTCGCAGTATATCGGTATTGCCAGTATTTGCGCCCCAACCACTGGAAGATCATACATGAGCTCCCGAAGCCATTCTTCTTCCTCGGTTGCGTTATCAAGAGCAAAGAACTCAGATTCTATGGATGACCGCGAGAGCATAGTCTGCTTCTTTGATTTCCACGATATAGCAGCTCCATCCATTGTGAAAATATATCCACCTGTGGACCTCTCGCTCTCCAAATTTGAGCACCAACTAGCATCATTGAAGCCTTCCACTACCTGCGGATCTCCGCTGTAGTACAGTGCATATGTCTGAGTCTTTTTGAGATATCTCATAACCCGTTTCACAGCCTTCCAGTGTTCAACACCATGGTTGCTCGTGAAATGACTCAGCATTCCCACGACGAAAGCTATGTCAGGCCTTGTGGCATTAGTAGCATACAACAAACTTCTGATTATGCTAGCATACCCCAGGTGCCTGACGCTTTCCCCTGAATTAGGCTTCAGCTTCACATCACACTTGTACGGCATATCGATCCCTGGAAGATCCTGATACCCATAACGAGTGATCATTTTCTCAATATAATGAGACTGTGACAACGCTAGTGTAGTGTCTGTCCAGGTGATCTTGATCCCTAAGATCACATCAGCTTCCCCCAAGTCCTTCATATTGAACTTGCTCGAGATGAACCTCTTTGTCTCCGTGACACATCTCATATCCGTACCTAGGATAAGTATGTCGTCCACATACAGACAAACGATCACACCTCTTCTATCAGCGAACTTCGTGTAAACACATTTGTCCGTCTCGCTGACCATGTAGCCATTTGACCTTATAACCTTGTCAAATTTCTCATGCCACATCTTGGGAGCCTATTTAAGACCGTACAAAAATTTTACCAACTTGCAGACTTTGTCTTCAAGACCCTTGATGACAAATTTCTCTGGTTGTTGCATATAAATCTCTTCGGTCAGCTCGCCATTTAGGAAAACCATTTTTACTGCAAGAGCAATCAACATCCTGATGGTGGTCATCCGGGCAACTGGAGCATACGTGTCAAAATAGTCAATCCCTTGCTTCTGAGAAAACCCCTTGGCTACCAACCTAGCCTTGAACTTGTTAATAGTTCTGTCTGCTTTCATCTTCTTCTCGAAGATCCATTTGTATCCGATGGGTTTCGCTCCTTCAGGAAGATCAACCAACACCCAAGTGTTATTTGAGGTGATGGAATTAATTTCATTGTCAATCACCTCCTTCCAGAAAACTGTATCTCTGGTCTTCATCGCCTCATCATATGTAAGCAAATCTGCTTCCACATGATAGGTGACAAAGTCACTTCCGAAGTCCTTCGGCCTCCTCACACGCTTAACTGACGGCTCAGCTTGTTCTGGTTCAATCGTTGTTTCAACAACATCTTCTTGGACCACATCTTCATTGAAGACTTCAGTTTGCTGTGCACCCTCATTGTTCTCCGGTACTTCCGTAAGAACAATATTCTTGTGCCTTACAAATTTGTCTTCAAAATATTCTGTATCGCGAGATTCAATGATATGATTTGACTCAATATCAAGAAATCTCCGAGCATCATTCTTCTCGACACACCCCAAGAAGATCGTCTTAGTAGTCCTTGTCCCAAGCTTTTGAATCTTCAGATCTGGAAGCTTGACATATGCCAGACATCCCCACACTCGAATGACATTCAAGTTAGGTCTGACCTTGAACCAGAGTTTATGAGGAGTAACGTCTAAAGTTGCATGAGGCATTCTATTTAGAATAAAAGTGGCTGTCAATGCAGTTTCACCCAGTAGCACTTAGGAAGGCCAACAGTCAACAACATTGAGTTAATCATTTCTGTTAACGTTCTGTTCTTCCTCTCTGCGACTCCGTTTGATTGAGGAGAGTACGGAGCCGTAGTCTCATTGATAATTCCATGTTCTTTGCAGAACGATGCGAATTCATGAGACCTGTACTCCCCACCTCGATCACTTCTTATTCTTTTGAGTTGTTGTCCAGTCTGTCGCTCAGCTTCGGCTCTGAACTCCTTGAACTTCTCGAATGCTTCGTCTTTAGCCTTCAGCAAGTAGATGAACACATACTTTGAGAAGTCATCGATGAAGGTTATAAAATATTTCATCCCGGCCTTTGTAAACTATTTGAAGTCACAGATATCTGAGTGTACTAACTCTAGAAGATCTGTACTTTGATTAACCCGAGGAAAGGGTTTCCTTGTGATCTTAGTTTGAGCACAAACTTCACATTTCTCTACCTTACCCCTACACTTGGAGATAAGCCCTAGACTAGACATTCTGTTATTTCATTTACAATGAACATGTCCTAGCCTATTATGCCACATCTCAAGAGTATAAGCAGAAGGAGTGAATTCATTAATTACATTGGACTGATTTACAAGCTGAATTTTGAACATTCCTTCGGTATAAAAAGGTTTTCCGAAATATGTTCCTTTGATAGACATCACCATCTGGCCAGCATTGATGTCCATCCTGAGGCCTGCATTACAGAGTAGGCCTCCTGAGATCAGGTTCTTGGCGATAGCAGGTACGTGTTTTACGCCTTGAAGCGTCAGAGACTTGCCAGAAGTCAGCTTCAATACCACCGTCCCAATCCCGAGCACTTCAGCTTGTGCCTGGTTCGCCATCATAACCACTTCAGAAGTAGGTGTGTAGGTGGTGAACCACTCCTTATGTCACGACCCGCACCCTAGCGTTAGGGCATGAGACGTGGGTACGTCCAGCCTACGCCGCAGTGTCGGTGGTAGAACGCTATTCTAGGTCATAATCACATCTACAACAATATGCTATACTCTCCAGACGGAGGACAGACACATAAGGATACTATCTCAATCACAACTCTAAAGATAGATAACAGCACGATGAAATAGAAAGATAATCCACAAGAGAGAGAATCAGGAGTGATAGTAAAATAGTTCTATTAAACAAATTCAAGATTTCTAATACAACTCTAAGACAAACAATACAGAAAATGAACAACCTCTAGGTAAATACTCCAAGCTCTACCAGTGTCCTCTAGGCTAACTGTGAACTCCAAGTACCTGTAAAATTTTATCAACGGGTCCAATCAGGACAGGAACGAGCACATATCTCTCACACAAGTCATAACATGAAGGAAATATGAAACAAGCTATAGAATAATATACATGAACTGCTGTAAAGAAATGTACATGAAAAAAGAGAGAACTGTAATGAAATATCTACTATAAATAGAGAACTATCAGTGACTAGTGATTTAGAGCACAAGATGGTTATGTAAACAGCTTGGGTTGCACATGAGTAAACTATGGGGTTGCACATGAATACTTTTTGGTGATTGATCACATAACCACTTCTACTCCCCCGTACCCTAATCAATACACAAGGATCTGAACAGTTATGTTATTGTACATGATTCCACATGAAGCTCACTATGTGAGTGCACATGGATAATAAACATGAGGGGCTCAGTGAACACGAGAGTACATGATCACATGAGTGCACATGATAAATGAAAGCATGGCGTACATGATGTAAGTGAAACGCACATGACACAGGTACCCGATGCTCCCGAGGGGGATAACATCGCATGTAGAGATCCATATAGTATTAATCTGTGATAACATCGTGTCGGCAACAAGTAAACTAGTCTATAACAAGTAAATACGTCCAAACAAGTATGAAATGATCAGAGAATGTACTCGCCTGGTAATCCAAGCCGCTGATAAATGTAGATGTCCAACTGGAGTCACAGTGTCCTATTTAGAGCAATCACAAGTCACAAAAGAGACTAACATGAAATAAAAGTAATCTATAATACATTCTAGGTAGTTCTAGGTCCTTCTAGGTTCAAGTCTAAACAACAAGTCCACTAGGTCAACTAAAGTCAAATTAGAGTCAACTAAGTCAACTAGTCAAATTCTAGTTCAATCCAGGTCAAACTAAGTCAATGGTTGACCTATAGTTAATTTTTGGTTAATATAGTCAACCTGGTCAAAGGGGATAAATTCTAGTCTCTAAGTATTAAGCTATAAGGTTGTACTAATTCCGAATTACGGAAAAATAGGAATTGGCTAACTAATGGTAACACCTAGAGAAAATATCTACAAACATTGTCGGATGATAAAACAAATATTACCAACGTGTCCAGAAGGGTCAAATCAGCTAGGATTGCCTGTCCTTAAGTCCAATTCTGGTCACAGGGGCAAAACGGTAATTTCGGGCAAAAACGATGTCCGCCGTTGGACCCTCTTCGTACCGAAAAGCGTGCCAGAGTCAACGGTCTCTAAAGTCATCAAACTACATGTCTACGGATCCAGTTTTTCGATACGAACCCAACCGTATGTCCAAAGTTGGATTCCGGCGGGCCGTGCAAAAAATCGCCCGTTGAGTGGGACCGTGGGGCCCGTAAAACGACGTTCGATTCGACTGTCTCCGATTTTGACCAAACTTGGCATGCAGGACCAAAAAAACGATATGGTTCTGTTGGCGCAAGTTTCGTCTCGATCCGACGAACGTGCACAAAGTAATTGGAGAATTTGCAACGTGCACGATACGGGGAATTTCGACGGATACGCATCAAATTCGTCGCGCACACGCGACCAATTTGAATTCCGTCAAAGCTCACACGACCACGAAGCCGTTACGCAGCTTTCGATGCTTTCGGTTCGTGACCACGTCGTCCCGATTGGCGTGACGCACGTCGTGTGGAACAATTTTCAAGGTTTGAAAACAGATTTTTAGGAAACTTTGGAATTCGATTTCTCGACGCTCAGTCGATGATTTCGAATTCTGCAAGAAGGGATTCGAAGTCCTACATGTTGTCTAAAAGTCCCTTCAAATGGTTTTTCTAATAAGGGACTGTATTGATCGAAAACAATCCTCGAACAGGGGTTCTGGGACTGAAATAGTGTTCAGTTTCAGGATGGTTTTTTCGTCATGTTCGCATCTGTTTTATGGGCAACCTAGCGCTTAATAATCTAATCTACCTGAAGGGAAATTAAGAGGTATATATAGGGTCCATACCTGAATAATCGGTTCGAAGAACCGTCGAGCGTGCGCGAAGAAAATGCCACGCGAAGTGGTGCTCGCTGTTGCTGTCGTCCGCTGCTCCGCACGCACGCGCGCGCGCGCGCGGTCTCCGGCCTGTGGCCGGCCGGCGGCGGCCGCCAGCGGTGCGCGGAGGCGCGCCCAGGGGAGGAGGGGGTGGTGGCGTCGAGTTTGAGGGGTTAGGGTTTCGGTTTTAAGCTGATATCTAATAGGCCCAGCTGAGGGGATAACATGTTTGGGCTCGGTTTTGTATATAAAAAAAATGTTTTCTTTTCTTTTCCCTTTTCCTATCTCTTATGTATATATATATATATATATATATATATATATATATATATATATATATATATATATATATATATATATATATATATATATATTCAAACCACGACCTTTTTATTGAGAATTAAAGCCAAACCCGGAACATACAAAAGGATTTCATAGGAATCCAGGAACAAAAAAGAAAAGAGCTTAGGTCTTCTTCCTGCCATGGGAGCATGCAATAGTAGCCTTTCCGACCTGTCTCTGGATCTCCAATATGATTTGTTTGCCATTGTATTTGAACTGCTCATATCTCCATTTATTCCTATTCTTCTATAGGACCCAGCAAGTAGCAGCAACTGAGATCTGCTTAAGATGCAGATTATTACGTCTCCACCAAAGATGAAGGCATTCCTCCAAAGAAGAAGCCCGACCACGTACCCGAAATAGGGTTTTCAAATACTGCCATGCCAGAGTGGCCAATTCCCCAGTATAGAAGATATGATCGATGGTTTCAGATAGGGGAAGCACACAACAATGGCAAGACGAGGCCAGGTGATATCCAAGTTTTTGCACATTATCATCAGTCGGGAGACGGCCGAGAAGTATCCTCCACATGAGAATTGACCATTTGGAAGGGATACAGGAGCTCCAAATATGGTGGAACCTATTGTCATAGGAAAAGGCTGTCGAATAGCTTGCCAAGCCGAAGAGACTGAGAAAGAAGAAGCTGGATTCTACCTCAGGATAGTCCCTTCTTTGTCAATCAGTTGTAGTCTGTCATCAAGATCCATTCCAGTGAGGAGACGACGCCAAATATGTGAGGCATTGGATTGAACAATAGCTTGTGACGGATGTATGTGTGGGAAGTATCTTCGTTTCATAAATTGAGTCCACAAAAGGTCTTGAGTTCGCAGCTTCCACTAAAGTTTGACAGTGAGGGCGTCGAAGACGAAGTCTCCTAACCCCCAAACACCCTCCTCTTGAGGTCGTGCAATTGATTCCAACCGATCCAGGAGTGTTTCCTGATCCCATCCTTGGAACCCCATAAGAATTGACTAAACATTGCTTCAATTTGCTTGATAACACTCAAAGGAGGATTACATGTAGCAAGGCAAAATATAGGAATAGAAGAAAGCACAGATTTGAGAAGGATCAATTTACCCCCAGGGGACAGAGTTGTTGTGCCAAACCCTCAATCTTGCCGTGACTTTTTCTTAAGCTCTTCAAACTGGCCGAATTCCTCCGACCAGTCATTACGGGGCAGCCAAAGGTATGTAATGGAAGGATGTTTGAGTTGAAACCAGTTAATGTACTCAAAGAGATGCCTCTATCCACCGGATAATCCTCCATGACGCAAATAGATTTAGAAGCACTCACGAGCTGGCCGGATGCGTGCTCGTAGCGTGAAGGACCCGATAAGCAATTGAATAGACCTCTATTCCTCCCGAAAA